>JAOTJB010000004.1:15083102-15094772 GCA_027123815.1 Erythroxylum minutifolium | reverse complement strand
TAAGCTTATGCTCTTTTATACTTAAGTGACATGCCAAAAATGCCCTCAATTCCTTCTTAATGCATTAATTTCACTAACTAGTGAAATAAAATCATACTAACATTGTAATAAATAATTTAACTTCCAAAAATAATTCTATCATGACCCCAAAATTATTCTAAGGCAAAAATTCAAATTCTATGCTTATTCTATAAACTATTATGCTTAATTCAACGAAAAATTTCGGGGGCCAACAAAGATCAGGTAGGTTCTGTCATTTGACGGAACAAAGGGAAAGGTTAAATTAAGGAGTCGTCCTTCGATTTGTTGTTGAAGGCTTCAGCGAAATTTTATTTAACAAAACATCGCATATACTATTTCATGACGTTTTATTGATAAAACATCGCAAAAAATGTTATAAATTCACGGCGTTTTCTTAAAACGTCGCGAAATATGTAAACTTTTCGTGACGTTTTAAAAACGTCAAGAAAATTATTTACAATCTGCGATGTTTTATTAATTAAACGTCACAAATTATGTTAGTTTTTTGTAGTGTGTCCCAAATACGAATGCCACTGCTTTAGATTGCAAGTCATTACAGTGACTGGAATACAAGGCTGTCGAATGAGTTTTAAGAGCATAGAGCATAGAACACTATCATTCTTGCATAAATGAAGGAGATCCTTTTTGTGGATATCTTTAATCATGAAACAATTGGGAAAGAATTCAATAGAAATGTTACTGACATTAGTAAACATAGAAAGAAAAATAAATTCTTATAAGAAGAAGGAACACATAATACATTATGAAGCTGAAAAGAATTATCCAAAGATTGACAAAAAGATAAACCAATACATAAGATAGGAAGAAATTTGCCATTGCCAATTTTGATTGCTTCAGGACCATAATACTCATTATGAATGGTAAGATTTTCTAAATCAATAGTAAGATTGTGAGTTGATGTAGTATCCATAATCCAAGATAGAGGTTACGTAGTTGATGGTGCCAGATTAGAGCTAGTTATCTTAGTTTAAGTTTTATTGTCGTAGGTTGTAGCTCTACGATTTGGTGAGGGACATTGCCTAGATATATGACCGAACCAGTTACAATTATGACATTAAATATTTTCCAATGAATTGCCAATTATGTAAGAATGTGAGGAAGCTCATGTGGAGATCAAAACTTTCCAATAGAAAAGGTACTGACATTTGAACATCCTTTACCACACGTCATCCTTTAGAAACATTTTTAAGTATACTGTCAGAGTTTAATTACTTTAAACTATAATATATTTGTTTCTAAGTAGTATTTATTAAAGAAAAAATCATAAGTTGGTCTTCTAACTTTAGGATCAAGTGATCATAAGTTGGTCTTCTAACTTTAGGATCAGGTGCACATAGGTTTTCAATTTTTTATTTATGTTAATTCAATTTTTAATTTCTTAAAATATTCTCTTAAAGCTTTCATTTTACAATCACAATTTATACTATATTCTCCAATATTATGTTATTGGATTAAGTGCAATTAAGAAAGTTGTTGAGCAAATTTAATCTTTTAAAACCTTCAATATTTCTGCAAGCACACAGGTCTTAACATAGTGTATAAAATGTCTATCTCACGAGGAATTAGTGAACTAATCGAATCTTAATTTGTCAAAGACCTAAAAATGTAATTAAAATGAAAAAACTAAACAAAAAAATAAACAATCGAATATGGAGTGATTGAAATAAGAATTCTAAATTAATGCAAGAAATCAAATTTGAGCATCACCAATTGACAATTGGGATTCAAACAAGGAAAATTAACAAATTATGAGAAAGGGGATTTACCCTATCATCAATGTTAACTTAGTCACTTTTATGTTAATAAGGTGTCGATTCTAGACTTTAGAAGGGAGGATTAGTCTCTCTTGAGTTGTGATCATCAAGCCCTAAATCATAAACCTTAATTAAATTGAGTTATTGAACATGTAATCTCTCGATTAACAAAATAACCCACAACCTAATTAGTTCTTAAGCATTCCAATAAACAATTGGGTCCTTACATGAAATCTCTCTCCGTATAATTACTGATTCGATTATTCGCAAGGTCTATTAGATTGTTTAACTCTCATTAACAAACCTAATCATTTTGCTTTCAGTTCACTCTCTCAATTTATTACTGAATCAAGTATGAATCCCTAAAATAAGTTAGAACATCCTTAACCCAAGATTCCTCATCATCAATTCCATCTCATAAATCAAATGAATGAAATAAAGATGAAAAAAAGAAAGGATAACTTGGAGGATCGAAGGTTGAAGCAGCTGAAGCTTAACCTTCTTCTTTATCTTCTTCTCTCTCTTCATTCTTACTCTTCCTTAGCTTTTTCCCAAAGTGGCAAATGGAGGATATCTTTTCAGGTCATTTTTCTTGTCTTATCTAATCTTTTCTAATTAGGGTAAAAATAAGTTTTACCCAAGCCCAAAAGTCCAAAATAACCCAAGAAAAATTAAGTTAGGGAGGCCAGTTCAAGTCTATTCATACACAATCCATAATCGTGACCCCTATGCCATGATCATGGCTAGTTGAAATGATTTTTGTCACGATTGTGGCCCCATGGCTTGATGAAAGGGTTTCTGTCACAATCGTGGCCCTCGGTTCTCCACCAGGCTTTCTCCAAATTTTCTCTGTTCTTCAATATCTGATCTTAAACATTAACAAACACATCAAAGCACATTAAATACATAAATTTAAAGCTCAATACCATGCTCTAACCCACATAACGCTCAAAACATAAATATCTAACCAACACACACAATTTTAAACCTAAATATGGATGAATTAATTAATTAACAACTAAAAATATACTAAAATGCCTATTAAAACATCATGTAAGCTATAACTATTACATCCCCACATTTGAAATTTTACTTGTCCTTAAGCAAAAACAAAACAAACACACTAATAACAACATACATATGCAATAATGCTACAACGGCCTTGAATTTCATGAAACATAATCCTTTAAGTTGTTCTAACTTATTAACTTATGAAATATGTGTCTAAGAACTTCGGAATAAATATACATACTAATCAAGAATTGATGTCACATTCACACGAGTCACATCATGCAAACCTAAACAAAACTAACATATAATATGTAAAATTCAAATTCAAAATAAAACATATAATGCATATAACGCAACCCTCCCCATGCTTGGACAACACGTTGTCCTCAATGTGAGAAGGACAAGTAACATACAAGGTGGGAATCAAAATAAATAATAAGACAAAATAAAGATATAATTGAAAAAATAAGGGTTAGAGCATAAGAACCCTTCATGGAGATTGAGGTGGTGATGGCGTTAGAGTCTAAAACCAATTAAGCTACATGCCTAAGATTGCTGCCTTATCTTATAATTGCTTTTAAAGGAATAAGAGAGTTAGCAATCCAAACCATTCCAAATCATTAAAAACTTATTTTCAAAATTCAAAGCAAATATAACTACATAAAAATTTCAATCTAACTATCAAACGTGCTAACTTATGTTCAATATCTTGACTTCGTACCCTTCAAAACTCAGCCAAGATTAATTAAAAGTGGTCTGCTTCCACTCGTGTTGCCCAATTTCAACTTTTAGCTTGTAAATAAGCTAAAAATTGCTAGATAATTAGAAAGACAATATTGATAAAATTAAGGAAACTAATTAAGTTCAGTAATGTCCTTTTTACTAATAAATTTTCAATAAAATAGGGAATAACAAAACTCCATGAATCTTATATTGAATCTAATAGTTTTTCCTATAAGAGGGTGAGTTGTTCTTATTCTTCCTCAGTCACCCCCGTCTTCTCTTCTTCTTTAATTTCATGAATAGATACTTTTGTATCTTTTTGAACCTCTATGTCTTATATCCTCTATTCTTCATTTTCTTCTTCTTTAGCTTCTAAAACAAAGACTTCCTTGTATGTTTCAAACTTTATGTTTGTTGTCACCTATTCTTCTTTCTCTCGCTCCTTTAATGATTCGACATCATCAATTCTTATAAATGAGCTACCCTCTTTTGGGTTCTTTGATACCTTATTCATGTTGAATTTCACTTGTTCATCTCCAATCTGAAGGATGAGGTTATCTTTGTGGACATCTATTAAAGCTTTTTTTATGGTCAAAAATGGTATACCAAGAATTAGCAGACAATTTTTATCCTCTTCAAAGTCTAGCATGACGAAATCTACAAGAATTATAAACTTTTCCACTTTTATGGGTACATCATCCATCAAGCCAACCATTTTATTTATCAACAGATCTGCCAATGGAATATGCATAGATAATGGTTTCACATCTGTTAGCCCCAGTTTCTTAAAAATCGACAAAGGCATAAGGTTTGAACTTACGCCTAAGTCACATAAGCATTTTGAAATCTTTAAATTACTAACTACACAGGGTATTGCAAGGCTCCTTGGATCTGTCAACTGTGAGAGCATATGGTTGGTAATTAAGAAGCTGGAGGTTTCTCATGGCTACTGTTTGATTATCATCTCAGGTTCGTTTGGTAGATAATATATCTTTAAGGAACCTTGCACACTTGGGTCTATATTTTAACCCCCAAAAAGACAAGTAAAATTTCCATTTCTTTACATTTTCCACTAACTTTATGAATGGTGCTTCCAATTCATTCTTCTGAAGTATTTGTGGAAACGATATTTTTGGTGGATAAGGCAGAAAAGGAATGTGTATGGAGGGTCTTCATTATTGTCTTCACCCTTTTTCTTCTTCTCTTGGTCTTCTACAAAGTAGGTCTTAGCTTGTCTTTCCACTAATTCTTCTAGCTCTTTCCCACTCCTAAATATGATAGCCTTAAATTGCTCTCTTGAGCTTACTTCCATGTTCCTCAAAAAGTTTTCCATACTTGTCTTAGAGAATTCCCTGTAAAGCTTTCTCATTTGAACCTCTAAGTTATGAATAGAAGAGGCCTGATCTTCCGTTACTTTCTCAAACTTCCCTTTTAGTCTGTTCTAGGCCTCTTTCATATTTATGAGCTTGTCCATGATCTTATCCAATTTAAAATACCATGAACTTGACTCATCTTGTTGAAATCCTAGTTGGCCTTCAAATTTCGATTTGAGTTCTTGCATTATTAAAATTAAAGAAATTTAGGTGGTTCTGCCACCTGAATTATAAGTGTTCCAAAAAGGATTATTACTTCCTCGGCTAAATTGTGCCTCATTGAAGTTCACAAAGGTCTTTTACCCCTTATGATATATTTCCTCCATCATCGTTCTTTCTACCTCTTCTTGGCATTTAACTATTTGGATTCCTCATAGTTACCTTGTGATGTCCAAATTGATATTTCTTCTATTTTTTTGACCAAACTCCCTTCTCTTTCATTTTTTAAAATTTTTTTGTGATTGGGTACCACAATAAAAAGGGTAATAATTCCTAAAAATAAAGGAATTAAAAAAGTCCTAAACTAATTCCCTAGCAATGATACCAAAAACTTATTGAACAAGTTTAATCTTATAAAACCTTTAATATTTTCATAAGCGCACAGGTCATAGTGTAGTATATGAGGTGTCGATCCTATGAGGAATTAATGAACTAATCGAATCCTAATTTGTCTAAGGCTAAAAAATATAATTAAAATGAAAAAAAACTAAGCAGTATAGTAAACAATCGAATATGGAGTGATGGAAATGAGAATTCTAAATTAATGCAAGAAATCAAATTTGACCACCACTAATTGAAACTTCAGATTCAAACAAGGAAAATTAACAAATAATGACTAAGGGGATTTATCCTATCATCAATGCTAACTTAGTCACTTTTATGTTAATGCAGTGTCAATTATAGACTTTCGAAGGGTGGATTAATCTCTCGAGTTGTGATCATCAAGCCCTAAACCATAAACCCTAATTAAATTGAGTTATCGATCATGTAATCTCTCGATTAACAACACAGCCGACAACCTAATTAGTTCTTAAGAATTCCAATAACAACCGAGTCCTCACATGATATCTCTCTCCACATAATTATCGTTTTGATTATTTACATGGTTTATTAGATTGTTTAACTCTCATTAACCAACCTAATCATTTTGCATTTGGTTCACTCCCTCAATTTATTACCTAAGCATGCAATTATAACAAATAATCACAACACCCAATATAATTAACAACAAAAGCAACTAGGTTAACATTGAATCAAGTATAAATCCCTAAAAGAAGTTAGAACATCCTTAACCCAAGATTCATCATCATCAATTCCATCTTATACATTAAATGAATGAAATAAAAGATGAAAAGAAGAAAGGATAACTTAGAGGACTGTACGTTGAAGCAGTTGAAGCTCCACCTTCTTCTTTCTCTTCTTCTTTCTCATCATTCTTCCTCTTCCTTAGCTTTTTCCCAAAGTGGAAAATGGAGGCTCTCTTTCTAGGTCATTTTTCTTGCCTTATGCAGTCTTTTCTAATTAGGGTAAAAACTAGGTTTAACCCAGGCTCAAATGTCTGAAATAACCCGTAAAAAATTAAGTTATGGAGATCAGTCCACGTCTGTCTATGCATAGGCCACGACCATAGCCCCCTAACCATAATCGTGACCAACTGAAATTGTCATTGTCATAATCGTGGCCCCCCAGGCCATGATTGTGGCTTGATGAAAGGGTCTTTGCCACAATCGTGGACTTGGGTCCTCTATCGGACTTCCTCTAAATCTTCTCCATTCTTTGATATCTTATCTCAAACATTACCAAATACATCAAAGAACCTCAAATACAAAAATCAATTAATTAACAACTAAAAACATACTAAAATGCCTATTAAAACATCATGCAACCTTCAACTACCAAAAGTTATGGGCAATTTCATATTTTTGCTATAAAAAAAGTTTAAATTGATCGTCTAACTTTGTAGTTGGGCATATATTGGTTGCCAAATTCATTTTTGCTAATTTAATCTTAAACTTTTTAAAATTTTCTTTTAAAACCTTATATTAGTACTTGTAAATATTTTTAAAGTAAAAAGAAATAAGGACTTGCACTAAATGTGAAGTTATTAAGCCACCAGTAACAAAGTAGAATGTCTAATCAATCTAAAAATAGAAAAAAAATAAATTTAAGCAGCTTAAAATAGAAAGAGTAATCAAATATGGAAGGTAAAAGACTTACATCAAATATAGGCAATAGGGACAACCAAAAATTATGTAAAAGCGTAACAAATATAAAAACTTTTACATTAATTTTGAAATTGGTTACTGATGATTATTTTTTTAAAAATGTTTATATTTGCCAAGATCTTCTAGCACCAACATTGGGGGGAAAAAATTAATTCAACTTATAAATATTTTGAGAGTCTTTGAGACACCATGCTCTCAATTTTACTTCTCTTCACTCTGTTGAAATCACTATTCACCTTGCACACTATAGCTTTATGGCTTCCTTTGTGATCTCATATTCCTTTGTCTACTGCTCCCTAATTTCCTTGCCTTCTCTTACTCCTCTTTGGTTTATTTATCTATATAATTCTCTTTTTATTTTACCTTTCTACTATTCCCTCACTCCTGTTCATTCTCCATCTCTTCACCTTGTTTACTTTAGGATTGATATTCTTGTTACTCCACTTTTCTATAAGCTCACTCATATTTCTTCTTAACCGTCTCCTTATGCTTTGTCCATCATTCATTACCCTCCCTCCATAGTTGATATTGGTTTCCTACCTTTAATTGTTACTTTTGAACCTTCCCCCTCGACCTACTTCAGCTAAAAATAATGTTCCCCCATTAAGAGGTCCTAGGTTTAAGTTGCAGGTGAGTCTATACCTAAGATAAAGCTTAACTTCTGCCCTTCAAATGAATCCTTGGATAGCAAAATTGTTTCTACTCTTTTGTAAGTTCTCGAGCCAGGTGTTACCAAATGGAATTCCCTTCTATTTGGATTCTTCCTCGATAAGAGAATGACTTTTCCAATGATGAAATAGTGGGCCATGAATAATCGAAAGGTTTATAGACTTCAGGATGTGCTAATAAATAGTGATAACATGTTCTTGTTCATATTTTGAATCCAGATGACACAAAGAAGTTGTTGCAAATAGGTTCATGGAATATTAATAACAAACCTCTTCTACTATAGATTTAAAGGCTTGGAATGAAAATGGATGACATTAAATAGGATCACATACCCATATAGATTTTCATATATGGAGTTTCCCTTGAGTACTAGACGACTACTGGTCTTAGTCACATTGCAAGCTTTATTGGTAAGCCTATATGTATGGATTAAGGAACAATTGAGGTGAAGAGGATTCAATTTTGCTGGAATTTTTATACTTGTCATATCCATGACTAATCTTCACGAAAGAATTCCTATAATTTGACTATATGAGAACTTGGAGCCTTTTGAAGATCAAATAAAGGTCTAATATGCCTGGAAACCACAATTTATAACTAAAAAGATTTGTAAACCAAATGGAAAAATCTTCAAAAATAGATAGTATCAGGAAGTAATAAGGCTAAACACAACTAATGATATCCAAGTTCCACCTCCTATATCTGTAAGGGAGAAAAGTAATCAACATAAAGAAGTAGTAAAAATGAATATTAGCAAGTCTCCAAATGAGGTACATAATTCTCTTGAAGAAGAGCAAACTAGTTTGGATGTTGGAACTCCAAGTAGACCCATACGTCACAATGAGTTATCTCATAGGAACTTGAACTTGTCATCAAGAGGAGATCAAAATGAAAGAAAAAATCTCCATCAATAGAGTTAAAATTATGATGATACTAATATGGAACATTATTGGGGCTAATGCTCCTCACAAAAAGATTTTGGTTAGGAGTTTGATAACTCATAATAAAGCAGTCATTGTAGGGATTTTGGAAACTTAGCATGAAAGAGCCTAATTGTAACCTTTTTAAGATTTTGCTAGGGAATTGGAATCAAATCTCCAATCATACTCAACATCCCCAATGGTAGAATCTTGTTTGTGTATAATACCTCTCTTATCAATATCTCTATCAAATTCACTTCTAATCAATTGATGTATCTTAAGGTATTTATGAAGAATTCAGGTGATTCTTTGTAATCTCTTTTATCTATGCTCATAATAGTGCTTACTAAAGAACCTTTCTACGGAATCAACTCAGATTAGTTCAAATACTTCCTCTCTTTCCCAACTTATAGTTGGGGATTTCAATGCCTTTCTTAAACTAGAATAAGCAGATGGAATCAGATCCATTGCCAACCTTTGTTCAGATCTAAGATGATACCTATCTAATATTCAAGTTACTGATTTATCATTTGGAGGCAACTATTTCACTTGTGCAACAAGAAAAATGGAGATAGTTTCATTAAAAAGAAACTTGACATAAGTTTGGGAAATCATTTATGGTTTATTACTACTTATCAAAACAACCTCTCCATATTCATAAATTAAAGTCTTTTAGATCACTATTCTATTTTGACTCATTATGCTTCTGGTTATTCTTTATACACCTTTAGATTCAATAACTTTCTAATTGATTATCAGGTTTCGAGGACTGTACTTGAATTCTTTGAATACTAACATTAGGGGTTCTAAATAGTTCATTTATGCCAATAAAATTAGGCCTATTAAAAAGGATTTGAAGGTTCTATTTAAAACCAATATAGGCAATACTCACCATCCTTAATACTGCCAGAATTGCTCTTGACATAATTCAACTTGATCTTTATAATGACCACTCCTCAACTATCCTTCAACATAAGGACAGACTAACTATGAGGCACCTCTCCAAAGCCATCATCTATGACTTCTCACTTATGAAAAAAAGGACATGAGTAGAATGGATGAAATTTGGGGACAGAAATACTTCTTTCTTCTAAAAAGTCAAGGTTTCCAGGAAAAACAACAATAGAATTGTCTCTTTGCATATGAATAGTTAAGAATTAAACTCTCAATCTTTATTACTTTGAGGAGCCTTTAAATACTTCTCAAACATCCTTAGAGCTCCCACTAATGCTAGCTCAACTTGCTCACTTTTGAAAGAAATCATGTAAGAGTGTATTACTCCATAAGAAGCTAAAACCTTATACAGGTCCATTACAACTTAAGAGATTGAAAACTCACTAAAATCTCTGAATCCTGACAAGGCTCCTGGTCTTCATGGCTTTAACCCTTATTTCTTCAATAAGTCTTGAAGTCTAACTACACATATGGTGATTGATGTAGCCCTAGAATTCTTCAATAAAGGAAGTCTGTAATCTTAGATCATTAACACTTTTGTTATACCCATTCCTAATAATGGTGAGCAGTCCTCTTTCTCTAATTTTTGACCTATTGCATGTTAGAACACTGTGTATAAGATTATTGTAAAGATTATGGCTCAGAGATTGAAAATATTCCTATACAAATACATTGATCTCTCACAAGGGGCCTATATATTTTGAAGCATTATGGTGGATAACATCCTACTGCTTCAAGAACTGGTAAGAACTTATTCGAGAAAAAGAAGTAGCAAGAATTGCATTCTTAAAGTTGATTTGAAGAAAGCTATAATAGTGTGGATTAGAATTTCATCTTATACACTTTACAAGCTTTAGAATTCCTGTAAGTTTTTATTCGATGGATTTCATAATATATGACTACTCTTTTTAAAATTTTAGTGAATGGATAGCCTTGCAAATCCTTCAAAAGTTATAAAGGAATTTGTCAAAGTGATCCCGTCTCACCTTATCTCTTTTCTCTTATAATGGAGATTTTCAACAAAACTCTTAAAAGATTTATAAAGAGAATTGGAACGTTTAAATTTCACTTTAGGTGTAACAAGCTGAAGATCATCAACTTGTGTTTTGCATATGATCTAATTATTCTTTCAAAGGCTAATAGCCTTCTATTTTACCTCTTTAAAAGCTCTAAAGATCTTTAATAAGCTCTCAAGTCTAGAAATTGATTGTCTTAAAAGTGGTTTATATTTATCCAAAGATGTTATGAGAAGAGAACAAATTGTGAATTATATTTCAAAATGCAGTTACTATGTCTCGACTCGGAACCACATCAGACATATGACAACTGTCGCATACCCAAGCTAAGGATACTCTCAGTACCCTTAACCTGACTATGCAAGGCTAACTGGACATCTTTAAAAACATTTCAGCAGCACAACTGCTGTAATTTGAAAATCCCAAAATTTTAAAAAAAATCTATAAACCAGCTTCAAATGCACTTCTATATTCACATTAAAACTTTACCACAACTTCTAGATTTGAAGTCCACTCAAGAGCAATCTCAACAATAGTACAAAATACTCATACATAAAGTCATTTACAAACCACAAGACAATAGTTAATTTACATAATTATAAAGCATATCAATATAATCATGAGCCACTATACAACAAAATTACAAAATAGAGACTAACCACGTGCGGTAATGCCCCGAATATGTCAAAAGACTGCACAAATACTCAGAGCTTCAAACTCACAAATTTAACCTGTTGGATCCCGCTTTTACGATTTTATCTTTTTATTTTATTTCAATTATTTTATTAAATTATCTAGCATGAAAATAGATTAAAATTTATGAATTAGAAATTTTTGGAGTCTAATAAGGTAGCTTACAAATTTTATATGGTGGTAGGAATTAAAAGAAAGAATTAAAGAAAGAGCAGGAGAATTAAGGAAAGTCTTTGATAAGAAAGGGGTAAATTAGTAAAACCACATGAAAGTTGTCTTAAATATGAAGG
>JAOTJB010000004.1:15070482-15083002 GCA_027123815.1 Erythroxylum minutifolium | reverse complement strand
TTTCAGTTTAAATAGACAAAGTGTTTCAAAAAGTGGGCACACATAATTGATAAGTGTAAAGCGTTTTAAAAAAAATTATACCGACTTTTGTTAAGTGATGTGACACGTCACCCTCGCGGGGCACGGATTCGGGTATCACGATCGATATCGGGTTCGGGTTCGGCGGGAGTGGGGTGCTACAAAAAAGGTCTAGAATTTTGACTCTTCTTTGACCAAACATGGTGAATTTACCTTTTTTGCCCTTAGTTTATATGAAATTACCATTATACCCTTCAAACTTTTCCTAAATTTGCAATTAGGCCCAAAATTTGAGAATGATCAAAACTTTTGCTTTCATTTTGGTCCTCAAACTTTTGTAAATTATAATTAAGCTCCTTATCCTTATAAAATTACATATTGGTCTCCAAGAATTGAAAAATTACATTTGATTCCCTTAACTTTTAACAGGTTGTAAATAAGCCCTTATGTACATCAACTTTTCAAATTACGCTTTCTAAGTGTCCAATAAGTCTATAAATCATGTCTATTACCTCTAACTCATTAGAACACATTTAACTCATCCCCTATGGCCATATCGATCCAATGTAATCATTTTTACACACTTAGAAGCTTATATGTCAGAAATCTCTAAGATTTCGCATACTGATGAACTCTAAGTTAATGTAAGGGCATATAACATTATATATCACTGGCACATATACCGACAGGATTCGAATACATTTTTTAACTCATATACAACCATGTAGATATAAATATACAATGGTATCTCCAATTACAGACCAATACAAAAGGGCTCAAAGAGTAGGTCGTTACATACTACCTATGCTTTACTTAGGCATTCCCATCTCCACTTCTAATTTATCCTATAGAGATTTGATCATTCTTTTAGAAAAAATCAATAGCATAATATCTTTTTGGAGTGCTAATTCTCTTTCTATAGTTGGAAGAGCTTAATTAATCACTTCTGTTCTTAACTCTATCGATGTGTTTCAGGTTGCCCATATTGCCCTTCCTAGGTAAATCATTAAGGCAATTGATATGATCTATAGCAAGTTTCTTTGGAGTGGGAATGATGTTTCTTTCAAAAGGATTAATATGTAATGGAACTCAGTTTGCGTGCCTAAGGATAAAGGAGGGCTTGGGATCATTTCCCTTAAAATAATGAATGCTTTCTACTTTCAAAGAAGTTATGGAGACTAATGATAGATAAACAACCCTATGATGCAAATGGATTCATGACTTCCATGTAAAGAATAAAAGTATATAGAATTTAAAGATTAATTCTTATTTTTCTCCCTCTTTGAAAGCAATGCTAAAAATTAGGAATTGTATGAAGAACGAGTTTATTCATTTGATTGGAAATAGGAAATCAACGTATTTTTGGTTTGATAATTGGACTTTGTGTGGACCTTTACACCTCTTGTAAGAAATGGAAATCCTCAAGCTTGTCATTAATCAGAGTCTAACTATTACTAAGCTTTGGTTAAAAAATAGATTTTGAGATATTATTCCATTCCAAGTTTTATTATTACATAAATCATACAAACTTGCTTAAAGTGTTGGAGAGGATAGAGGTATATGGAAGCATACCAATAATGGGAAATTCACAAATCAATCTTGTAAGATGTCTCTCTAAGGTCAATTAAGTAATATACCTGGACTAAGATTACGTGGTGTAAACATTTTCATATTTGAGCTTCCTTTATACTGTGGTTGGCCATAAAAGATAGATTGCGAACTATTGACAAGCTAAAGTTTCTTAACGTTCCTAACAGATGCACTTTTTGTACAATAGATGAAGAAAGCAATAACCATATATTTTTTCAATGTCAATTTGTCTCTAATATTTGAAGATCTTTAATTCACAAATGCTATATTCAACAATCTCCAGGTGATTGTAATTCTACCAAAAGGTGTTGTACCATTATTAATCATACTAACAACACAATTAAGTAGTGCTGCTTCCTAGCTATATCGTCAAAGACATTTGGGATGAGAGGAATGCTCATATTTTTTTATAACAAAATTCAAACTTTGCAACAATTCAATGATAGAATTCTTCAGCAGATCAGGGACTATATTAGTTTATCCCAATTCATACGTCAGAACTCTGATTATTGCACTAGAATATGGAATGTATAAGATTTTACTTTCTTTACTTTGAAGAAGGTTGATATTGGAACCTTCCATTAAGATATCCTTTTGTAAACTCTTGTACAGCTCTTTGTAGCTCTTGTACAATTGATTGCCTTTAATGGCTAAATTTTTTATCTTTTTATCCAAAAAAATTAAGATACATAAACAAAGACCAATTTAACCTTATTTTGGAAATGTTTATAAATGTGAGTGAAAAATGAAGGTCAGAAGATAATATTTTAAATTTCAAGGTTAAATTCCTAAAAAAATATTTGAAGACCTTTGTAGACCTAACCTTAAAGTAAAAATTTTATTTAGAATTTTTTATAGACAAAAATATGAAATCATCTTTAATTTTAGTTGTACTCAATTCAATAACACAATAATAGAGCATATAGTACAAACTAATTGTGTTGGTGAAATAAAATTCTTAAGAAAATATTTCAAAAACTTCATTAATTAAATTAACAAAAATAAACGTTTGAAAACTTATATGTATTTGGCCTTAAGATTAAAGGACTAATTTAATTTTTTTCTTTTTATTTATAAGGAAAAAATTATATAATTGATAATTAATATCACTAGTATAAAAAATAAATAAATTTTTTTATTCAACTATCAGTGAAGATTGTTGTTAGCTATGTAATTGGTCTCTATTTGGAATGCAAATTTCATCCATCCTTAGAACATTATTAAACATTAAAAC
This sequence comes from Erythroxylum minutifolium, assembly GCA_027123815.1. Classification (NCBI taxonomy): domain Eukaryota; kingdom Viridiplantae; phylum Streptophyta; class Magnoliopsida; order Malpighiales; family Erythroxylaceae; genus Erythroxylum; species Erythroxylum minutifolium. Next base: position 15,080,160 of record JAOTJB010000004.1, on the reverse strand, counting down.
ATCATCATTCTTTATTTGTTTGTCTTCTTTTCTTCATTGTCTTTGCGCCTCTTGGGATACTTGTCAATGTCTAAATAAAATTACACAACCCTATAATTGCTTTTTTTAATCAACTTGTGCTAATCATATCAATATCAGACCTCAAATCTTTAATGTCATCTTTAAATGACTCATACGGGAACTTACATTTCCATTCTCATAGTAGTTCTTTGTATCATAATTGCGCCTTAGTAGCTATAAAATCAATTATAATATTGATATATTTGACCTAAAGTTTCTTCAACTCCTTTAATGAAAAACCAATAAAAAGGGAGTTTAGTTATATTCTATTAGTTATAGATTTTTAAATTCTAAATTTGAATAATAAATCTTTCTTTATTATAATTTAAATTACAATAATACATAATCAAATTTATATTGATTACCAAATTTTTTATCTTTTCTCTTTAGTATTTAATTCTTTAAATTTGTTAATTAATTGTTTAAACATTTAAAAAATTAGACAACTCAATTTACTTATTTTTATTAATATTTTGTGGAGAATATTTGAAAATTTTTATTGTTTGCAAATGTTTCTACCTTCACTAACCTCTCTTTAATGGTCTCATTATTCTTTCTTTTTTCTTCCCGTTCAATATGCCTTCTCCACTCTCCAGTAAGATTTTGTTTTGCCTACTTTGTGCTTCCTTCTCTCATCCCTTTTCTTCTCAGTGCTTTTTCCTCGTATTGTTTTTAGACCTTCTCTTTCTTTTTAGTCATTTTATTTATGATTTGCCCTTTGTCCCCTGTTTTGGTTCAAAATTTGTCTCTGTTTTCCCCTTGAGTCCTAGTAAACTAGATTTGGTTCTAAGATCTGAAATTATCTCGGTTTTTTAAAACATTCAATTATTACCATTTTTAGTTATGGTATCTTATAAACTTTTTCCCTCTTTCCTTCTTTTAACTAGTTTTAGAAATGTCCTTGTTGGAAATTTACAAGTGGAGTCGTCTCACATCAAAAAGAGATATAAGGATAAAGTGAGCTATATACAATGACAGGACTCATAACCCATTGCCTTAAGGTTTTAGGTTGAGATATGATGTCCTAGTTGTATATAGGCTCACTTGGATCCGATCGAATTTCTCCCTAGGCTCCCTTAACCCTTCATTGGTATCAAAGCTGGGTTAGCGAAGTTTGATTAATATAGATTCATGGATTTAGATTAGAGTGACTCAAATGGCTTCGCATAAGTTATGCGTTAAAGGGGAACTAGTATAATATGAATAGTTCCACTTGTAAGGGTGAGATGCTGGAAATTCACAAGTGGAGTAATCCCACATTAGAAAGAAACATAAATATAAAGTGAGTTATATCTAATGATAGGACTCATAACTCATTTCCTTAAGGTTTAGGTTGAGATATAATGTCTTAGTTATATATGGGCTTGCTTGGATGTAATTCAATTTCTCCCCAAGCTACCTCAAAACCCTTCACTCCTTCATCCCATAGTTAAACCATTTCTCTCCTTAAGATTGTACTTCTTTTCCTTCTCTTTAGTCTAGGTCTCTTAGCCACTTTATAACCTCACTACTCCACCCTAAAACAATGGTGATATTTCTTCCTCACCAAAGGAGAATGGTTTACCTACAACTTCTTGAAAAAGAACTTGGAGTCAAGTTCTAAACAATGCTATTGGTGCTACCTCCCTCTAATATTTCCCTATAGCTTTGATTGAAGGCCAGTTTGTAGTGGCACTTCCTTTGAACATGCCATAGGCTAGAGCTAGGAAGTGGCAATCATCTTTGATTGATTTTTCTTAGAGAATATACTTATTTATCCTCCCTCAAATCTTGGGCATATAGGAGCTATAATTCTTATTGTTTACTGGAAGTTCTTATTTCATAGGATGATAATTTTATCTTTAAATTCAACTCACAATGAAGCTCAAAAAGTTCTTGACAATAAGCCTTGGCATTTTAATGATAGAGGCATTTAGGTGTTGTTCCTTTAAACCTTAAGAGTATGAGAATTTGTTTAGGCCTGAGCTACATTGTGAGTTTTATTAGTAAACCTATAACTATGAACGAAGCCACAACCATACTAAAAAGGACAAGCTATGTTAGGATTTTTGATATTAGTGAAATTAAATCAATCCCTTCCTCAATTAATCCTAATTATAAGATTGAAAGAAAATGTAGAAATATATGATGACTTCACACTAGTCTTATAATAGTAGAGGCCTCATTTTTCAAACCAAGCTTATATATGGAAACCTACATATAGAAAATTTAGGACATGAGGGTATGATGAACTTGTAGACATTATTAAAGAGCCTACTAAAGCCATTAACTCTACTTTTGCTCCAACAAAAACAATTGTATGACAAAATGGTCTAAAGAGTGAGTTGGACAAGAGATATGAGTAAAAAAAGCCTCAAATGTCCTGGGTTTTGAGATATAAGGAATTCTCATCACAGCAAAGATAAATATGCAAGGCACTACCTCAGTTAAATTTAATGGAATAAAATTCTATCTAGGAGAAAGAGGATAATAGCATATACTTTCCTCAAGTCTTTAAATCTCTAAAGCAAATATAGTCTAATGGAAACAAATCCACTTAGAAGGAGATTACAATAGATGATGGATAGGAATTCACTCCTATTGTTAAGCATAATTTAAATAGAAAGACTAAGGGCTCTTGCTCCAAGTGTTTTAGAAAATCAATTAACTATAATGGAATGTTGAAGGAATTAATTACCCCTTTGAATAATTATTATTTAGAGACAATATTCAATCAATGAAACACTTTGTTGGGTGTTTTGGAAACCAAAATTAACAAAAAAAGGTTTAGGAAAACAATATTTCTTGAAGATTTATTGGTGCATTCTCTCTAATCATATAACTCATTACTATGAAAGAATTGCGTTAGCCTATAATACTTAAAAGTTATGAGAAAATTTTCATTGGCTAATTAATTCATCTAAGTTGTTTCTATTATAGTCCAGGCTAATTATCTATGCTTCCTTCATTTATACCTCAAGTCATGCCTTCGGAAAAAATGTAGAATAAATCACATGATATCTATCAGGATGTTCATATTCTCTAGTTAGTAATAATAGAATTCAACTATTTCCTAAGCCCATTAGAAGTGGAAGCAATGTTTGTGTTAGAAACTTATCAAACAAGCTAGCTAAGCGTGGTTCAAATATTAAGCTAATAAAATTGAAATTTGAAGGTAATATATTTTCTTATAGGAAAAACAACAAAATTAATAGTTCTAAAGAAAGAAACTAGTCAAGGCTATGGTGAATTCAAGTTGGCTCTCTTCTTTCCCTAAATATAAGGATATCTTCTAAAATCTATACTTATTAGGTCCCTTTCCTGTTTACATTAGAAACATAGAACTGGGTTTTAAACCTTATTTTCCATTCAAATTAAATAGCTTACTAAATTTGGATTAATGGTTTGCAGTAGTAATAAAAAGAGGCTTTAAGGTGAATATGAACAATTCACTACTATTCATTTGTAATAAAAAGCTAAAAAGAATCAAAAATGAACTTAAGCTATTAAATCTGACTAGATATAGAAGCATTCATAATTCAGTGAAGGACTCCTTTGACAAGCTCTAAAACAGACAATATTTGTTATATAATGATCGCTTTGTTTTATTTCATCATAATGAGAAAGAAGATATAGTCACTCATACTAAGGCGTTGGAGATTCAATACTCTTTACTGGAACAAAGATCAAGAATTCAATGGCTAAAGGATGGTGATAGGAATATAATGTTTTTCTTAAATTTTCTCAAGCTAGGAAAAATCAAAATATAACCACTTCTCTATAATTGGAAGATGGAACAAAAGTCACCTCCTTAAAGGATATCTCAAAGCAGCCTTTGTTTATTTCAGTACCTCTCTAGGTTCTAAAGATGATATAGTTTTTTCAACGTCTCTCCTCAACTCCATTGTTTTGGACATATCATTAGAGGACGATACATCTTTAGTCCTTCCTTTCATTAAAAGCCTATTTTCAATATTAATCCTAACAAATCCCTTAGTCCTGATGGTCTTAATGGAGTTCTCTTTTAGAAATCATAGTATTTGATCAAGGATGTGTTTGTACATGTTATCCTAGGGTTCTTTAACCGAGGTCATTTATTAAAGGAGTTTAACAAGACATTCGTATGTCTCATTCCAAAGGTCCATAACCTTACATCCTTAGGAGATTTTAGACTTATTAGTTGCTTTAACCTTACCAACAAGATCATTTCAACACTTCTTTCTATTAAGTATAAAGAAGCATAAACTCAGGTTGCTTGTATTGAGGGTAAGGATATTGCTATAACATTCTTCTTGTGTAAGAGATTTTTAAGAACTAAAAGAGTAAGAATTCTATTAAATCTTATGCTATTAATGTTGATTTAAAAAATCCTTTTAATTCTCTAAGTTGGTGTTTTACTATAAAAGCTATGTAGGACTTTGGATTTCTAACTATATTCTTAGGATGGATCTGACAATGCCTCATAACCCTATAGTATATTGGTGAATGGAATGCCTACTCCTATTCTCAAAAGGGAAAAGCGTATCAGGAAAGGGTAATCTCTCTCCCTATATCTTTCTAAACTAAGAATGAATGTTCTTTCTGGACTAATCAAGCATTGCACTCATCTTAAGCATTCATTTAAATTTCCTAAAAAATGTAAAAGATTAGGTATTTATAGTCTAGCATTTACAAGTGACTTATTTCTCTTCTTAAAGGTAGATGTTGATTCATTATAGGATCGAATTAATTTCTATGGAGATATTCAGGAAGATATCTGACCTTACTATAAATAAATAATAAAGCTAATTCTTCATTTCAACTTCTAATTAACACTTATCAAATTGATTTAAATTAGAGACAATTGACATTTACTAGGTTGGGAATTCCAATATCCTATAAAAGGCCTACATTCACTAATTTTCTGCCACTAATCACGAAAGTTAAGAAAAGGATTCATGATTGGTTCAATAAGTCACTCTCATTTATAGAAAGGCTCCAAACCATCAATTTAGTATTAAATTCTTTCAATATTCAATTGTTTGCTCACATTTCTCTTCCTACTTCAATAATCAAGACCATTAAGAAGTGTCTTAGGTATTTCCTTTAGGTAAGAGCATTTACTCACTACATGTAGCTATGATGGTTAGGAAAATTGTTTATCTTCTTAAGATAGAGGAGGGCTTGAAGTTACTCCTTTAGAGCTTACAAATAAAATATTATTAATTAAACATATTTGGAGGTTACTCACAAATAAGGAGTCCTTATAAGTGAGATGGATATACTAACATTACTTAAGACAATATGAATTTTATTCATGTCAAGTTAAAAGATATTCCATATAAAAAATGAAGAGTATTTTCAAGCTTAATAATCAAGATAGCCATTGGTTCATAAGTAAGCTAGATGATGGTTCTAATGCACCTTTTAGTCAAATAATTAGAGTTTAATGGTTTATTAATGGATAATAGCTACTTTTCTCATTTAAAGACAACAATCCTTTATTAAACCATAATAAAGCAAGTAATTCAGAATAATCAATTTAATTTAGAACCTACAATTAGAATCAAATTATAGGAGATATTACTTGGAATGTTAGGTAATTTAATTAATGGAGACCAAATATATTAGGTTGTTAGTTAATCATGTGTTTTTTTTAAAAGACCATGTAAGGAAATGTTAAAAGGAGCCTGCCTCCTTGGAAGGCTTCACTTCGGCCTTCGGAATGGACCTAGATACAATCGCACCCTCCCTCCCTCCCTCATGAGGAATTCCTAATTTTATTTAGAGAAAATTTGGTGAATAAATCTAGCGATACAGAGGTAGGTATAAAGTTTGACTCTGCTTTGGTTAAACCCAGAACAACCAGTGTATGGAGCAAAAAGCTTCATATCCATCACAATAAAGGTACCCTTAAACACTCCCACAATGTGGTCCAAAATGGTATAATCTCTTCCCCCATTAAACTGCTACGAGATGGTGTAAAAGCTTGGTCTTTTGCTCTGATAGGATTCTTCTAGTAAAAAAGGTTAGCTTTTTCAGTTGTACAAGCATGGGCAAAGGTTCATTGGAGTAAAAAGTGTCTTGATAAAGTCCTACTATGTTAGGATGGAACTATCCTCTTCAAGTTTTTGGATGAAACAAATTTAACGAAGATTGTAGAAAAAGGGCCTTGGCACATTGGTAACTATCCCTTATTTGTCCAACAATGGAAACCAGGAATGTCTCTCGATAGGAGTAAAATGCTTTATCATTATGGTACATTTTTATAACCGTTCTTTGGAATTTTGGATAATTGAGGGCTTGAGTTATATTGCTAGTTCTTTAGGAAAACCTCTTGGTATGGATTCGAAAACAAACTATATGTGGAAGTCTCAAAAATTGATTCCTTACTAGACAGTTTATCTGTTCTCACTTAGGGTGACTTTGGAACGATGGTAAAAATGGAGATCTAATTATCTTACCCATGAAAGTGGAACTATTCTACTAAAAATGGATTTCAAATGGGAAGCAGTTCAAGACGGGTTTGCAAGAAGAATTAATTTATTAACTAATTAATTAATTCTTCTTGAAAAACCATCTTGAACTGCTTCCCAAATGGAATCTTTTTTTAACAGAATGGTTTGACTTTCTTAAAAATTAAGAATTAATTAATAAGCAAATCACACAACATATCAAAACACCCTCATTTAGGAGACTTGATGTGGTCAAATCTTTTAAGAAGAAAGAAGAAGAAGAACAAATAACAATGGATATGGAGCTTGAAGCAGATAAGAAAAAATCTATTTATGATGTAACACCCTACTCTCATAGGGCATATTCCCCAACATATCGTCCGCATTCGAGAACATACTGCACGAGGGTGGTGCACTAGTACAGTCAGTCAAATTTAATACAAATTTTTCTCTCACATCACACACATTAAAAATGTTTTAAACAAATCAAAAATCAATCACGACCCATATCATTTATACACACATCAAGAACAAATCAATTCTCAATTTGATCGTTTCATTTTTTTCAACACACTTACAATCATAATTTTATTACACTTTACAATTCATATAAACACTATACAATTTTTGCGTAATACAGTTCAATATACAAAAGAGAATGTAGACATATGTAGGTGCTAACTGATCCCAACCTCTATTTTTTATCTGAATGCAGTGGTCAGACTCCAATTTGTCTAACTAGAGATCTCCTTTAAGCCTGAAAAACAACGTTGCAATTTTGATGAGTTTTGCAAACTTAGTGAGTGGACCATCCTCGATGACTCACTCATAACACATAACACAATAGTTTATACTTTAAATTCACATAAACTTCATGTCATCATATAATGCACATCATTTCACCAATAATCATATCGCATCGCATAACACTTTGATCACTTATTTCACATTTCACATTTAGAGCAGACAAACAATTCATTTCAATCATTTAAAACATACCTATCAATTATATATGAAATAATCATGAGACTCACTTCTAATTGTTATTGTTGTGATCGAGTGCCTGTAATTGTCCTGTTTCTATTACGAAAATCGAGCTCATTAATAACTATCCCTTATCTGTTGGGGATATAGGGCTCATTATATATAGTGAGCCAGAGGCTCTTACCACATTCTGAGCTTTAAGCTCTTTTTCACTTTCTGAGCTTTAAGTTCTTTTTCGGTGGCTACTCTGATCACAACTGCCTTTATGTTATCATGCATTCATGTAATGAAATGCATCACATATATTAATTCAATCAATTGTGCTCAATCTTAGACATTCATATTCGCGTTCACATTCTCGTTCACATTTATCATCAGACCTTGGTCCAGTATTCAACATTTAAGTTGTAAATCACTTATTCAGTCAAGTTCACATACGATAAGTACTTATAATGATTTTCATGCATCAAATGCCTTGGATATTCAATGTTTGGAATCAATACATTCACATCACATAATAATTCAACACAGAAATTAAAATAAACAATTAATTAATAGGAGACCATCTAAGTCGACACACAGTATGCTCCAGATTAGCATTAGCTTCCATGACCCATAAATGTCTAGATGTTGACTTTCAACCTTGTGTATTAACATCATGCAATACACACATTGCACACACATTACTAATTGCACAATCACATAAACTTTCAATTGTACACATATGTATATGTGTAATGTATAATGTATACTCAATTTAACTATTCCGGGTACATTTCCTTAATACACATCTTGTAATCATTCACCAACATCTTTCAATCATTCTTTATTACCTAATACACTTTGCTCAATTTAATCACCAAATTTATCATCAACTAGTCTCATTCAAGATCTCATCTAAGCCTAAATACCTCATAGGAAAGCATTGATAAGTTAATAATTTATATATATACATGATTTTGGGACAATAGGCATAACTTTCGTTGTGAATGTCAGATTAAGGTCATTCAAGTACACTTTCGAAGAGGACTTCGAGTTCTACAACTTCTGTGAAGACCTAGAAGAGAGAGTTTTCTGTCTAAAAGGTCAAAATTGCACATTTATATAGGTGTCTAGAGAATGTCCGCTCAGCGGACATGTCCCTCCAAACAGATATAAATGGGGCTGAAACATTGGAATTCCAAAGAATGTTCGCCCAGCGGGATGTAAAATGCACCCAACGAACATCAAAAAGGCATATTCATGTTTAACACATTCCCAACCATTTCCACATATAAACTAAAATCAATTTCACTCTAAATTTTCCAAAATTCACCTCCTCTAATGCAACATCATTTCATACTAATTCAACTACCAAATTGATTGCATTAAACTCTCAAACCTCTACTCATTTGATTCGCCACCTCCAACTTAATCTCATCATCTATAAAATCCTAACTCTTTCCATAATATATATATCATTCATAATACATCAACAATTCATTTTCATAGTTTATCACTTAGGATTCATAATCTCTTCATTTCCTCTTCATTCTTAACTCCATTTCAGCCCAATATCATCCACACACAAATCAAAATCCATTATTGATCATCAACACCAAAAATAGAACATATTTATCTACACATTCATCTTCAATTTTCTACACATGTTCAACTTCATTTTCACCTTCAATTCACTTCTAACTTATCATTCTAATTTACTTCATTTCAAAAAAACCACATTAGCCCTTTCTTTAACCTCAATATCATTCTAGTTCATCCATATAATAACTATCAAAAATTCATGTAATTAAGCATTAAAACAGAATATGAGCATATCATCTCTTTATGAAATTTTTGCATAATTTCTACATCATTTTGATGATCTTTCTATCTCTAAATCATCACTACAACATCTTATCAATTATCAACCATCATATATGTAAAAACAAGACAAGAACATATCCAAGTTACTCATTTACATTTCAGCAAACATACCTTACCATTTCATGATCATTTAACTTCTAACTATCATCAAAACATGTTTCATTCAACAAATCATGAAGAATAACATGCTACTTACTTGTTTAAGCCTCAAAATCTTCAAAAATCACTTAACCCTAGCTTTCCATTTATCACACGATCATCCACTCTGATGGAGGAATAGGTTGGGTCTTTTTGTAACAAGGTGGAGAAGAAAAAGAAAAATGGAAATAAATGATGGATGAAAGCATGGTGGAAT
>JAOTJB010000004.1:15057290-15070382 GCA_027123815.1 Erythroxylum minutifolium | reverse complement strand
ACATTGACATTGACTATTTGTCAATTGAGGTCAGGTCTCCTCTACAAAGATCTATTTTATCTTGTCTTTCCTTTGCACTCTCTTTGTTTCTTCGATCCATCATAAGTCCTAAGAAGGGCTACGTTCCAAGATTGGTGTATTTTTATTTCAATGAAATATTTTATTATTACTTTTTTTATAACTTTTATTTTTATTTATTATATACCAATTTTATAACAGTTTAATACTGGTTGAATTTTTAAATCTTAAATATTTCTTCTGACAATTTCAATATTCAATTTGATTTTTAAAACATTAGTTTTTCGAAAGAAGGAACATATAGGTGTCATAATTTTGTATTAAAATTTGACATTGCACGGTTATATAATTCTAGATTCTTAATGCGACTGGCGCAGTTAAGAGTTGAAATTAGTCCTAGTTGAAACTCCATTTACTGACTCAAACTATCTAACAATAAAACGAAAAAAAAAGCTAATATAATAAGGGAAGCAAACCAGAAAAGACAAATAACTAGAACTAAGGCGTACGTGAGTGAGAGAGAATATATGTTACGTACGTTGTTACGACAGTGATACAATCAATGGCCATACGTGATATATGAAAATCACTTTGCAGAGTTGGCAGGGCGAGTCTGCGCGACAAACTTGCAAATACTGGAAAGAGTTGTTTAGATACATCTCAAACAAGTTTTGTACGAAATAAATTACCTATTTACTCGTTAAATTAATAAATTATATAACTGTCTTTAAGACATTTGACTTAATTAAAGTATGCTTAATTAGCTGACAAGTAATGGCTCAAGAAGTGGATTGCATGCTATTTTTGCCATCTCACTCGATCAAAGATCTCCCGAATTTCATGAAATACATCGGTCATCAAATGCGCAATCACGTAGTGTCGAAGTTGTTCAACAACAGGCATGAAAAAACAAAACGAAACGAAAATTTACCAGTAGTTTATGTTGCTAGAACTCTGTATAAGATAGCTTTCTTCTTGCCCTTTCAGCACTCGTCGTAGAAATTCCTAGTTACTCCCTACGTTAGTGAAACTAACATTAAATTTACATTTCATTGAGCTAAAGGTTTACTAATAATTGGCCTGACAAATTCTGAGAGAAAATCTTGCCATGCATGCTCGTGTCTAGTGACTGATTGTTGGTGTCTACTCGATAAGCCTAACAGGTCCGTTTCTAGTTATGTTAAATGCTCTACATTAAGAGGTCAAGTTACTACAAGAAGTTGCATCAGAAGTAGTCATCAAATGCTCCTTTATCACTATCCCACTTCCCAGAACCTGCATAACGCAATCGGCAAGACCGAAAATTAAAAAAGAAGCAATCAAAAGAAAGAAAATTATCATCTATCAAAACAAATCCTCAAAAAAGTAGAAATATTACAATCTTGATTATTTGAGTGCGGGAACTACAGTATCATGGACTCATGAAAATTTCCTAGAAGTTTAAAATTTCAAGAAATCTTCCTCAGTGAGACAGTTCCAATTAAGTAGCTAACGAGCCCACTTGAATGTGGTAAGTTCCAGAAGAGTCATAATTGCAGATACAGTTCGAAGCCAGCTAACCTGAATTTTCTGTTGTTGAAATATCCTGAACCATAAGTTGAAAGGCATTAGAATTGCGAGAAGATGATTTGTTTGAGGCTGGAATTTTAGCTGGAGCTGGAAAAGTGAAATCAGAATCACTGGATGAGACATCCGAGTCATCAGAAGGAGAATCAATTCGCACCCTCGGAGCAATAAATCTAGAAGAAGTCGAGCTGGATGACATATTCAGGATTGTCTTTAGCTCGGCAAATTGGTCTGACATGGAATACAACATCCTGAGACACACTAGACCAGATATAGTATTAGTCATACATGAAGTACGCTTGCCTATTGTGAACATGTTACTTCATGTGTATATATATTCACAGAGGCAGTGTTGAAATCTATAATTTGCGTCCAGTTCTAAACTGGAACATGATACAAGTGATTTCAAGTCTTTCGCACTGCTTCTACCTGTTCAAAGAGGCCTGAAGTTGATAAACTCTTCTTTCGGTTTCTTCTAATTTCTTTCGTCTTTTCTCACTTAATTCCAGTGCTTCAGCATATCTTCTTTCAGCATTATCAGCTCTTTGCTTTTCTGTCCTTACTAAGGCCTGTGCAACTCATTTATTAGCCTTTGCATTCGATAAGTTAAAGAGGACATGAGAAAATTTATTAGCAAATTAATAGATGAACAAGCATGAATGAATTATAAGCTATCAACAGAAAAGAATCGAAATTACTAGGCTCGTTTGAGGTATATACTCAATTAACACCAGATCAAATTACTATTACTAGGCTCGTTTGAGGTATATACTCAATTAACACCAGATCAAATTACTATATAATATGCTAGCTTTTAACAGCTATCCTCCCTTGGTTCTTCTTCCATTTTAAACACCAATGTTTCTTAACTATATTTATCGTTTTGAATCATTCCGTTGGTTATTCTATCTTGACACCAAAAGACTAGCTTATTCTTGATCGGGAAGCAAGTCTCTTATAAAAATTGTTTAGATCAACCACTTAAGTGATGCAAATCGCAAATCTACGAGTGGTGGGATATCTGAATATAATAATAGTTAGTATCGCCATCACCTTTAATCTCTCGGCCTCTGCTCTGGGATTATGAAAACTTTCAGGGTCTTGGGGATAAGCAGAGGTTTCGGTGTTTAGAGAATGAGCTTCTAGTTCCGTGGCATGTGAAGCATTATGCGGTAAATCTTCCATTGAATGATGTGAAGCATTTATATCCATTTCCTTTGCTTCTTCCGGGACCATCTGATTTACATGGTTAGCGGGGCTCGTTGTTAGATAGGATGAAGAATCAAAGTCAACTAAAGAAGGATTGCAAAATCCATTCAATACCAGATTCTTGATGATAAGAGAGAAATCAAAGGTGCAGAGGTATTACACGACGAGGAAATTGCTAATTAGAACTTATTCCTTACCCTCGACTGCTTTTCAGATTGAAACTGCCTTTTAAGTTCATCATTTTTTTCTCGGAGCGAACTAGTGTTTTCTTCGCCCTCCTGAGAAGGAAAATTGCGCGTTAGCGATGAAAAAGAGAAAATAGCATTCTTCAAGAGAATCTAGTGCATCTTTAGCACGCACAGGAGACACAAAAAAGATGTTACTTTCGGTGCTTTATCTAGCAATAGCAATTCATTGGCAGCATCATGTGGTTAATTATTTCCATGTTGCCAAACAGAAAAAGGTACTAGATGGAAAAACAACACAATTAACTTAATAAGTTTATCTAAGCAGCAAAACGAAGGTGAGCTTGATACAGATGACCAAAACCTATAAAAACTAGTACAGAAATCGTGATAAAATCAAAGAAATTAAAGGACAAATCCTCAATCGAGTACCATCATGCTTATTCACGTTCACCCACAAGCCTAAAGCATAGAGTGAAAAAATATCTACCGCAAAGTCACATATCTTATTTGTGCTTATATATGAAATAGGTGAGCGAGCCTATAAATACAAGAAGTAAACTTATCCTCTCTAAACCAAAGTTTCCACGTTTAATCCTTCAACTGCTTCACGTCTCTAACATGCTATTCTAAGGAGCATTCAAAGGGGAAAACCCACCTTACCTCAAAGGATATGCTTGAACTAGGGATTTGAATATCGTCATCAATGATTGAAACAAAATAAAATTTGGCTGATGTCATCTTGAAATAATAATTAAAAAATTAAGGTTTCTTATAAGTTTTTCATAATCAAGACTTAATCTAGCTATGAACGAAATAAGAATGTTATCCTCTAAGCATAAAATATGGTTCAAAAAGTTGGCATATGCCGACACCTACAATCATAAGGTTTTTCTGTTCTTTCCCAGAAGATTTTCCTCTCCATCTTCTTTGTGACAAGGCTGATGCCTTTTTAAGCTGCTTGTAGTATGAAACAGCGCTATGACAGCGCCAGTAACTCTGCAAAGTTTATCGGGTAAGCAACCACAGGAATCATACAAAGGCAACAAGCAATTGGTTAGTTGACAACCTGAAGAACAATTGCAGCCTTGGTTTTCTCTCTAAATTTCAATTCTTTACGTGCAGCCATTGCTCGCAAGCCTGCCTGCAAAATGACTGAAGACGACCTTGTGCCCGTATACGTTCTTCTAGCAAATTGTCTACGCAAATTTTTCTGGATTTTAACAGCAGCAGCTTCCTGTTTCATGCGTTTGTATGATTTGCGAGCAAGTTTTCCTGCGAGAGGTAACGTACAGATAAATCTAGAACCAAAAACCATAACATGGGCAGCTGATTGAATCCTAGCAGTGCATGTAAGAGGTTCAAGACTTGAAACAAAAACTTAAAGAGTCTACAGAGAAAGATACAGTTAAATTCTTTAATTACCATGCGTCCAATGAAATCTTTTACATTTCATGAAAAAGATCTTCACATTTGCCTATAAACTCACCTCTCCAATGAGATTGTAATTTGATTGAAGATTTCCGCAACACGATATACTTTTTTCGAGTAGTATGAGTTCTAAGCCTCCTCTGGATGACTGCCGCTGAGTTGCGAAGCAGCCTTGCTTTCCGTGCGTCTAACTCAGCCAGCTGACCAGCTCTTAGGAAAACCTTTGTTTGACCAATCTGCCAAATTGTGTGCAATTAAAAACTTAGTTTTTTTTGGGGCTCAGCCCGCCTCTTTTACCAAAAAAAAACCTTAGTTTTAGGTCAGTACGGTAGCCTTGAGCGCTTAAATAGTTTCGGAAAGTGTTTCTGGTAATACCTGATATCCTGTAATCTCCAATTTCTCCAAAATCCATTTGCATGCAACTTTCTCTTCATAGCTGCATGCAAATTGCAAGAATAAACTTACAAACTGGAACCAAACCTGATTCAATCCAAGCATAAAACTCCTTTCTCTTTATTGCACTTACTTCCCTTTCGATACCTCTGGTGCTAGAATAGTAAATCGTGATAAAAATTCAGAAAAGCTTTTATGACCAGGGTATCCAGCGCATTTTATTCTGATTGCCTCCAAGACTCCCTAAAACAAATATGTACGAAATCATTAGACATTTAACAAATAAACCAGAGTGAAGAAGTGCCAAATTTACTCACACCAGATCTCAGTTGTTGAATGACATTGGTGTTCTCAAACAAAGAAGGTCTCAATGAACTATTTGGCTTCACACATCTAATGTAGTGGGGTACTGTAGAATGTAGAATCTCCATCAATTGTTGTAATTGAAGCTGCATAAATTTGACAAACACTTTTGGTATGTCATCATTGCAGTGCCAAGAATTATTGAAAAGACCTAAAAAAAAAAGATGTACTTTGAAACGCGATCCAATGGATGAGAACTTGGATGATTTGGACGTATCCTCAGAACATGGAGGGAAAAGGCCAGCTACAAAAGAACAATTAGAAGCACTCAACAAATCTTGATGTTCAGGAACAATATAGTCTTTGTTCTTGTCTAAGAATTGATCAGAGTGGTACAAAACCTGAAAAGAAGTTGATGGAATGGAATCATTAAAAATGCAATTTAAAAATAAATGTATATGAAGATAAATAGAGCAGCAAAAGAAAATAGCATCTCACCTCTCCTGCATAATGGCCAATGGTGAAATCTGAGCGAGTCAGTTTAGGCTTGATGAACCTCTTGTGATCTTTGAATGTCTGATAAAGCTTTTCACAAAATGTCTCATGGGTTGATTTCGGGAACATGCTGCGGCAATAATGAGTTTGCATTACATAAGCAACATCATCACTGAGGTTAACACTTCTAATTCAATTTAAAGCCACAAATTGCTAGCCTACCACGTTTCATCAAGCAAAGTAATGATTCCACCAGGCTTCTGCGAAATAGTGTGTAGTCTTAATTATGAAGGAATAAATACAACCGGAATTAAATTTCATCAAGTGTCAAAGAGAAAGAAGCAGGGGTTGCAGAATGCAATATAGAGACCTTCTCAATAAGATCCAGAACATCTTGATTATCAACGTAATTTATGTAGCTCCAATCAATCCCCTCTTTGGTGTACTCCTCTTGCTCCATCTTGAATACGTGCTGAACGGCACGGCATTACAAAAATAGGATTATATGATGAAGTTTGTTTCCATTTGCAAAAGTAGACAATATATAACTAACCTCATACCTGGTTGAAATGTTGTTGCAGCTTTTCATTCGTATAGTTAATGCAGAATTGTTCAAAACTGCCCAAGATATCAGAATTATGAGAGGCTTGAGTAAAGACAAGTAGATATCAAAGTCTGTGTTTGAATCAGAATTAAGTATGAGAGGCTCAAGTAAAAACTACACATCAAGGTATGTGTTTTACCTATTATCTTTAAAGCTCTCAAAACCATAAATGTCAAGGACCCCAATCAGACACTTAGAGGTAGGATCTTGCCCAATGGATGCATTAATTTTATCCACCAACCTGATCATACGATAACAGTTATACTATCCAAAAGAACATTAAATAAGCGGCACTGTCATATCAAATATGTGATGAGCTAGGAACCGATATATTTTTACCAATTAAACAAGCGAGAATATATAGTCCTGGCTAAACCATCCCTGCTAACTGCTGCACCAAGAGGATCAAGACTTCTCTTTATGACTTCTTCCGGAGTTACCATCACACGTTTACACAGTGCATCTTCTAGTGACTGAGGATCACACCTGAAACAAGTGTACAGTAGACATTCATATGCAAACAAATAGGAATACGAAAAAAAACTCAGGGATGGCTTTAGTCACACATGAGTAGCTCTGCAATCGTTTGAAGATGAAACCTGGATTGCTCATCTTTCACAACTGATGAATCAACATCTTCATCTTTGGCAAATTCAATATTACCAAGATGAAGAATTGCAGCTATAACTCTGAAAATGGCATCCTACAAAAGTACGGGGGAGAGAGAGATTACTCTTCAAGAAAAATACCTACTTCTTCGGCTTTTAATTTGATTAACAAAGACGATCATATATTAGGATGTGAAGCAACCTCCAGACCTGTTCGTTCTCACTTATTCCAACGATACTCATAGCTCTCCTAGTGGAATGATACCGACTGGCATCACTCACACCATCCAATTCATAACAATTGGATTGGTTAAGATAGTGAAAAGACTTGGGGTTCCCCAATTTATATCTCTCAATCTCCTAAATAAGCCAGAAAATCAGTTAGTCATCAAAATGAATCAAATCAAGGAACACAGAGCAACTGGCGTAGTAGACAGTCCAAGGAAATGCCCACCTCTTGTGGGGCGGCACAGAGAAGATAAAAACAATGATAGTTACGCTCAGGATCTGAAATCTGACACACACGGGATCTCTCTAGAAGATAAGTTCTGATTGCTGCTCCTGAAATCCTCCCCCTCTCATCAAATTGAATTTCAACAAACTTTCCAAAACGACTGCACCATTGTTTCCAACAGAGCATTAGTTTATTAAAGTTGTAGCCGAATATGCTCAGAATGGATCATCACAACTTAATAGCTACTTCGGAATATGCTTTATAAAGGATGATTTTAATAGCTAAATACTAATGCTAGATTGAACCGTTAATTAATTAGCCTAGAAAATAAATTGCTAAGCTCAATTCCAATTTCAAAGAATTCAATTGCATATAAGTTCTGAAAAACATGGCTCAATCAATGCTGTGGAAAATGTAAAACAATTGAACAGTGGAAAGCCTGAAAGTTCTCACCTGGAATTGTTATTTCTAGCAGTTTTTGCATTGCCAAAAGCTTCAAGAACCGGATTCGACTGCAAATAACTAATTAGTATAAAAAGTTTTTGGTTTCCAGAAAGTATTCTTAAAACAAAGCCAACATAAACAGAGAGGCCACCTCGTAAGGAAGCACAAGGAACTAGGAAATATGCACAGTACATCACTATTTCATCTCTTCCACAAATTAGTTGATAAATAAAAACCTGGGGAACTGTTTTCTAGAATCCTTGATCATCATGCAGGTACAGCTTTTGGATTTTACCATGGCATGTGCTTTAGCAAGATTCATAGAATCTCCCTAAGCAATCCTATAATGAGAAACATGATACACTCACTAGTTATGT
The DNA here is from genome assembly GCA_027123815.1 of Erythroxylum minutifolium. Lineage (NCBI taxonomy): Eukaryota > Viridiplantae > Streptophyta > Magnoliopsida > Malpighiales > Erythroxylaceae > Erythroxylum > Erythroxylum minutifolium. The sequence continues at coordinate 15,062,295 of JAOTJB010000004.1, read as the reverse complement.
AAGCAATTTCAGCCTAAATACTAAAAAGCGCTCATCCACAAAGCCAATCACTCAATTAAAGGAGTATGTATCCCTCAATATTTTCACATGAAATGACTAACTAGACTGTATGAAAAAGACCGACTCAGTTGGCAGGCCAAGAGTTCTAGTATTCACTATTTGAGCTGATATTTAATCATCCAGCTTACTTCTAACACTTGCTGTTCAACGGTGCGACCTTCAGCAGCAGTATGACCGCCCACATATGCAAGGTATCGCATGAGCATTTTGGTTGTTTCAGTTTTTCCGGCCCCACTTTCACCACTGACTAGAATTGAATTGCTTTTGCCTTCATTGATCATTTCCCTGTTCCAAATGTCAGCACCTTGAGTGCATAGTAATCCGTGGAGGCACCAGTATAGAACCCAAATAGCGATGATTCACCTGTATGCAATATCAGCAATAGCAAAAATATGAGGGTTGAGATCTCCAAATGGTGCTCCCCTGTATCGATCCATCATGTGAGAATCATATAAATGAGGAAGTCCTTCAAATGGATTGACAGCAATAAGAATGTTTCCAGTGTAAGTCTGCGAGAATGCCAAAAATTATAACAAAGCTGCAGTAACAAAATGATTCCTCTTAGAATAAAGTTAATTCTTTCTTACATAAATTTCATTCACTGCATATCTTGTCGACAAATTGTGCAGAACTGCAGGCTCATGCAAATAATGCAGCCTAGTCATGTCATCAACTCCACCTTCGGGTTGCTCAGCATCTCTTGGATATATATGTGATAAACTAGCAACAACCTGCAATTTTACGATGCATAAAGCACAAATTAAGGTGAGCCGGAAGTCCAACAAATTGGGAAAAACAACAATATTACTTACAACTTTATCGTCGCAAATTTGAATCTCAGCTTCTTCTCCCCTAATGTTAAGTACAACTCCATCTACCCAAACTAATTCTGGATCTTCAACCCAAATCTGGGAACCGATATCAATTTCTCCTAGGATCTCCTGTACCAAGTGAGACTTATGTTATGACTAGGATGCAATACAAGAGACTGTGACGGAGAGAGAGCTCTGGAGTTACAAGTTCTTTTTTTTTTTTTGCCTAATTCTCTCTGATTCATCATTTTATTTTCTCCATCATGCTTTTTGATTCTCAGCTGCGAAAACTAAAAAGTTGTCGTCTTCAAGCCCTACGAATTCGCTTTACTCGGAAATATCATATTCATCAAAGAGTTTTCATCTTCATGTTATCGGCTTCAAACACGAAGCACGGTTAATCGTGTACTTTGGGGTTTACTGTACGCACATTTAAGTTGCAATTATACGCACCTTAATGGAAGAACATGCAACATCTATCAGAACTAGCATATTTCTTTTTTTCTTGAACGCATAATCACCATGATAGTTGATAAATCGGTTAAGCCAAATATTATTTGTACCATTTAATTTGTCACTACGCTAAAAACATGTGAAAATAAGAACAATCAAAAAGGAACAACAACAGGAGAAAAGCAAAAGGAAAACCTACCATTCTACCACGATGAGCAGAGGTCTGCTCCTTTCAGATTATCACAAAATGACAACTAACATCCTCCTGAGTTTGCTGGAAAGAAAGACAAGTCCATGGACAATCACAACCTCTTCAAGATGGATGTAAGAATGTCGAAAGAAAATGAAAAAAAGAAAACGTTGTTGTTGGAGGTGAAGAAGTGAAGAGAGGGAAGTTGTGTTTTTCCAGGATGTTCGCGGAGTGAGATGTGTTGTGATAGTTTGTGGAGTTTGAAGCAAAACTCTCTTCCCTCCATTTCGCCAGCTTGTGGTCTGTATCTAGACTCTATTTTGGCGGGGACATATGACCAATATGCTACGTCATCGTTACTAACGGTCTTATTCTATTCAGCCCGGGAATAACTGTCATTCCATTACTAAGAGCTGCTTTGCCTTTGCTTACGTTATGTTTGCTTATTTAAATGCACGCATATATGAATTGTTAAGTTAAGAAGACTTCACGATTATTAATTTTGGTGACAATTAAATAATAATAATATTAGAAATAAATGAACTATTTTGATAAATATGTTAAGTGTGCAGAAAAACACGGAAGAAGTGCAAAACACAGAAGAAGTCAAAACACAGAAGAAGCAGAAAACACAAAAGAAGCAGAAAACACAGAAGAAGCATAAAACACAGAAGAAGTGGAAAACATAGAAGAAGTGAAAACACAGAAGAAGCAAAAAACACAAAAGAACTAAAAAAACATAGAAAAAGTAAAAAAACACAAAAGAATTGAAAAACTCAAAAGAAGCGGGAAACACAGAAGAAGTGGAAAACACAGAAGAAAGGAAAAATACAGAAATGAAAACATAGAAGAAGCGAAAAAATCAGAAGAAACGGAAAACATAGAAAAAAGGAAAAACACAGAAGAACTAGAAAACACTGAAGAAGCGAAAAACTCAGAAGAAGTAAAAAACACAGAAGAAGTGGAAAACACAGAAGAAGTGAAAACTCAAAAGAAGTGAAAGCACAGAAGAAGTGGAAAACACAAAAGAAGTGAAAGACACAGAGGAAGAGGAAAACACAGACGATACAAAGATGAAGATACGCTAGTACGTCGAATAGTTAGTTAGTTGGATTTAGTTACAGAACTCAACTGAATAACAGTTTCTACAAGAATCAAGAAGTAGTTATCAAGAATCAAGAAGTAGTTGGAGACTTAGGATATATATACTAGTCGTAGTCGAAGATTGAATGATCTTACAATCTTTTGAGCTTTCAAGTGTTTACTTACAAAGAAAAATTTTGTATTCAAAAGTGCGATACTAGAGAGCAAACCCTACTGTAACAAAAAGCTCACAATATCTTACTAGTAAGAGAAAGAAAAGGCTAAGAGCCTGGAGAAGCTAAGATAGCAGAAATAATACTTTGCGTCAGAGACCTGAAGAGGCTCTAGAAGGGAAGAAAGAATACTTATAAAATTGTCAAAGAATAGTGAAATCTTAGACGAACTCTAAAGACTAGATGTAGCCCATGGTTTGGGGTGAACCAGTATAAAAATCGAAGCGCCTATCTTCTAACCTTTCACTTTATTTTATTTTATTTTTAGACAAGTATTTAGAAGTTATTCACGATTTAACTACGTAACTATTTTTGTATAACTTTTGTGATATTCTTTTAATAGTTGGAAATGTTCTTAATAAGATATATTAAAATTTTTGCATTCATGAAAATAGTACACAATTTAACCCCCCTTCTTGTGTATCCTGTACACTGTACGTGAATTCTATATTAACATGTGATTTACTTCACATGGTGCATGTCAACCTTTGATTAATCATAGTTTCTTGATTGCTAAGTTGACTAACTATAATGAATGACATTGATGACTCCTTATCAATTCATTTAAGCACGGCCATGTATTTCTTCAGTTATACTTGTCTAGAGGCCCAAATGATATCACTCTCATTTAAGAGAGGTACAAATCCCATCTATGTCATTCACATACCTCCGCATGATTCATTTAATATCCAACATAAGACTACTTATTAACTTGTTAAAGAAAACTTATTCTAATGTTAAAACACTGAATTCCTCACGTAGGGAACTATGATGATTTCAGGTCAGAGGACTAGAGTCAAACCATATTGAGAATCACTAATGACATGAAACCATGTAGTGTTCTCTCTATGGGTCGATTCGATATATATTCTCTAACATATATCTATGTTTTTGATTTGATAACTCATATCCATGATCAATAAAACGTGATCATCAATTAGAGCACATACTAGCCTTAATTCATTATCGTTCCACCAATAATGATCGACTAAGGACAGTTTAGAATAGTATTATAATACTTATGGTTTTACTATCAAGTCACATACTTGATGACATAAGCCTAATATTATTCATGGAATATAAATCACATTACATAAATAATATACATGCATATTTAAAATAATTCTTGATGATATATTATTAATAATTCAGAATGTCAATACAAAAGTCAGATATGACTATTGACCTAGGGCATACTACTAACATTTTCATGAGAAAAAAACCCGTTGGCACACCTTCAGTGGGCAAAACAACGCATTGGCATGGTCGTTAGACACCTTCGGTGAGGAAAATAACCCATTGGGCACTTTTAGTGTGCTAAACAACCCGTTGACACAGTCGCTAGGAACCTTCGGTGCGAAAAGTAGCCTATTATCACACATTGGTGGGTAATACAACCTGTTGGCAAGGTCATTAGGCACCTTAGGTGTGAAAAACTGTCCGTTGGCCACCTTCAGTTAAAAATAGGCCATTGGTACACCTTTGGTAGGAAAAACAGCCTGTTAAAACTCCTTCGATGGGAAAAATAGCTCATTGGCACAGTCACTAGGCACCTTCGGTGGGAAAAATAGTCTGTTGGTAGGGTCGCTAGGAACCTTAGGTGTGAAAAATAGTATGTTTGCCAACTTCGGTGTAAGAAACAACTCGTTAGTACACCTTCTGTAGATAAAACAGCACTTTGACACACCTTCGATGGGAAAAATAGCCTGTTGGCATAGTCATTAGGCATCTATGGCGGGAAAAATAGCCAGTTGACACACCTTTGGTGGGTAAAACATCCCGTTGGTAGGGTCATTAGGCACCTTCTGTGGGAAAAACAGCCCATTGGCAAGGTCTCTAGACACCTTCAGTGGAAAAAACAATCCGTTGGTACACGTTTAGTGGATAAAAGTCTCGTTCGGCACTTTCGGTGGTAAAAACAGCCGCTTGGCACATTTGCTAGGCACTTTTGTTGGGAAAAACAGCCCATTGGCACAATTTTGGTATGCAAAACAAGCCATTGGCACACCTTTGGTAGGAAACATATCCTCTTAGCACACCTTCGATTGGGAAAATAGCCTATTGGCACAGTCGCTAGGCACCTTCGATGGGAAAAACAGCCCATTGGGCAACTTCAGTGGGAAATACAACCCATTAGCACACCTTCGGAAGGACAAACGACTTGGACGAAAAAA
>JAOTJB010000004.1:15031614-15050687 GCA_027123815.1 Erythroxylum minutifolium | reverse complement strand
TACTTGTTTCTTAAGACAGACGTTTTCTTTTTCTAACACTTTCGTGTTCTTCAAGTTTTCGACAAGTGTTCTTTTCAAGGATCTATACTGCTTTAACATAACATGTGAATATTCTAACAATTCTAAATATGCAACTTGAAGTTCATTAAAGTTAGAAGTTACCTCCTCGTCACCTTCTTTTTAGCGATCAAGCATATATTTGCTTGCTCATATGCTTCTAAATTAAAGTTAGATTCGGATGAATCCAAATCTTCCCAAGTTGCCATCAACTCTTTTTATTTCCTTTATTCTTCTTCGGTTCTCTTCTAAGCAATGAACATTCAGACATGTAGTGTCCTGGTTTGTTACGCTTGTAGCAAATGATAGAGATCTTGTCGTTCTTGACTTCTTCTTTGCTATTTTTCTTGAGAGAAAAATTTTTATTTCCTTTTGCTTTCTTTTTCCACATCCTTCTGATCTTCCTTGAAATGAAAGATAATTCGTCATCCTCTTCACTTGAATCTTGATCAGATTCACTGGTGTCATCATTCTTGACTTCTTCGATCTTTAATGCTTTTGACGAAGAACTTCTATTTCTCTGAGTCTTGTAATTTTTCTGACTAGCCTTTAAAGCTATAGATTTATCTCTTTTTGGTTTGTCTTCAGCATCAAGCTCTACTTCATGTATCTTCAAAGAACCAAGCAATTTATCTAGTTTCAGTTTACTCAAGTCCTTGGCTTCTTGTATTGCAGTGACTTTAGGTCTCCATCTTTTCGACAGACTTCTGAGAATCTTCCACACGTGGTCTTAATTATCGTAGATTCTCCCAAGAGCTTTAAGTCCATTAATGATAGGTTGAAATCGTCCAAACATCTGATCAATAGACTCATCTTGTTTCATTTTAAACAGCTCATACTGATGAACAAGAATACTGATCTTGGACTCTTTCACTTGTTTGGCACCTTCATGTGCGATGGATAAAGTGTCCCACATCTCCTTCGTAGTTTCGCATCCATGAACTTTATCATACTCACTTCTGCTTAAAGCATAATTCAAAAACAATTTGGCCTTTGAATTTAGTTAAAATCTGGCTTTATGATTGGCTGACCATCTGTTACGAGGAATGATATTTCCTTCATCATCTATTGGTACGTACGGTCCATTGTCAATGATATCCCAAAGATCAATGTGTGTGGATTCTATGAAGAGTCGTATCCTTTCCTTTCAATAATGATAATCTTCACCATTGAACGCAAGAGGTCTTTTGACGGAGGCACCTTCAGCTATAAAAACATGTGATTCAACCATGGATCTTTGTCCTCACTTTATAAAGGTGGTTCTTAGAAACCGAGCTCTGACACCAATTGAAGTAAATCACACGTTAATATAGAAATTACTTATAATATAAGATATACACAAGAAGAGGGTTGAATTGTGTATTCTTTTCGCAAATACAAATTCTTTGTATTTCTGATAAGAACTTCTCTGACTTGTTAAAAGAAAATCACTAACAAAATTGTTATGAGTTAAATCGCAAATAACTTCTATATACTTGTTTAAGAACAAAATATACTGACTTGAGAGATAGAGGATAGACACTGCGATTTTATACTGGTTCACCCCAAACTGTGGGCTACGTCCAGTCCTCAGAATTCTTCTGAGTTTTCACTATACTTCAATAAGTTTACAAGTATTCTTTCAGCTATCTTAACCTCTCTTGGCTTTTAGCCTTTCTTTCTCTCACTAGAAAGATATTGTGAGCTTTTGTTACAGTATGTTTAGCTCTCCAGTATCGCACTGCAGAAATTTTCTTTTCTAAGTATACACTTGAAAGCTCAAAGATCACTAATTGTTCAAAGGTTTTCGGAAAACAACTGAAAAGTTGTTCAATCTTCGACTACAACTATTATTTATAGTCTAAGTCTCCAACCGCTTCTTGAATCTTGATAACTGCTATTTAGTTGAGTTCTGTAACTAATTCCAACTAGCTAACTGTTTGACGTACTAGTGTACATAAATTAAAAAAAATTATGGAACATACATATCAGTATTCGTGGGTTATAACTTTTGTTACACTTCCAGTCCCTGTGTTAATAGGAGCGGGATTCCTCCTTTTTCCGGCTTCTGCTTTGTATCGTCTATGTTTTTCTCTTCTTCTGTATCTTCTGCTTCTTCTATGCTTTGCGCTTCTTCTGTGTTTTGCTTCTTCTATGTTTTCTAATTCTTCTGTATCTTCTGCTTCTTCTGTATCTTTGCACTTCTTCTGTGTTTTGCTTCTTCTGTGTTCTCCACTTCTTCTGTGTATTTCTTCTATGTTTTGCTTTCTTCTGTGTTCTCCATTTCTTCTGTGTATTTCTTCTGTGTTTTGCTTTCTTCTGTATTCTCCACTTCTTCTATGTTTTTCTTTTGTGTTTTGTACTTCTGCACACTTAACAAACTCACCAAATTAGTTCATTTATTTCTAGCATTATTATTTGATTGTCATCAAAATTAATCATCGTAAAGTTCTCCTGACTTAATAGTATGTACATCAAATTAACCAAATTGCTTTAAGATCTTGCCTGACAGTGCATTGCTTAACATTGGCAATCATAACCGCTCTAATCGTATTGACAATTTGCTTAGCAATTTCATATTTAGGCAGTTCCTATTCTTGTATCATTGGCAATCACTTAGTCTTTTCCATATGTACATTATTAAATTATCATTTTGAGTAAATTTTTCTACAGAAATGTTTTAAATTTTGACGTCCAATTCCGAGTAGGTGCACGACATATAACTGCGCAACGTATAATATTTTATATTAGGAATGGGATAAACTCATTTTCATCTACATTTTTAAATAAAAAGACATAATATTAATCTTAATCGACTTCAGTAGTGCAGTAACAATGGGAGTTTGAAGGATATCAGAGTATTTATGTGACTTGGAAAAAAATGATAGCCATATGAGTGTATGGAACTGCATAATGCAAACAAAGAATTATAAGAACTATGATGGCGTAATTGAGGAAAAGTTAACAAATTCATTATAGAATTTAGGTGGCTTCAATCACCGAGAAGCTACAAACAGCAACTGCTAAGGGAGGGATAAGTAAGTCGGGTTGTAGTTTGGTCATGGTCCATGTTCGTGCTGTACACGTGATAGCCAGGGTTGTATTGTATTCACAGAAAAACTTCAGATGGATGCTAATGAAGATCTTTCATGTTGTTGTTGGAGATGGTGGTCGATCACGTTAGCGTTGGAATCGACGACGAGTTTGGCAGGTGTTCTGGCGATACTACCGGCGACATTCGTTCCGTTCAAGGTACAGATGCCCTTGCTTCGTCCAGGGATATTATTGCATCGGTTGGGACTTGAAGTTATAGGACCATTTTTCGGTAGAGATTGTAAAACTAATCCTCTTTGCTTCGAGTACTCCACTTGGACTGCTAGTGGCCTCATTTCTGCTAGTTGAAAAGAAGCCAAGAAGATTAATGAAATGAATAGCAATCCCAAGATGGTTTTATGCTTACAGCAGAAGGCCATATCTTCTTCTTTGTTTTGGTAATTGACGAGCACAAAGTGACAGAAAATTGTTATTACTTTATGCGGTTTCGACCACAAGAATTATAAGGAAATCAGGCTGTGCGTGGCTTGGCAATGAAGATGAATCTTAAGACATATATATAGAGAGAGAGAGACAGATAGAACTAGGATTGAGCTTTGACTGCTGCCTCTGCAAGGGCTTACTAATTTCTAAGAGTTTTGACTAAGCCATGTGTTTGAAGGTTGAAAGGAATGAGGAATTAATCAACACACGGTACATAGCTTAGACCTCAAATGAGCAACATAAATCTACGAGCCTGATGCACCCATTTTGTTCAGTCGGTCTAATAATATATATCTTCCAGGTCATAATAAAAAACAACCTAAAATGGGGGGACTGGGACGGACTTTGTGGCATAAAATGCATACTCAATTCAAACATAAATCAGACGGTTATACTAGTAAAATTAGTTGCGCGAGAAACACGGGAACAAACGCTTCTATATGTAATAACAATTGTTGGTACCCTTAAATTAAGACATTGTTTCAACAATTTAACTCTTTACGACCGAAACTGGTTTGTTTACTTGTTTCATACTATTCAACTGTCAACAAGCACTCACTTAAGAAATCGATACAATACTAGTGTGCACCCCGTTCTGTTAATAACGGCCTACGTGTCCTTCCTATATTGCCGCCTATGACGACGTATCTTCTCCGGTGAAGTCATTGAAATATAGATGATAAAATCAGCCGCTCTAGACAGATTTAATCAGCGTATGGTTTTACGAAAATTTTGATTCTATTTAATCCTGGCTTCAGGTAAAGTAGACAAATTTGTTGGTCAGAATCTTAGTTGTCAGTAAGAATCAGTCCCCATTCAAACTTTTATGTAAAAGGTTGTGTTCCCACAGGGCACAGAGCATCAAACATTGGACAAAACACCATGAAGAAATGCCAATACACTAACAGAATCACATCTTCCAATTTCTGCAGTCTTTGCACAGGAATAAGTTCAAACTTTCCCTGATAGTTTTAGGCATCATCCACCATAAATTCTGTATAGATCAACAGCCTTCTGCACGGTATACATTCACTGTAATTTATAACAGGGTTGGCATTTATGAACAAGACAAGAGTTAGACTAAAAATCATCAAGGACGTGGATAAACAGTCATTTGTCAGTCAAGCCAGCCATCTCACTTTACAACAAAGCTGATTAACAGGAAGAATCATTTAGAAAGAGCTACCTCCAGTTTCTCTTTCAACTGCATCGCAGCACCAGTTTGTGTCCGGATAGAAAAGGTATGAAGAATGTTGTCCTGGTCTGTTGTTGACACACTACAATCATGAGGCATAACTTGATGTTCCCTGAATGTTTTCATAATGCTAGATATTGGATGAGCGTCCAGAGGGCAAGTTATCCTCACAAGTGCATCATCCTGTCCTGACTGGAAATCTATCTCTGGCACTGGGAATGGTTTTTGTTTACTACTTGATATCTCCCTTTCAGTTTCTAAAAGCCTAATCTTTGCTTGCAGGTCCGTGATATAGGTAATGGCATCACCAAGCAAAGAGGCCTTGTCCATCTTAGAGATATTGGGGACAACAGCTCTTAACGCATAAAATCTCTGATTAAGCTTCTCCCTCCTCTGTCTCTCCGCTTCCACGTGATTAAGTGGCTCTTCCCTCCCATTTGCAGGTTTTCTTCCTCTCTTCCTTGGTTTCCGTTCATCTGGCTGAGGTGACAAGTCATCCTTGGGCTGCTCCAAACCAGTAACAACAGATTCTGCATTGAAACCTGCATCAAGCATTTAGTTCCAGATAAGGAGAGAGTTTTGAGTCATTTGTAATATTTAGACAGCCATTAGAAGGATTTAAATATACTCTACTTCTACCTATTGCTTGAATTGCATAAGATTCTGACGTGAAGACCAAATCATCTTCAACCTTAGGTGAAAAATTAATGCTGACTGATCTTGGTTTTGAGCCACCCAAACTTAGTTCATGCCCAAAGATTTTAGGAACCTTTGCATCTGCAGTGCCAGATTCGCCAAATAAAGTTCTTGCCCTCTCCATAACGTTGTGATCTTCAGGCAGGGATTTCACCGAAGCCAGTTCAATAACTCCAGACTTAAGAGGTAAAAACGCAAGTGTTTGGATCCCAGCCAATCTTGCTAACTCTGATCTAAATTGGTATTGAGCCAAACAATTACCAATATCAGACACCCAAATTAATCTGCCAGACTTGTATGATTCCCCAGGACCATATGCCGAATCACAGCGAAATGTAAAATACATTGACGTTAGATAAAGCATCTCTATATCCGAAACGCCATCAAACCTGATTGCATAATTATCTTGATCCAACACATTAAAGCCTGCATGCAGCTTTTGAAGCACACGTTTCTTCACATCATCACTCTTCTCAACTCCCTCCAATCTGCCATCCCCAACTGGATTTTCACCCCCAACTCTACCGACATTCGGATCCCGGCAAATCCCATCTCCCCAAGCCAAGATGGATTCACCAGACTTCAAGCTGGAAAAATTCCAGAAAATTACATAGTTCCAACTAGAGCCTTCCACAAGCTGAGAAAGACCCTGTTGAAAACCCAAATTTCTCTGCGTTGAAAAGAACTCCCTTAATATGTTATTAGAAGCTGATAAGCTCAAAAACTTGCAGGCCTCACTACCTAATACAGATTCCACGACTGCCTTGTCTTCACTTCCCCAAAATTTCTCATCCATTTTTCCTCTTTCACGATCACCACACAAACCTCAAATTATCCTAACTTAAAACCTCAGAACTTAAAGCTCATCCCTCTAATCAAATTCCTGAAAACGTTTAAAGAGAAAAAGGAAAGAAAAGATGCTTAGCCGGAACTCCAAACACGGACTAAAATCACCAAAATCCCATTTCAATAAACTCAAAACACGTTATTAAAAATTCTCAACAAAAAAAAAAAACACGTTATTAAAGCAAAACGATATGGTCAAAAGGAGCAGGGCGAAACTACCACAGACACATCGGGCAAATTCCTTTAAAGAACCTGCTAAAAAAGTGTACTAAATCGTAGGATGAAAGCAAGTAAAGAAAGAAAGGGAGAAAATAAAAAGACTTACCTGTGAATTATAGTAACCTACGAACTTGAGATGCCTGAAATTCCCATATAACCTAAACCTTGAAGACGTTTATATTAGATCTGAGGTCTAGGGTTTTCCTTTCTTCAACCTTTTTTTTTTTCTTTTAATGTTGAGAACTGAATAAGAGATTTGGTGCCACCAAGTCACCAACTAGCTCTTTTGGGTGCGTGTGTGTGGTGCTCATGGTCATGTTATCCTCAACTCTTATAAAAGAGGAAAATGTGTTGCTTTCGTGTTGTAACTTGTAATTACGCCACATGCTTCACGTTGGGCTGTCCATAGAGAAATGGACCCCACCCATCACGTTGGAAGGAATAGGCAGCATTCCTGTTAATTACTACTGATTTAAATGTTCGCCTTATCTTCAATGAGCAGACCTGTCACCGAGTTCAAATTAAATATATAATTATAATAATACTATAGAAATACGAGTAACAAAAAGTGCAATTTGCATTTAATATTTTAATTAGAACATAACTTATACCTATAATATTTAGTTCAAGTTCAACTATAATATTTTTCAAATATTTAAAATAGATTATGAATTAATTAAAAATTGAATGAGATTGAACTTTTCATTTAAATGTCACATTAATATTGATATAATTCTTATTATTTATTTTAAAGATTTATTGGCAAGCCCCAGTGTCATGTGTATATTTTGTAATTTGAATAATTAATCTGTAATGTTAATTATTTAGTTTAAGTTGTTAAATAAAATTCATAAATTCCCTAATCAGTCAACCTTAATTTGTCAAAACCCTACTTAGTACTAAGCCTCCGGATAAAATTCTCTGGTTTGTCAAAAACCTATATTAGTACCAAATATGTTTTACAGCTCCTTAATTTCTTTAATGCACAATCTTCCTCCAGCTTCAAATTCCTTTCTTAACGCTTCCTCCATCTGTTTTGCAGCTCCCTAAATTTGTTGTTGCACAATCTTCTTTCGGCTTCTTCAACGAAAATACCTAATGTCATTAATGCTTTTCCCCTTTGCTTCGTTGCTTCCTAATTTCTTCCTCTCGCGTCTTCGACGTAAATCCCTAATTTCTTTAACGCGTCTCTCCTCTCTCACATCTCGCACTAGATTCCTCTTGTCTTCTCTATCGCACCAGCTCTATCGGTTCCTCTTGTCTTCTCTATGGGTCCTCTTTCTTTTCTTGCATTTCGCACTAGTTGCTACCTCTTTTGATAATCAATGCAATTCATATGTGAAGTGCTTGCTTTAGTATAATTTCTCTATCTCGTCTCTTGCATCTCACGTCTTGCTTTGAACGTGGACTGTGTGCTAAGGGCTTGGTTTAGAATAGTTTATTTTGAATACTGATTTTAGTGATTAACTTCTTATGTTTGATTAAAAAGTGAAGGAACGTAAATTAAAGAATTTGGGTACAAATGATTCTTCATATGTCACAAGAATTAAATTAGGAGAAAAAAGGATTGACTCCCTTACGATAGTTACCACAAGTGCACTAGAGCTTCTTTTTAGGATTTCAGAAGTTACAATGCTTTGTAAATGAATAGATATATGATGTATATGTTTATCTGCAAGTTCTTTTATAATGATCATGTATTCTTTAGAATATATGACATTTTTCCTAATAAAATTGAAGATTAGCTAATGTTTGGTTAGTTGAATTAAAAATTTTCTGTAACTTGGTCAAACGCTAGTTGGAGCAGTTAAGCTCCATATGTTATATAATGTGGGTATGGTCCAAGTAGTGGGTGTGGTAAAGGCTTGCTATGGCTTTGTACTTCACTTTTATTGTAAAAATTGTCGTCTTCATCAAATTTTTAACTAATGGAGATGTATAGAATAGAGTAATGCAGTTGTGGTAATTAATTTAACTTAACTGCTAAATATAATGCCAAAACCAGGTAATGCAACCTAATTCTGTCCAATCTATGCCCGTAAATAATATAATTCATTAGATCATATATACATAAAATTTATAGGCATATAGCCATAATATTGAAAGTGATACGACAACTGCACTAGAGCCTTGTTGGCACCGGGCATGTACTTGGTAATTAAGTTAAATTAGTGAAGTATGTGTAAGTTAGTCTGTATGATACTTAGTGGTTTAAAAATTTTTAAAATTTTCTTAAACTCTTCTTTTCTCATTTTTGGATATAAACTATAGAAGCAACAGGAGATGAAAGACAAAACAAGTAATCAGTGAGTTATTGTGTTTGTTGCCTAAAGTATTTAGTAATAGTTATTGTCTTTGGTCTTTCCTACGAATTATGCATGTTTCTAATCAGTTGTATAAGTCTTACCAATTTGTATTTTTTGTGATTATTTATTTCACAATTCTCTTTAGAATGTGAAAGCTTATTGTTTAGAGAAAAGGTTTAGGTCTTGGCAAGTCTATTGAAATTGAACTTCTTCATTAGTTAATTTTACCATTAGTTTATTATTATGATAATTGCAGTGACATCTCCTAAAGCTATAGATCCCGTGTCTTCTACTGTAGCACCAATCAATGATGATAATATGGTTTGTTGTTATAGGTTAAATGCCCTACCAAGAACTTGATGGAGTGATCATAACCTATGGAGGAGATTTTATGGATGTCCCAAATATCTAGCGACTTTTTATTTTTAATAATGTAAAATTATTGATACATGTAATGTTTATCTTATTAATTAATTTGTATTTGAGGTTAGTAGATGTGATTTTTTCAAGTGGTATGATGAGAAATATACTAAACTATTAAGTTGATTCATAAATTAAAAAAAGAAGTATGTATGTTGAAGAGGGAGTCCTGGCAACGCTGAAACAAGTACAATTATGGAGATTGAGGAGCAAATAAAGCTCATGAAGCAACACATTAATGTGTTGATAAAAGAGAAAAAATGAGTTGAAATTAATTGTATAAATTATTATAATAGGATTTGTTATGCTTATAAGGGGTGAAATTTTCAAAATTGTTATAAGAAAATGGTATTGAATTGCAATGCTTTGTTTCAAACTTAAATTATAATGAATGTAATAATATGATTATGCACCGGACATTCTATTTAAATATAATTTCTACTTACATATTCAATGTAATGATTATCTATCATGGCACTAGTAATATTTAGTAATTTATAATAATAATATATTTGAAATTCATTAATCAAAAGTGGCAAGCACATTAATATTAGTTATATATTTGGAATTCACATATAAGATATTTAGAATTCATATCCAAAAGGGGAAGACATATATACATATAGCGAAAAAGAACATATCAACAACATATCTGCCAAAAAATTTTGTCAATAATGCATCCATGTAAAAATTATTGCCAACACATTTGACAACTTTAATGGGGATGATTAGATTCCATATTGCTTCCCTCATTTGCACTTGACTGGGAAACTTGTTCCCATGGTGGTTAAGCTAGTGGTGCTCTCCTCCTCTTTGCTTCAACTTCTAACTATTTGGAAGTAATGCCAGATCTTCCTTTGAATCGTAGACCCCTTAGTTCAAATGATAGCTTGAATGTATGCGAATCAACTTCTCCAAACTTCCCTTTACTAGCATATGAAGATCTACCAACCTAGAAACACATATGTCATTCCTAGAATTCATTTGAATTAATTGTTAATAATGTAACAAACTTTTATGTATATAACTCACAATATTACTTTGTTGACTTGATATAGTGGTATCTTCAACTATGTTTGTATTGATAACCTATATTAATAAAATGTAACATAATCATTAGTTATTACAAATAAGATAAATTGATAAAAAATTGAATGGTTATATATCTGTGAAGATATCTTAGTGATCACTTAACAGACATAGTGGAAATAACAATATGAGTTTGATAAACAAAGTAAAGCGCACTAAGTAATGCAAGGTATAATCAAAAAAGGTTCTATACCTAAGAAGATGTTTCACTAAGTAATGTTGAGCCTTCTTTATTGCATTTTCTAGCATTATGGCCATAATTGCCATGCTTCTTACTTTTTTTTCCCATCTCTCCTAAGACAATTTGTTTGAGTTTTTTTTTACATTTTAGGCTCATTTGGTCCTTTCTTTCTAATTATTTTTGGTCTCCTTGGCATGAATTTTTTAAGTGGTGGGTGTATCACCTCTCATAAATCATATGACAAAAAATTAAACCCCTAATAAGTTATAACATATGTTCATACAAACTAAGGAATTGAGCATTCTCATAATAGTCACCTATAAATGTCTTGACCCTTTTCTTGGAATAATGGATAACACTAATGGTATGTTTGCAATGTTATCCTTATAGATCCTACACATGACAACTACATGATTTTTGTCTACCAATCTTTATAATATGTTTGCCATCTCCTTTTGACACTTTATATTCCCCCATCTCCATTCCACACTATTATTAATTGTATTGCATCTTTTTGTTCTTTTCCGATTTCTTCATAATGGTAAGTATAATATCTAACTTCCAAACATGTATAAAATGTCTCCTTTTCTATATCATATATGAATATAAGTTCTTCACCGCCTCCTAATTCTAAATTATAAGCCGGTAGATTTACAAACCAACTCTATTAATTAATATTTTCTACTTCTATAATAACCTAAGTTAACGGATGCATCCCTCCATCACCATCCCTCCTTATTGCACTTAATAACTACCCTTAGAACTTAGTCTTTCGAGAGAAGCCATCAATTATAAAATTAGCCTTAGATGCCTCCATCCTCTTTTTATGGCATCAAAGAAAATATGTAAACTTTCAAACTATAACTAACATACAACTCCTATGGGCATCCCTTAATATACCTAAATCTAATCTTATGGCTCTCACTCTTCTTCAACTTGACATTGTTTCCTGTTTACACTACATAATTTATAAAAACCTATTTAAATTCTTTTGCACTTTTATACTCTATCCCCAGTCTCCAGTATAGTGCCTTATTAGTTGGATTATGCCTGATACTTGTTGCTGGTCTTCATAATGGGTAACTAGTTTATTCTCTTCTTGGATGTTCGTAATTACCAATAAAACTACTACAATTAGTTGAATAAATTTTAATTAGTTTATGTTATTAGAAATATAAACTTCTATATACCTATCCTATTGGTACCTAACATCTTGATCATATTCATTAGCCTTACTAACTTCTTTAAGAATATATTCATCAAAAAGCTCATCAACCTTACTAACTCCTTCATTAATATGTTCATTATCAATATAATCCACCTTAAGACCATTACTTCTATCTTCACCTTTACTATCTCCATCCTCTCCTTTTCATAAAGTTTACAAACTTGAGACATCTTTGGTTTGATTAAAAAAATCTCAATGAATAACTAAATTTGAAACTTGGTATATTGTAATATACCTTGTGAACTTGAAGGTGTCCTAACTCCTTCGCTATGTCTCATATTTACCTATAGCTGACATAATCAAGGGTCATTTTATTCAAAAATACTTGTTTGCATATCAACATATTTTAACTCAGGTTTGGCTACTAACTTCCCACCATAAATTGCCCTACACATCTTTATGAGGCCATTATAAATATGTTCATATACAAGTTAACAAATTTAATGACACCTGAAGAATCAGAATATGAACTATTTGATAATAATGCATATAATTGTAAATTTAGGGTTATTTCCTAACATATGATGGCCATAAAATACACCAACTATTAGGAGGGATTTTACATAACTGGGTTGAAGAAATAGGTGTAGGAACTAATCTTAAGGTTTGTATAAAGAAACTAATAATCACATATTGCAAAAAAAAAGTACTTAGGCTTTTTTAGTTCAATAACTGAACTCAAAAATCAAAACATTTAGACTCACCTATTTAATCCTGTTAAGTAAGGAATCATCCTTATATTTTTCTAGATAGCTATTAATCCAAACCCAAATAAGAACCTTTTTAAAATAAGCCTACACTAATTTAGCTCATACAAAGGAAATTGATAAGTATATAAAATTAACAAAAATATGGGTTATTATAAAATGAAATGGCAAATATTTTCTAAACAAAAATTTTAGGAAAAACATTCCCTTCCTAATTTGTTTTAAGAAGAAGAAACCATACTATATGATTAAGGGTTTTTATGAAAATATCTATGAATTGTAAAACCATTTGAACTTAACGAATAATAATAATTGATATAAGAATTTTCAACTATTAAATTCAAACTATATGAGAATTTTTAACTATTAAATTCAAACTTGCATTATTTATATGTATAAGTACAAAAAAATAATAGGTATTAGGAATAGGAGTGATATAAGTGAAAAGGAAGAGTGTGAATGCAAAAAGGTAAGGTATCAAAGATTTGGTGAGGCATGTAAGTAAGGAAGCCATTTGAGACTGTCCATATTTTTTTATTTATAAGATTCTCACTCTTTTTCACACGTATTCCTTCATCATCTTCATTTTATTTTTCTATTTACTTAAACTTACTTCTCATAGCTCACTCTTCTAATTATCTATACCCACATTTGCAAAAGAACATACAACTCCTCTATTAATGCCTCATAGCTTATTTTTAAACTTTGTATTCATTCTCATTTATGTTATATTATTTTCTTTCATTTCCATTATTATTGGTCTTATTATTTGCAAAATGTTATGTACAAGTTCCTTGTATTAATTTGAACGTAAAGCCTTCATTTTTTTCTAAAGATCATTGATCATTCTAGTTTCTTGACCTATACTATTTTAACTCCTATGAAGGAAATTGATAAATGTATGAAATTAACTGGAACTACTAAGATAGAGAGTAAAGGATATAAGAATGAATAAGAGAAATGAGAGAAGCTCAATAGAGGGTCCACATTAAAAATGCAGAGTGATTTATAAACAATAACAATATTATAATACAAACAATGAACTATGCAAAGCGGATGGATTTATAAATGGATTTTGTGGTTTCTAAAGCAATATGGACCATATATAATAGAAATAATGACAAAAGAGACAACCTACCATGATATATTGTTCCCTCTTCACCTATTTCTGTCATCCTCTTATTCACTAGATGAAGTTGGTATGTGATACAAAACATATAGGAGAAGCATTTAAGAAATTAATGATTTTTTTAATGAAGTTATAGCTCCTTCTTGTTTAGCTTAAAGTTTTAAAATTAATTGAAGTTACTATAATGCAAATATATGGCTCCTATAAAATAGTATAGTAAGGTATCGTTCCCTCGAGGATTGATTGTAATTAAAATTGACTTTTGTTTGAGTAAACCAAATAATGAGAGATTGAAATTGCAAAAATTCACCATTAAAAGGCTTGCAAACACACTTCAAAATGTCACAAAAATAAGAACACAATTTTCATTTAGAGAATCAAATTATAAATGTTAGTATCATTCTCTCCGTACCATATAATCCCTCACTTTGGTTATGTAATCATGCTTAGTCCTAGGCATTCTAACATATTGGCCCTTTGTCTCTTAATACTCAAACCAATTAAGCCCAAAATAATGATTAAAGTTTGGTATATGATCTCTCAACCTATATACTTTACTTAACTGTTAAGTGGATATAAAGTAAACTAGCTAAATGTCTAATTTGGGGCCAAAAGTTATTGGGTTTTATCAATTAGGGCTAAACATTATAATCTGCTCAATTAAGGTCATCGAGTCTGCTCAATATTAAGCTATTTTGGACAAAAATTTGGCAGTGTCACACATGCATTGTTAACCCTGAGGAAGGTGTCTTACGTTGCATTTTCATGACCTATTTTCTGGCACCTTCCTTATTTCCACAAATTTTAGACCTTATCGCAACTCATAAGCCTTCCTCAAACCTAGCTAGTTGAATAATAAAGTCATTGAATTCGAATGGACAAATAATTCTCTTTGTATTTAGGAAGGTGAGAATGGGAGTATGATTTGATAAATGATTATTAGCAAATTTTGAGAGGCAACTGGGAAATAGATTCATCCATTTAAGATTTTCCACACTTCTATCGAGTTTTCACACTTCTATCGAGTTTGCATGTTATGTAAACTTATATAATTTGAAACAACGAATTTAATTTGGATTCATATGACTAATTAACTATATCATTTGGTCTTACTAATGTACTTAATACTTTTATGATGTTATATCTATGTCAATGCTAAGGAAATATATCAATGATCCGAACCATATTATTGCCTACCAACCTTTATAACTATAAGAAGATTTAAGCTTTAAATAAAAGTCAATTAAAATTCGATTCCAAATATTAGGCTCTTTGTAATGTTTAGGCGAATGGTGAAAATTTTATAGGAATTTTATAGTTCAGAAGAATTGTAACATCTTAGATTTTTGGCTTTTTATACTTAATTTGTAGAGTTGGTCATTCTTCTTTACATGTTATATGCTAAGTGCTTCTCAATGTTTCACATATTCTTTAAGTGTCTTTGTTATTTTTATTGGATGTTTAATTGGTGTTGGTTCAGGTCAAGGTATGTTTTGGAGTTGATAAGCCAAAAGATTGTAAGCTCATTTTTGGGAATATGTTGTAGGGTTTATTTTTTTTGGTTTTTTTCATAAAGTTAGAGTAACATTTTTAAGAAGTCTAAAACATAAAAGTTTTAGCTTTATGTGTTTAGCTTACTTAGGGTTATAATCATAAGATTCTAAACTATGTAGGGTAGGTATGTTGTTTTAGTAACATATAGTTAAAGTAGTCACCTAAGTGCTTTGACCTTTTAAGTAAGTTTAAGTAGTTGGATCAAGTTTTTAAAGCAAGTATCTCTCTTAAATTGACCTTAAATAAATTTTAAAAGTTTCAAAAGTGCATAAGGTTGTTCTTTTCTCTCCCTATTCTCTCTCAAGTTCCTTTTAAGAATTTTAAATTTTCATAATTTAATCTCAGGTTTCTTCTATTCCTTTCATATTTCTATATTGCTTCTTATTTATGAACTTTCTTATATGAGTTTGAATAAAACAAATAAATTAAGTTGCTTTTTAAATAAGTTAAGATTGTAGAAGTTTTTGTTGTTGAGTAATATATATGTAAAAGTATTGAAATTGATTTGAGCAAAAAATGAGTGTAAAATATGGGAAATGGATTTTAAGTGTTCATGATTTATGAAATTTGATGAATATGAGACATATGAATATTTAGATATGATATATATGAGAACGATGATAATTATACAAAACTTGACTTGGAAATTTGTGGACTCTTATTTTAATTATGTCTACCTACACCTAGAAGAGCTATTTGTTATAGCATTATAGGTGCATCCTAGAATCCCTATATAACTGTATATGGTAGAGTCCCAGCTAAAGGACAACAACTTACTAAATGATAAAATACTTATGTATGGTCGATTAATGATTCAATTGAGATATGATGCATTATAAATAGTAGATTCTTTACAAGTAATCACCAAATGGTATAATATCAATGGCTCTTCATTGATTATAATGCTATAGGAAACTATAATTATCCAATTTTCTATCTAACCACTGAATTTAGCAAGGAACCCAAGAGTTTGTAAAGAGCTTAAGATGAATTTCCAATCCAAAGTATCAAAAGCGTTATAGTTATTTTTCCTTTAAATAATTGATGTTTATATCTACAATATGAAAATACATGAATGCATGAAAGTTTTGTTATGATTATGTTAAAGTGTTGGGAGTGTTCTGCTTATGTTGGTATATATCACATGTTTTTGTTAATATTATACTGATCTTTGATTGTTAGAGTTTCAAGTGTTAATACTTATAGAGAAATTTAGTGTTGTATGCAACAGATATAAATACAAAACTATTGAACAAGTGTATTATATTAAATATAATTTTTTTTAAGCAGGCCCTATTTTGTGTTGAAGAGCATTACTCATCTTTATTCTTTGTAGTTTGTGGATGTCTGTCCATACAGGTAAGTCATGCAATTGATGTCTACCATATGTGCTGCTTTAATAGAATGAGTATTTGGGTTTGGGTTTTGCTGAATGCAAAGGAGGTATAGATTTTATGTTGTTTAGAATATTCTTATAATCAATGATAAGTTTTTATATTCTTCTTTAATAGTCTAAGTATTTATGTTTAGGTTTTGTTTGAATCATTAATGAGTAGATGTATGGATTACATGAGTATTTACTATATGTGGAATGATTTTGAGATCTTATGGATGATTCAATGCATAATAATGAAACAAAATTTTGTTCTTTACATAATAACACCTTAGATCAAACTCGTAAGAAATTTATGATAGTTCTTTGCATAATAAACATCTAGAATAGTATATAGGTTGGAAACCAGTGATGTAGCTTCCATTAGACTTATCGGTGAAAAATTTCATGAGCCTAGGAGTTACAGCGAGAACTTGCTTTCTCGATTCATATAATGTAACAATGCCACGTACCATAGTGCTTGTTTAAATTCAAACTTTGGAAATGAACTTTTAGGTTATTAATTTAAACATGAATACCTGAACTTCATTGTGATTAATTTAAACTTAGTATTAAAATAAGAAATTCATAGGTTTAACAAACATGATAGTTCTTTGCATAATAAACCCCTAGGACGGTATATAGGCTGGACATCAGTGATGCGGCTCCTATGAGGCTTATCGATAAAAAATTCTATGAGCTTAAGAGTCATAGTGAGAACTTGCTTTCTCGATTCCTATGGGACTATAGTGCTTGTTTAAATTTAAACTTTGAAAATAAGCTTGTAGGTGATTAATTCAAACATAAATGCTTGAACTTCATTGTGATTAATTCAAATTTAATATTAACATAAGAAATTCATAGGTTTAACAGAAATGGTAATTATTTGCATAATAAACCCCTATAATGGCATATTGGCCGGAAACCTTCAATGTAGCTCCCATGAGGTTTATCAGAGAAAAATTCCACAAGCCTAAGAGTCATAGCAAGAACTTGCTTTCTCAATTCATATAGTGTAATAATGCCACGTACCATAGTTCTTGTTTAAATTCAAACTTTGGAAATGAATTTGTAGGTAATTAATTCAAACATAAATACTTGAACTTCATTGTGATTAATTCAAAATTAATATTAACATTAGAAATTCATAGTTTTAATAGACATGACACTTCTTTGCATAGTAAACCCCTAGGACAACATATTGGCTAGAAACTTGTGATGCAGCTCCCATGAGGTTTATTGGTGAAAAAGTCTGCAAGTCTAAGAGTTAAAGTAAGAACTTGCTTTTTCGATTCATATAGTGTAATAATGCCACGTACTATAGTGTTTGTTTAAATTCAAACTATGGAAATGAACTTATAGGTAATTAATTCAAACATGAATACTTAAACTTCATTTTGATTAATTCAAACTTATTATTAAAATAAGAAATGCTTAGGTTTATCAGATATGATAATTCTTTGCACAATAAACCCCTAGGATAATATATAGGCTGGAAACTCGTGTTGCAACTCCTCTGAGCCTTATCGGTGAAAATTTCACAAGCCTAGGAATCACAGTAAGAACTTACTTTCTTGATTCGTATGGTAATGCCACGTACCATTGTGCTTGTTCAAATTCAAACTTTAGAATTGAACCTGTAGGAGATTAATTCAAACATGTTCTATAAAATTAGGAGAAATGAAGGATACTAGCTATGAAATCAATTTTTTAAATAACAGTTTTTCAGAAATGAGTAATGTTGATAGATCATGGATGTATAGACGATTAACTCCAAATGGTTTCATTAATCCTGAGTATGTTGAGGGAGTTGAAGCTTTTATTCACTATGTATGTTCTCAACCTGCATATATAGATGAACCAAAGATCAGATATCCATGTAAAAAGTGCAAACATATTTGTTTTCTTCCTATTGATGAAGCGAATCTCCATTTGTTAAGAAGAGGGTTTGTTCCAAATTATTTTTGAGTGGACACGATATGGGGAGCCATTGATTTGTAACACCCAAAGGGGTAATAAAGTAAACTCGTCAATAAATGTGGATGAGTTTGAAAGGGGGACTTGTAACATCCCATTTTCCCATATTAAGGGTTAGAAGCCTAGAATACTATAGATGAGAGACATCAATGAGAAAATTAGGAAAATGCATTTCATGCTCATGTATAATATAACATAAACACATATGTGAATATTAATTTTTGCACACATTAAAATGATTATACATGCATTCATTGAAAATTTCCAGGTATAATTAATTTATAAATATGATTATGATATGAATTATGGATTATATGTCTTGAAAATTGATTTGGGGTGTGTGAATATTGATTTATAAGTTTTTTTGAAATTTAAGTAACCTCCATCAATGTCAAAACTAGCTCTCATCTTTCATTTATTACTTCCATTTTGTGTGCTCATCATCTTGCCACTAGAAAACCTACTTGAACCTTAACTTTCCATACATATCATGAACATCATCATGGAGGTTGGGAGGATTAGGTTTTCTAGTGGCAAGATGATGAGCACACAAAATGGAAGTAATAAATGAAAGATGAGAG
>JAOTJB010000004.1:14976021-14996852 GCA_027123815.1 Erythroxylum minutifolium | reverse complement strand
ATAGGTTACAAACCCATTTAATGCTAAAAACAAGCCTAATCCTAACTAGTTTAGGAGTTATAGCCCAATAACGCAATTTGATCCTAATACACTTAGGATTGGACTAAACTAACTTAAATAAGACCAAAATAACTTAAATAAACCTAAGGGGAGGGAATGGGCCTAATGGAGGTGTAAAATAAACTAAGGCAAGCTTACAAATAAATATCTAGTCCATAACAAGTCTTTTGGCCCTAATAATAAAGGATAAATAACAAGCCCAATGTATTCAATTAAGCCCATAAGAATAATTAAACTTGTCTTAAAATTTGGCTTAAGTATTAGCCCCTCCATACGCCCTCTCTAGAAGAATCACGAACTTATCTACTCCACTTGAATTCTCCATAGATGGTTTGACCTTGTCATCAAGGTGAGATGTAATATGACTTTGAACAAACCCTTGAAGTGCTTGTTTAAGCCTTGCTGCATGTTGCCTTATAATAGGGCCAGTTGGTAAAGTAAGCTTGTCTTGGCATATGGCACCTTGATCTCCATTGCTCCATGGCTTCTTGTATCATTTCTTCCCTCCTCAAAAGGATTCATCCTCGAATCAGCCCCTACATTATCGAATGGAGAGAGATCAACAACATTAAATGTTGCAGATACTTGATACTCACCTGGCAAATCAATCTTGTAGGCATTATCATTATTCTTTTCAAGGACTTGGAAAGGTCCATTGCCTCTAGGATAGAACTTGGATTTCCTTTGCTTAGGAAATCTCTCTTTCCTGAAATGCACCTAAACACAATCACCAGGCTCAAATTGCATCAACTTTTGCCGTTGACTAGCTCTTTATGCATATGCTTCATTCTATTTCTCTATGTGCTGTCTTGCCTTCTCATGAATGTTGCATACCAAATTTGCCTTCTTTTGTCCATCTGCTCTAGTTATCTCACTTAAAGCTAAAGAACACAAATCTAAAGGTGTTAATGGATTAAAACCATAAACAATCTCAAAAGGTGAATAACCAGTAGTAGAATGTATGCTCCTATTGTATGCAAATTCAACTAATGGCAAACATTCTTCCCATGTTTTAAGATTTTTACTAACCACAGCAAGCAAAAGAGAACCTAAAGTTCTATTCACCACTTCAGTTTGTCCATCACTTTGAGGATGGCAAGCAGAAGAAAACAAAAGTTTAGTACCTAGCTTACCCCAAAGAACACGCCAAAAATGGCTCAAAAACTTCACATCACGGTTAGAAATAATAGTCTTAGGAACACCATGCAAATGCACAACATCCCTAAAAAACAATTCAGCAATATTTATAGCATCATCAGTTTTATGACATGCAACGAAATGTGTTGTCTTATTAAATCGATCTACTACTACAAATATACTATCCGTACCCTTTTTAGTCCTAGGCAGTCCTAAAACAAAGTCCATAGATATGTCAGTCCACAAATGCTTAGGCACAGGCAAAGGTGTATACAAATCATATGGATGAGTCTTAGATTTCGCTTGGTTATATGCGACACACTTAGAACAAATTTTCTCAACATCTTTTCTCATGTTAGGCCAATAAAAATATTCATAAAGTATGCCATATGTCTTTTGAACCCCAAAATGACCCATCAAACCACCATAATGTGATTCACGCACAAGGACTTCATGCATAAAACATTTAAGCACACATAACTTGTTCTCCCTAAACAGATAGCCATCATGTCTATAAAATCTTTGGAATGCAGCATGGTCACAAGCACCAAACACATTGCCAAAATCAGAATCCGAAGCATACAAATCTCTAATGTACTCAAACACTAGCAATTTAGAACTTAAAGTCATGATTAGAGTGTAGTTTCTTGAAAGTGCATCAGCAACTACATTCTCCTTACCTTGTTTGTATTATATCATGTATGGAAAAGTCTCTATGAACTCCAGCCACTTTGCATGCCTCTTGTTCAACTTCCTTTAGATGTTTCAATGACTCGTGATTAGAATGGATCACAAACTCCTTTGGCCAGAGATAATGCTGCCAAGCCTTTAATGCTCTTACCAAGGCATAGAGTTCCTTGTCATAAGTGGAATAATTCAATTGTAGCCTATGAAGCTTTTCACTAAAGTATGCAATGGGACACCTATCCTGCATTAAAACAGCACTAATACCTATCCCGGAAGCATCACATTCAATTTCGAAAGCTTCATTAAAGTTAGGCAAACTTAGAACAAGTGCAGAACATAATTTATCTTTTAAAGTATTAAATGCTAGTTCTTGTGCCTCATTCCACTTAAAGCCAACATCCTTTTTAATTATTTCAGTCAATGGTGCAGCGATGGTGCTAAAGTCCTTAACAAAACGCCTATAAAATCTAGCCAAATCATGAAAGCTACGCACATCACCAACTGACTTTGGAGTAGGTCAATCTTTGATAGCCTTAACCTTCTCCTCATCAACATGCACACCATGGGTAGAAATAACAAAGCCAAGAAACATAACTTTATCCATACAAAAATAACACTTTTAAGTTTAGCATATAGTCTTTCACTCCTAAGTGCTTCTAGTACAGATTTAAGATGCATAACATCCTCATCAAGGCTTTTGCTATAAATCAGGATGTCATCAAAGTATATAACCACAAACTTGCCTATAAAATCACGCAAAACATGGTTCATTATTCTCATGAAGTGCTAGGTGCATTTGTCAAACCAAATGGCATGACCGTCCACTCATATGGACCATATTTTGTTTTAAAGGTTGTTTTCCACTCATCCCCTACTTTCATTCTAATTTGATGATAACCACTCATGAGATCAATGTTTGTAAAGAAACAAGTACCATGTAACTCATCAAGCATATCATCTAACCCAGGAATGGGATACTTTACAGTTATCTTGTTTATTGCCCTACAGTCTATGTACATACGCCAAGTTCCATCTTTCTTCGGCATCAATAGCACTGGAACTGCACATGGGCTTAGATTTCTCTCACGTGCTGCCTCTCAAGCAACTCCTCCACTTGCCTTTGAAGCTCCTTTGTATCGTCAGGATTACTTCTATAGGCTGGACAGGTTGGAGTTTGAACTCCTGGCATGAAATCAATTTGATGTTCAATGCCCCTTAATGGTGGTAATCCCTTGGGCAACTCATCTAGAAAGACATCGGAGTATTCCTGCAAAACCAGTTTCACAACACTAGGCAAAGAAGAGTTAAAGTCAGTCTCATTATAAATCAACTCCTTATACCTAAGCAAAACCAATGGTTTCTACGTGTACATGACCTTCCTCAACTCTTTTTCTTTTGAAAAGAAAGTACTCTTTTTTATTCCACTCTTCTTTTCACTCTTCTCTTCTTTTTCAATTGCACTACTCTCTTTCTTTTGCTCACTAGTGCACTTAGTCTCAGTTGGGCCTTTGCTCTTATTTTCTTAAATGGCCTCTTTTTCTTCTTTTCTTTTCAAAGTCTCGGCCTCTCCAAGTTTCTATTTTTTCATGGCTTTTGCAAGTCTCAACTGATCCTCTTAAACTTCTCTTAGTAAAAGAGGCGCTAATGTGAAGTGTTTCTCCACCATCTTGAATGAATACGTATTTTTGAATTCATCATGCACTACACACCTATCATATTGCCATGGTCTTCCTAATAGTAAATGACCAGTATGCATAGGAACTACATTACACAACACTTCATTAGAATATCTCCCAATTGAGAACGCCACTAGCACTTGCTTATTCACCCCAACCTCTCCACACTCATTAAGCCATTGCAACTTATATAGACTAGAGTACTTAATGAGAGGCAGCCCCAATTTCTCAACCAAAATCGTGCTTGCAACATTGGTGCAACTATCTTCATCAATTATTAAACTACACAGCTTACCCTTAATTAAACATCTGGTGTGGAATATGTTAGACCTTTGTTCATCAAGCTCTATCTTTTCTTGTGCAATGAGAGCTCGCCTTACTACTAGTGCTTTGGCCTGGACTGGTTGCTCAACTTCTTCATCAGTGCAATCCTCCAACTCAAGCATATCATCTCTATCACTATCTTTTGATTCAATTACCCCATCTTGCAAATACATGGTCTTCCTATTAGGACATTGGTTTGCCATAGGACCCGAACCCAAACACTTGAAGCATTTGATGTTTCTTTGCTTAGTGCTATGATTTTGATCATTAGATGTAGGCACACCTTTAGAGGTTGTCCACTTTTCCTTGAACTTGTCTTTATTGTCGTAGGACTTATCCTTGCTCTTTTCCTCCTTGGGCCATTTAGGACCCCAAGAATTTAAGGTCCCGAGGTGTTGCCCTTGCTGAAGCTTTTTCCCTTCAATTGCTTCTCAATCTTCATAGCCATGCTTACTATGTCCTCCAACTTCAAGTATTGATGAAGCTCTAACACATTAGCCATCTCTTTGTTTAGACCAGCAAGGAACCGAGCCATTGTAGCCTCTCTATCCTCCTCTATGTTAGCTCTTATCATAGCTATCTCCATCTCCTTGTGGTAATCTTCAACGCTCTTCGTGCCTTGCCTTAATGTTTGGAGTTTTTGATGCAACTCCCTACAGTAGTAACTTAGCATGAATCTCTTTTTCATGATGCGTTTCATCTCGTCCCAGGTTTCAACCAGTCTTTCTCTAGTTCATCTTCTACTAACCATCAGTTGATCCCACCAAACAACAGCATAATCAAAGAACTCAACTGTCGGCAGCTTCACCTTGTTCTCCTCAGAATAGTTGTGGTAGGCAAAAATCATCTCTACTTTCCTTTCCCACTCCAAATAGGCATCTGCATAATTCCTTCCTTGAAATGGTGGCATACTCATTTTGATGTTGCCAATGTTTCTATCTATCTTTTCAGTCTCTTCCTCCTTCCTACCTCTTTCAGCTCTTCCTTTATAACCACCTCTATTTCAGCTTCTGTCTCCTCTACCACCTCTTGCATTGTTTCGGCCTCCATACCACTCTTCCTCATCAAATTCATCTTCATCTTGCTCCTCCTTATAGTGATAATGATTATGAACTCGAGGGTTCTCTCTTCATCTTGTGCCATTATTCCCTGAAGATTTGGCTTGAATAGTTATGAGAAGCCTATCTTGTCTTTCAAAGTTTCTATCCTGCTTCTCAAACTTGTCTTTGACTTTAAGGAACATAGTCTTTATTCTCTTGAACTGATTTTGCATTGCTTCAAGAGTAAAGAATGTATTTTGTTGGTCTTCTCCACTCCCATCACTGTTTCCATCTTTATTGCTTTTATAAGACATGATTAATTCCTGCAAGAAAACGTTAGGAGCCTCACAATACTTCCTCACTTGTTTTCTCTTTAGAACAAAATTTCCCACTCGTGTTTTACCAATAATATGGTTTTTTACTATATAATCTCACACTCTTTCCTTTTTCCACTCAAGTGCCTCCTTCATTATTACCCTTTAGGATCACTTCAACAAGATCAAGGAAATCAACAAGCAATAAGTTCAAGTAGAAGCATAAAGATAACGACCTTGACAAAAAAAAGATGAAACAAATGCAAAAGCAAAATATTGTACGGACAAAAAATAAATCAAAGTGTCAATACACGAATGAAGGGTAGTGTAGGTAACAATTCTAATGTCAATTGAACAATTACGAGTGCAACAATTGTTCAAATCAATGAAAAGAAGGAAGATAGGTACCAAAACAAGAATTAATCCAAGAAACAAAAAAAGGAAAAAATAATATGACAAGCTCACCAAACCCGAGACCAAATTATAATTATTATTATTTATTTTATTTTTTATCCCAAATCCACCAAATTTCCAAAAATTGGACAAAAGATTCAAAGAAAACATTTCTTGATAGGTTCTTTAATGAAAGAAAGACAATATAGATGAATCTTGAATGAATAGAACAAATGTTGAATGAAAGATCAAACAAAGATTCAAAGAATCAGAATCTTGGATGTTTCTTGATCAATCTTGAAATTTCTTTTCTTTTTTTGTATTTTTCACGATTTCTTTCTTTTCTAGTTCCTTTTTCTTTCTTTTTTCATTTTTTTCACGTTCCTTTCTTTTCTGATTACTTTTTCTTTCTTTTTTGTTTTTTTTTCATTTTTTATGTTTTTTTTGTTTCATTAAGAAAACAAAGATTCACTAGAAGAAAACAAAAACACAAATTCAGAAACAAGAATTCAAAAAGACACAAAAGAACATGAAAGATCAAATTCGTCACAACCAGGAAGAAACAAAAATTTCAAAGAAACTAACAAGAAAACATAAAAAGATACGTATGAGTTCAATAGAATTAAGCCAAAGCTCTGATAGTAACTAATACAGAAATCCCAAGAAAACAAGGTTCTTGAAACCCCCTAATCTTATTGAACAAAATCCCTAACCTTTCTATTCTAAGAATATGCTAGTTCAAACCCCAATTATACGAAATTGAGACCCAAACTTAAAGAAAACAGAACAATTGAACACGCCACAAGCGATTACTTTGATAATTGATGCAATCCTTGAAGTAACAACAAGAAGAACACGCCTTTCTTGAAGAGAATATTTCTGAATTTTATTAATCAACTAATCTGAAGTTTACAAGAATAAAATAAGGTCTTATACCCTTGATCACCTCCTAACCCTAAAAGGAATAGGTTCCAAACCCATTTAATGCTAAAAACAAGCCTAATCCTAACTAGTTTAGGAGTTATAGCCCAGTAACGCAATCTGATCCTAATCCACTTAGGATTAGGCTAAACTAACTTAAATAAGACCAAAATAACTTAAATAAAACTAGGGGGATGGGCCTAATGGAGGCGTAAAATAAACTAAGGCAAGCTTACAAATAAATATCCAATCCATAACAAGTCTTTTGGCCCTAATAAATAAAGGATAAATGACAAGCCCAATGTATTAAATTTAGCCCATAAGAATAATTGAACTTGTCTTGAAGTTTGGCTAAGTATTAGCCACTCCACATGCCCTCTCTAAAAGAATCACAAGCTTGACTACTCCAGTTGAATTATCCATGGATGGTTTAGAGTTGTCATCAAGGTGAGATGTAATGTGACTTTGAACAAACCCTTGAAGAGCTTGCTGAAGCCTTGCTGCATGTTGCCTTGTAATAGGTCCGCTTGGCAAAGTAAGCTTGTCTTGGCATGTGACACCTTGATCTCCATTGCTGCCATGGCTTCTCATATCAGCTAAACCCATTCTCCTAGTTCAAACAAAACTTTCTTGCGCCCTTTGTTTGCTTGAGTAGCATATTGTTCAGTTCACTTTTTAATTTGCTACCTTATCTTTCATGCATTTGTTCATTTCAGCCATCTTTTTACCATCGAAGCTAGCTCTCTCATCAATTGGCAAAGGTGAAAAATCCAAAGGACTTAATGGGTTAAATCCATACACAATCTCAAAAGGTGAAAGATTGGTAGTAGAATGCACACTTTGATTGTAAGCAAATTTGACATATGGCAAACACTTTTACCAAGTCTTCAAATTATTTTAAATAATAGAACTTAATAAAGGAGACAAAGTTCGGTTTACTATCTCTATTTGCCCATTTGTTTTTGGATGGCAAGTAGTTGAAAAGAGAAGTTTGGTTCCCAACTTACCCCACAGTGCCTTCCAAAAGTAGCTCAAAAACTTTGCATCACGATCAGAAACTATGCGTTTTGGCAAACCATGCAAATGAACTACTTCCTTAAAGACCAAATCAGCAACATTGTTGGCATCATCAGTTTTATGGCAAGCAATGAAATGCGCCATCTTGAAAAGCCTGTCAACAACAACAAATATTGAATCCTTAGCCCGTTTTGACCTATGCAGTCCTAATATAAAGTCCATAGAGATATCAACCCATAGTTCACTACGTATGGGTAAAGGGGTGTATAATCTATGATGTAAGACCTTAGACTTGGCTTGTGTACAAGTGATGCACTTATCACAAATTCTCTCATTATCACGCTTCATTTGTGGCCAAAAGAAATGTTCATACAAGACATCTAGATTTTTCCTCACATCAAAATAACCCATCAATCCACCACTATGAGCTTCCCTCATAACCAACTCTCTTAAAGAGAACATAGGCACACACAATCTGTTCTCTTGAAATAAATACCCATCATGCCTATAAAACTTTCCAAATGCAAATTTCTCACAAGCCCCATAATCATTAGCAAAATCAAGATCATTAGAATATAAGTCTTTAATTTACTCAAATCCTAGTAATTTGGCACTTAAAGTAGAGATAAGAGAATATCTTCAAGATAATGCATCAGCAACCACATTTTCTTTACCTTGCTTATACTTGATCACACAGGGGAAGGTTTCAATGAATTCCATCCACTTGGCATGCCTCTTATGCAACTTTCCTTGTCCTTCCAAATGCTTTAAGGATTCATGATCAGCCTATATGACAAATTCCTTAGGCCATAGGTAATATTGCCAAGTTTGCAAATGATACGGAAACATATCCCCATTAGTGTTGTTTCCTCTGCCTTCTTCTTGGCTACACTTTCCACTGGCCTCTTGGACTTCTTTTTCTTTTGGTTCTTCTTTCGAGAACCAGAAGCAGTTACTGTCTTTCTTGACAGTTTGCTCAGCTGCTTCGAGCAGATTAATCAGCTCAGGTATCATCGTGGATATTTGGTTCATCTAATAGTTAAGCACAAACTATGAATAACTATCGGTTAAACCAGTCAAAATTAAGTCTATACTTAATTCATGATCCATTATGAAGCCCAAACTTCCTAACCTCTCAAGATATCCATTCCTCTTTAGCGTATACTGCACTGGAGATGATCCTTCAGCCATCTTAGAACAGAAAAGCAACCTCGAGGTCTTGAACCTTTCAGACCTAGCTTGCTCATCAAACAGTTCCCTCATATGATAGACTATGGTATGAGCATCCATAGCCTCATGCTGCTTTTGTAGTTCTGGTGACATAGAGTCTAGCATTATACAGCTAGCCAACTCACTATCATCCAGGAGCTTCTTATAAGTTTTCTGATTTTCATCAGATGCATCGATAGCAGGGGGATTGGGAAGTGTTTCATCTAGGATATATCCTAGTTTTCAAATTTGAGAACAATTCTCAAATTCAGTAGCCAATCCAAGAAGTTTGGTCCTGTGAGTTTGTTGCAATCTAATAGGGAGCGTAGGTTCACACTAGAAGACATCGTACGATTCGATAACCTAGAAGAACAAGAGAAAGAATTAGAATGTACACTTAATGCATATCTATAAGGACTTTAATAACGTGCATTATGGGTTCCACTATTCTTATTCAAATTCATAGCTTTCACTATGAATTCGAGAAAACTTATAGTTTTCTTAATGGGTCGATATCCATTATCACCAAGAATGACCTTAGGTTTGCTCAACAAGCCACCTTAGGTCAATCGGTAGGTATCATTCATACCAATTGCATTCAATTATGCAATTAACTATTGATTTATCACACTCATTGGGTTATCAACTTTTGATTTATATACATCCTATGTATATAACCCAACTTCACCTCTATCCATGTTGACCTTGGGTTTGCCCAACAAATCAATGCTTCCAGTTAGGACCAGCCCATTAATCCAAAAATCTAATTTCCATGGTTTGAACATATTTGTGTAGAGCGGGCTTAGTTTTGCCCAATAACCCAACTCTAAAAAAACTCTGGCTCTTGCCATATCAATGGAAGGCGTGAGTCCTAATATTTTGGTTGAGAGATTTGTCCTTTGGTCTCATCAATACTTGGATGATCTTGATTATGTATATCACATATACATTTAGATTATGGAAAACTCAATTGAATTGAGTCTATGTCCATAACTACCCTTAAAACACATCTAATGCATGTATTACACAAAGGAGATTTAAATTTAGTTTGTGGCTTGACTATGCATCTAAAGTTTATGATTCGATTCAACTCTCGAACTTAATCGGGTACTAGTGTTAGTCTTGGCTAATCCGAATTATTAATGTGATTCAATCAGGAACCCTAATATTCAATTATTTTGATGTCCAGATTAAACATTTTAATCCTAGTTTATATGCCTTTATCTAGTCACACTAGAAATGCTATGCTCTACTTGGATTAATTGTAAATTAATCCCTAGGGTTTTCAAAATTCTCGTACATCAATTAGTCATCTATAATATCCCTAGGTCATCTCAAATTTATCTAAATAATTTCAACACATGATAAAATTATCTTAACGGCCAAAATTGTCAAGATAAATAAGTTAACTTACTAGACACTAAAGAGACCGATTCAATGTTCGGAAAATTTTTGAAACACTGATTTCAAGTACATGCATTAAGCATGTTATTATCATCAAAGCAATACATTTCTTATCATATAAGAACCTTATTTAGGTCTCGTAATCGAAATATATAACTCCATCAATGTTCAAAAAGTTGACCAATGTTGACTTTGACTTTATTTATTAATTGAATCAAACTCAATTAATTCTGGAAAAATTCCAAAGTCTTATAAATATTCTATATGTGTCTACTAAAAAATTCCAAAACCTAATTCTTAGGAATTATTTATTAATAAATAGGGATAAGCCAACACATCACATGTGTATGAAATTTGTCATATAACTTCTAACCCTAATCAAGCATTACATCATGCATGCATAAGATAATCACTTTAACAACAAGTGTCATGCATCTCATACAAGTGACAACATCGCATCTTGCATGTGCATGCAAAAAATTATAAAACAATTTTTATAAAAATTAATATAGAATTTACATGCATGTATGTTCATCATATTTCCAGAATTTCCATAACTTCACACATGCATCAAGCTGAAACTAAATTTGTAATAAAATAGTAAATGAAATTAAATTGTGTTTTCTTTGTAAAAAAAACTTAATATAGCACCTTATAAACAGTCTTGTAAAAGAAAAAAGAAAAAAATTATATAATTATTACGAAAATTTCAAAGTCAGCACATACATTTAGTTTTTTCAGAAATTCCCAGAAATCAACATATGAATAATCTAGATATTAATTCGAAATAAAATAGCAAATCACATTTAATTGCAATTTTATTTTACAGAAACATAATATAACATCTTATAAACATTTTTGTAAAAGAAAATAACAAAACAATTTTCCATATTTTACACGAATTATTCAAAAATCAACATGCAAGTCAGTCACAACCCAGCAAACACTTTGCACATGTTCAATACATCATCAAATATATGCATAAACTTGCTCTAATACCACTATTAGAGTTAGCCATGGTTGCATGCATCACATACATGCGTATGTAATGAAAATGTCTGAATCAAGATTCGGACACCATAACTCACAAGATCATATATGCATGCAAGGATATGTATCTAAGAACATGAATATAGAATTTTTACCTTTTGTATCTCCTCCTTTCTAGATTCTTCTCCTTGTTTGGGTTGTTAAAAATACCAAACCCTTTCTTGATCACCCAAGAACACGCAAAAAAGGAAGATGAAACAATGTGTAAGGGTTTTAGAACACCAAACTTGATGAATTTAAGTAGATGTTCAAATGGGAGATAGATCAAGGTTATCTTGCATTCATGTTGATTTATACAACAATTGCATAAATTGCAGGAAGATAACTCAAAAACTCTTCTCACTCTCACTAGACCTTTTCTCTATCACTCGAGTGTGTAAAAAGTGCAAGAAGCTTGTGTACATAAGTGAAGAGCTCACTTATATATCATTTCATGGCCTCTGTCACGATTGTGGCCTGGCTCACATTCGACCACGATCATGGCCCAATGAGTCACAACTATGACCTGCTTAAAATGGCCATACACACTATATTTTTCATCTAATCTTTTATGAGTTTGACCCTTAGGTTCCCAGTTATTTTCGGCACTTGAATTAACTCTTAATTAAATCAAATGATGAAGAGAAGATAAGTGGATTAGCACACAAACTCTGCGATAGTTAATTATCCAACTTATGAACCTTTATATGGATAATTACCATGAAATTCATCCTTTCAATATACTATATCCCACTTGGTTCAGTGTATGAGCTATGTGTCAACTCCCACTAAATTGACTACGTCACATCTAGTCTAAGTGATGTTAATTCGTGCCATGGGATCTCATTACTCTATGTGTCAGTGAAGAATCTCTTCGTGACACATAATTGCTCTGGCCAGATAATCCTGAGTAATAACCCTGATAAGAGGCTGTGGATATGATCTCTTTCTATCAGGAGTGGTGAATCCTTTATTGGCTACCCAATTACCTTCAAATATAAATATTTGTACCCAATCACCACCTTAAGAGTGACCTCGTCTTAAGGTAACAAGGAATGATGTCAAAGCACAGGATTCGTATCTGAAATATCCTTAAGTATCTCATGTCTAAGGATATTTACACCATTGCTATGATGAGATTAATCATTGACATTTGATAGATCAACCATATAATAATCTCATAGCTGGTCATCCGATGTACTAACTACTCTTAATAGGCATCCACATGTTAACTCTAAACAACTCATGCTTACGGTTTATGAGATCCACCACTTGATCAAATCAAGGAGCATAACATGTGCTACTGTGTTTGGATTAATAATGTCCTATCTTATTAATCCTATGACTATGGATTATTTAGATACTAACATCATTACACATGATAAGAATCTCATTATCATGATCTCATCATGATTTCCTTCATACCATGTTTTGTATTACGGACTTCTTTAATTTGATTTAAGATTAATATATTCATATATAAACGAATATAAAATTAATGAAAAATACCTTTCAATTTATTATTCAAAATAAAGTTTGTGAAAAGGTGCTAAAGGTGATTGCCTTTAGACCACAACTCTAACAGTAATCTACCCTGAGTTTAACGAGTTGTACTATGCTTTAGCTTGATCCTTTAATGTGAATAAAAAAAGTCTCAACTTCACCACATCGTTAGACATTTCGTTGAATCAAAATATGTCATAGATCTCTAAGAAATTTACGATAGCCCATAGAACTGCACATTATTTTGTATAATGTTGAGTAACGTCGACTTTATCTTGAAATTATTTGCTTAGACCACTAGTCTCGCCTAACTTGAGGACTAAATCCTGGCCTCATGAAACCTATCGGAGTCCTCTCTGGTCCTCTTTGCTCTTCTTCTTCAGCCATATTTAGTTGTGAAAAGTTAAGATGCTTTGCCCTTCGTAACTCTCTTTTGTGCCTTTTGATGTCTTGAAATTCATCTTCGCTCACTTCTTTTGTTCTTCGTGTGCTCCTTTTGTTCATGCACCTTCAATTACAAAAGGAAAAGTATCAAAAACTCTTAAATCAAAGTAATCTAAATTAAACAAGAAGTTAAACGTTCAATCCCTGACAATGGTGCCAAAAACTTATGGTTCAAAGACTTGTTAAAGGTAAGACCTACTTTTTTATGCTCAAAAACTAAAAGTGAATGGGTCGTGACTTGTAGCTTAAAAGAGCAGATATCAATTCGACAGGGATTAATGCCCAGTCATCACTTAATTTAGATAAAAATTTGTTTAAGAAATGAAATTTTTTAATAAAAATAATATGGAATATTTAAAAAATAAAAGACTAACTCAAAATAATATACAATACCAACGTGCAGAAAAATTAGAATTCCATAATCTAAAGACTAGAGATTACTTTTTCCCTATTTTGTCTCCCTCCTATTTTGTTGATTGAATTGTGTCTCACCCTAAATTTTTGAACGTGTTAACTACCCTCTCTCAACGTGTAATTAATTGTCCCTTATTGAATTAAAAGGAGTTAATTGGATGATCTCTTAACCTACCCAATGACTCGACCTATTCAACTAGTTATTAAACTATCTTATGGGTTATCAATTAACCACCCGAGATCTCTCTTCTAACTATTCAATTAATGTGATAATTGTAAGTCTATAGGTCATCAACTCTCATTGTACAATCCTACATAAACTTATCTTGCTCTCTCAATTTGTTGCAAGATAACAAATAAAATCAACTATTATCAAAGACAACTTCATTCAATTCAATAAAATAGGAGTTCTAACAAAGTAATTCAAAAGCAATCCCTAAATCTGAATCAGCCTAACATAGCCTCCATAACGTCATCAACATTTAGATAAACCATTTTATAAAGAATATAAGAAGTAAAATTGACAGAAAATTGAATAAGGAAACCCCTTCTCTATTTTACCAAAATCTGGAAACTTTGGTGTTGATGTGCTATTTTCCCCAATATTGATGATGTTTCTTAACTTTAATCCTTCCTCAAGGCTCCAAACATGTGTTCTTTACTCCAAAGATGGTGTTTTTATAGAAGGGTTTCGTCTCCCTCTAAGATGGGGACTTAATGATGCTTTTATAGTCTAAAAAAACTAAATTTGATGAAGCCCCCAATAATCCTTCGAATTGTAATTCCCATGTTGGTGGAAATTGGCATGATTACCAAAATTGTGGGCATTGGCCATAAAACACTTCCTCTTTTCTTTTCCTCTTTATTTCTAACTCAATCTCTAAGTTGCTCTATCTTCCTTCCTATAAAAAAATAGTCAATTCTTACCCTAAATTAACATCAAACATAAAAGAACAACAATGGAATTCAAACTAAACAAAAATATACAAAATGAATCCTAAACTATAACAATAATCAACAATTATGCAAGAAAACGCATGCTAATTACCTAGAAAAACATAACCTAATGCACACCTATCAAAATACGATTTATGAACATAAAAGGGATTATTCCTCCAATATCTACAATTGTCCACCCAACGACCTTCTTGTGCTCCCTTAACACGTGAATTCATTTATCTTCCTAATTAGGAGTCAACTTCACTAAAATAATCACTTGGAAAGTCTGATTTTCTCCCAAGTGTGCATATTTCAAGTGAGAGGGTAGTGGTTTGAACTCCACATACCTTGTGGGAGTATGTTCCTAGGACTGCAATGCAGCCACCATTTTAATTAACTCCTCTCTTAACTTAACATTGTTAATGTCTTCCAACTCTAGATGCTTACTTAAAATGGATTCAATTTATTCTTAAATTTAACTTAAAAACTTCCTGTGCTAAGGGATCAATCACATTAATATCAAAAATAGAATGATCATGTTGAGGATGTTTCAAAGCATCAAAAAATATTAAAATGAATTAGTCCCCCCCCCCCAATCAAATTATATTATGAGGGTGTCACCATAAATATGTATCTTAGTTAGGTAGTGTTAAGGAATGATCTCCTTACTAAGATTGGTATGGAGTTGGGGGAAATGTCATCATCCATATCTATTATATAGAAATGTACAGGAAACATTAATTCATTCTCTTACACTAGGACATCCTTAACCACTCTAACTAGGTAAGCATTAGTACGAGTAGTCAACTATATAATGGCACTAATTTCTTTCAAAGGGCCCAAGTTTAAAGAAGTGTAAATAGAATGACACATAACATCTATTGATTCTCCTAAATATCACATGACTCTCTTAATTATAGTGTTACCAATCTTATAGGGAATAGTAAACATAATTGGATCCCAACACTTTAGGAGGTAATATCTTTTTGAAGACAAAAGAAACAATCTCACCTATTATGATCTTCTCATTACCTCATATTTCTTTTATTAGTACACAATTCCTTAAGGAATTTTGCAGACTTTGGAAACTGCTTGATCGCATCTAGAAAAGTTATATTTACTTCTACCATTTGAAAAGTCTCTAAGAACTCCCTATCCTTTTCCTCCTTGTCTAACTTTGCTAACATGCTAGGTAAAGGTGGGGGACTATTCTTAACCATATTGGGAAAATTAAAATTTACCTTTGAACTAGA
This sequence comes from Erythroxylum minutifolium, assembly GCA_027123815.1. NCBI lineage: Eukaryota > Viridiplantae > Streptophyta > Magnoliopsida > Malpighiales > Erythroxylaceae > Erythroxylum > Erythroxylum minutifolium. Next base: position 14,981,088 of record JAOTJB010000004.1, on the reverse strand, counting down.
TAAGGGATTTTCATCTTCTCCTCACTCCTTTTCAATTTCCTATTTGTTGGGGATTCTATATAGTATGTTCTTATGATCCTTAAGCTTCCTCCAACTCCTTAGGGTCACCATATTGACATTTTTTAGATTTATGTCAGGTTGAGATGAAAATTTTCCTCCACTTTTTGATTCTAAATGGTTGATAGCAACTACCATATGACTGACCTAGGACTTTGAATTCTAAATGCCAAAAAATACGTTTTGAAATTGATATCTTGTTTCGCCTAAAAATTGTTTCACATCTTGCTAGAATTGTAGAGTATTAGTAGCAAGAGACTTCACTATATCCTCTAATTATATACCTAAGTTAGGGTAGGAGACTTGTGGTTTGGGTTGAAATTGCTGTGCACTTTATAGCCCATTTCGAAAGTAATTATGCTATCTATTTCCTTTATTACTCAAGTTTAATTGATCTCTCCAACCTGGGCTATAGTTTTAGGAATATGGACTATACTATTAGGGAAAATTTCCTCCTACAACATTAACATACTCCATGTTTCTAGATTATAGAGTAAGCAACCATCTATTAGATGGTTCATATTCGCATATAACCGATAAGCTTTCACTTGTGCTTGCCCTATAACTAATTGTATAACAAATGATATTAGTTTATCTAAACAATGTTCTATGGATGAATTATTTACCTCATTTACTTTACAAACGTCGTTACGAATCCCAAATATTTTAGTGTTTGCTGCCATATGCTTAATTAAGGTTCTTAACTACATAGAAGTATTAGATAAGGAGTTACTTTATAATATTATGATAAGTTGAGTTCGCACACAACTTCTTGAAATGCTTCCAATACTCATAAAGGGATTTTCCACAATGTTACTTTAATCCCACAAATCTCTTTCGTTATGCTCATTATCTTTAATGCTTGAAAATAATTATGCAAAAAAAAAGCCTTTTCATTTCAATCCATGGTGTTAACACTCCCTATAGGAAAATCAAAAAACCAATCTTTTGTTGCATCGTTTAGTGAAAATGGAAAAAATCTCAATATGATTTACTCTTTTATCAACCTTGGAGATTCCATGTTAAGGCAAACCACATTGAGCTCCTGAAGATGCTTATAAGTATCCTCTCCTATAAGAACATAAAAATTAGGCAAAAGATGTATCAAACCAGAAATAAGCTCATAAGTAATATGCTCAACAAAATTCTTAAAGGTCTTTAGCTTAAGTCTAAATTAGTCAACTCACTTAAGGTTCTTGGATTAGCGTTAGCTTCTTTCAAATAAACTCCTTGTTCTATTCCTTGAGTTGTTCTATTTTTCTTATGCAATCTTTACAGCATCCTTTCGATCTTTAAATCAAATTGTACAAGATCTTGATGAGGACATCTAGTCACTGTCATATACAAACACTAATAAACATAAAAAGTTTAAGAAATAAATATAAAATCAATTATAAATAAATATATATACAAAACACTCATTAATATCAAATATAAAAACTTTAAAAACTTCACTCCTTGGAAATAGCACCAAAATTTGTTAATGTGCTCCAAGCACACTAAAAAATAAGACCTTATTTTACTTAACTAAATTTGTATTAGTGGTAAGAAAGGAACGCATCAATAAAGATTGTGTGATTAGCTTTTGTAATGAACAAATCAGTGTATAAGATTGGGGGCTTTGGTTGAAACCAATTAATAAGATATAACTAAACTGTGGAAGAGAAATTAAATCAAACAATACCAAGTTATAATGATTAATTAAATTCAGTTCTTATTTAATTCTCAACCTTTACGCCAATGTGCATAATTAATCGTCATTTGTTTTTGTACCTCTATTTGGAAATATTAACTATAGATTAACAACAAGCTCTGTTAACTCTTGTTTTTCCTTATGTTGTAATTAATACAAGCTCTCTAACTAGGTCTAGCATGTTAGACGACCCAAAATAAGTTCTCCAAATTTAGTGCGACAACTGCTTTACATATTAGGAAAACAAATTAATCTAAGTAACAACCACTTATGCTTGAATCATTTAACTTATGCAATGTTATTCCTAATGATGTATGACCATTAGTTTACCATACATAAGTAAAATTTACAACAATTATAGATTGCAGTCAAGATTTTAGCATTGAATCTGTACATGAATAATCTAGCAGGCCTATCTAAATCATTTACATGTAAATCTCAAATTTTAGACACAGAACATCATTGTCAATTCTAAAAGATAGTAAAAACAACATCACTAAGATTGATCATTTCCCAAACATGTTAATTGGCTTCAATATCCCCTTTAAACTGGAAAGAAGAAGATTAGAAAGGAATCTGCCTCCTTTTGTGTCTAAAATTTTTACATACTATATTTTATCTCTTAATTGCCCTTTGATACCATAAAACTAGGGATGTACGATTTTACATGGTTATCTACATGAGCATATAGGTGATTGCGTATGTTAATTTAAAGAAATCATAGAGTTACACTTTCACAGTTGGATACATGATTAAGATACACATACTTGCATCTCACTTATATAGTTATATAGGTTTCCACACAGGCATGTAGGTTATAGAGATGGTTGGAATATCACCTTCAAGTTCTTACATGTTTTCAGTAAGGTACACATTCAAATACACAACCACGTAAGTCACATTGACTCTATTTCTTTTATTCTTTATCTTATTTTTTCACCTTATCACTTTTTTGCTCTACGAAGGAAATAAGATCGAGCATTAATAGAATTGCATTAAGGATGTGAATTTAGTTCATTTTGGTTCTTGTTTGCTCAACTTTTACCTATACTAAAATATGAACCAAAATAAGTATCTTAAGTGTAATATAAACATTAACACTAAGAATTAGGGTGTAAATAGATAATCAATAAAGTAATCATCAGAAACTTATACGAAAATATTATTTGAGTGAGATAACTTTAGAAATGGTTTTAAGAAATGATGAGAAAATAATTAAGCTTTTAAATAAGGTAGGAATTGTAATAACTCGTTTTCCATTCTAAGGGTTAGAGTTTTAGATTATTGCATATGATTTATATCATTTTAGGATTCATGAAATGCATTTCATTCACATATATATCATTAGCATACACTCATGAATTATTATTTCGTACACATTGCAAAGATAGTATATATACTCAGTTGACATATTCTGGGGTATGAAAGGTTTAAAATGATCATGATGTGAGTTGTGTATTGTTTATGTCTTAAATTTGGTTTAATTGGTTACAAGTTGTAAATTTGGAATTAATTGTTACAATTGGAAAAAATGAAGCATGAATTTGATTCTTTTATGTCTTGTTCCTAATGTATAAAAATCATAGGTTATCGGTTGCTTTGTGGATGAATGAGATTGAATTTTAAAGTACAATGAAGGTGAATTAATGCTAAAGAAAGGTGCTAGTGTAGTGTTCTTGAGTGGGAAATAACTAAGATTACATGAATGATAGTGAATGAAAGTTTCTAATTTGGTTTCTGATACATGAAAAATTAAGATGACTAAGCATATAAATTGAGTAACATTTGGCATAGATAAATAAATGACATTTGGTACAGGCAATTAATTCACAAATGGCAGCAATGAATGAGTGACAAATGGACTAGTAACTAGGTGACATTTGGCAGCTTATGGAGGCAATAAGTGGCTTACATGCTTAGTGACATATGTCATTGTAATATGGAGACACCGAGCATTTGATGAGTCAAACTACTGTAGAAGTAGTTTCTGTTGTGTTCATTCTTCTCGTTTCCATTAATTTCACCATCGAAACATTCACACACTCTCATAACTTCTGAATTTTTCTTTAACTTCGTTTATAGTCACCTCAAGATCCACACAAAAATTTGCTCATAGATAGCTATAATTTGCTTGTCGGAGTTTTGTAAATATAATGCCTTGGAAAGCAAGTGTATTTACATATAACATAATTTTCTCCCAAATATTTTTTTTAATGAAAATATTTATTATTAATAAAACAAAAGAGTTTGGTTTTATATGTATGAGCATAACAAAACTAGTCACAAGGTATCGATACTCTTTTGTAAGTAATATACATATACATAGAGATGTATGGGAAACATGTATATTATTAGAATCTAAAATAATTGATTCACAGTTGAATAATCAAGTTGGTCACTTGATTATGGTTTAGAATGTAGTGTTGCGATTTATCTCCATGTAAGTAAAAGAGTTGACTTCAAGTGAATGACGAGTTTTATATCATGATAGTAGTTGATTATCAATAATGGCACTATTAAATGAACTTGGAATCACGTATGTTTTAAAGAATAAAGTAGGCCATTACTTTAATCTTAAAAACATACACTTAAGCATTCGTTTATTATGGACCACAATCTTGATGAGTGGAGAACTCATATGTGTTTCATTATAATTCTTGATATGATTGGAATGGATTTTTACAAAGTATCAATCCAGTGTTTGCATGTTAGAATTATTAATTGAAATGTGTATCAGGGAACATTCACTCAAATAAGGAGTTTATAGTGATATCATCACTTCTAAGTAAAAGAGTTGAATTCAAGTGAATGAGATCTTGTGTGTTAATGATATAGAGTAAAACGGGAGCTCTAGAAGGAAAAATCAACATAAGGGCAAAACGGTAATTTTACTGTTTATTGTGCCAATGGCTATAATATGGTTCATATTAGAGTTTGCAATTGGATATCTTATTTAAAATATGTGTTCTCTTAATATTTAGTAATTCAAGAGTTCAACTAATTATCTTTAGTTGAATGACATATAGTTAATAAGATGGAATATCTAATGAGATTAAATTAATTTTGGGCTTAGTGGAGCTTGAATTATATAAATCCAATTAGATTCTCCATTTGGCTTCTAGGTAGGTTATCAAGCAAATTAAGAAATACAAATAGATATTTTAAAGCCTATAATTAAATGTCGAGCTTACTTTAATTAAAAACCCAAATGAACATTTAGAAATGGGGTAGACTTTGGTTTAATTTGATTAATTTGATTAATTAAATTAAATCAAAGTTATTAAAGATAAAATGAGGTGGATTTTTGGTTTTAATTG
>JAOTJB010000004.1:14929452-14942097 GCA_027123815.1 Erythroxylum minutifolium | reverse complement strand
GTTAATACAAATGTAATTACACTTTTATTACTCATCAACAAAATACTAAATCAATATATATAAACAAAATATATGAATTAATTAAATAATTATTTTATTTTTGTATCTAATATAATATTAACTAATATATATTAATTATAAATTTTCATTTTATTAAAAATAATTTAATATTTATAAATTCATAAAATGTTTATGTAAAATGATATTTATTTATTTATTTATTTATTTATTAAACTATGTTTTTAAATTAATTTAATTACCCAAATTTAGATATTTATTCTATGAATAAACGGTTTTGAATATTAAAAATTTATATACCTTAAAGAAGTTTTGAATTTAAATATATTTTAACTTTTATTTATATTTTCAAATATTTTTATTTAAGATTTAAAATTAATTATAAAATAAAATAAAAATTATATTATATTCATTATAATTAAAACGATTAATTAATATAGTGTATAATTAAATTAGTAGTTATCTAGATAATAATAAAATAAGATTACTTTTAACTTGAAAACAATTCCAAACCATTTTATAGTTCTCATAAGTTCATAAAAAGGAGAAACTAAAACAAAAATCAAAATGTCAGATATGGACTAAAAGCGCAGACAGAAGTATAATCAAATAGATATTAAATGACATTCGGTACACAAATGCTTATTTTAAAATGAATTCAAAGCTTCTTAATTGTTCCCAATTCACAAATTTTTCAAATCAAATATTTTTATTACTTTTAGGATGACCAAAATGATAAGAATCCAAATAATTAAATTGAAAATTGAGAGTTCCTTTGCTTCTAGTTTTGATTTTGTATTTTTTGTTTTCTTTCTCAATTGAGTAAAAACTTTTTGTTAATTTCTTGTTTCTTCTTATTTTTGTAACTTATGAAAAACATACATTCTCATTTTTTATCATATGACTTTATTATTAGCTAAATAAATAATTATTATATAACAAATTTATTTCTTGTTTTGTTTTCATTATTATCAATAATAAAAGTGTAACTATATATATTCATGTTAATAATCAAATCAATTTTATGTTTCTTTAAAAGAATAGAAAAGAAATTAGAAAACCAAAACCAAAAGCTAAAAATATAACGAGAAAACAAAGCAAGAACTAAAAGACCCCTGAGTTGACCAAGGAAATCAGCTTTAACCGATAAATGAAATGTTTCACTTAATATTCCACTAGTGCAATTCAACCCATATGAATTTCAATTTTTTGCTTGGATTGTGTTGTTTATAAGATTCTTACTAACCACGTGATCTAAAAAAGTAATGTTACCCTGATCCCAATCAATTTTAATTATTAAAAGAAACCAAAAGAAAGAAATAAATAGAATGATAAATAGGAATTTAAAACTAGTCATTTGGATAGTTGGTCCTTACTACTTATAAACCTTTAACATTTTCATATTTAGTCAATATGAGATACTCTAACAAAGGTCATGTTCGTCATGATAGCAAACCCAAACTTTATGGAAGTTACGAATATAATGATAGAAAAAGAGAAGGAGAACTCAGAAGGCAAACTTTTGGGGAGGAAACTAAATTTATCTTAATTAGTTTAAATTGTTAATAACATATTATATTGACGTCTAGGTTTGATCTAAGTCGTGATTGGTACCTACATAGGAGCACCATTTTATCTATAAAGTCTAAAAGTATTTACAAAGGGGTGAACGAATAATTGCCTAAAAATCGACTTCATTACACCAAATACTAAATGAATAGAAGTGTAGCTGGAATATATCCCTGTGATATTTCCAGTCAGTTTTGGCTACCTGGAGGCATTGAATATGTCCAAACTAACCTTAACTAGTATTAGTATTAGGTAATGTTAAACATGGAAGTTATGTTAATTTTTTATTAAAACGTATAGAGTTGAAAGGCATACACTGAGAAGAGGAATATATGCAGTACCGTAGATACGGAGATAGCACAAATCATCGTCGAAACCAGAAAAATGTGCAAAAGAAGTCCACAGTTGGTCTAGTTTGGACTTGCTAATTTAATCCCAAGTGACAACTTGGCAAGCAAGCAGCATAAGCGTGAGGTTTGATGTCAAGTTCTATATTATCATAGAAGCAATTGTTGTGATTTACATATATAACCAAAATACATGCGCTCTGCCCTCGCTTTGTTCCTTCAATTAAATTTGTCTTTGTTAGCTAGAGCCTGGTTAGTTGATACGAAAAGAAAGAAATTGGTAAGAAATAAAAAAAATAATTAGTAATATATTATAATTAAATAAATAATGTTTTTATATTCCTTTTAAGATAATACTTTATATCTCTAATATAATAAGAAATGAAAGTCATATTTTTATTTCTATTTTTTACTTTATTTATTATAATTTTTATCGTAATTCTTACCTTAATTACATTGAAAAGTTACGGGGTCCTGTTAGCTACGAAACTGAAGGGGAAGACCTCCATTGTCAAGTAGGAGAGAGGAAGCAAATGACCGACAACACGCCGCACCCAACTTTTCTTTCACAAGACATAAATTTGTGGATACAATATTTTAAGGGAGTAAACTTTTAGTAATGGCATGCGCGACAACAAAAGGGCTTTTTATAAGATAAGTCGGATATTTCATTTATCAGCTCTACAAATCTCTTCCTGTAAAACATTCTTAAGAAAGAAAGCACGATATAGTACAAAGTTAATTCTCGCATGATTGCACGATCCATGTGAGAAAAATGTAATAAGATCATGTAACAAAGTTAATGACATGGCGAAACTGTAATACTGAAAACAAAACATTATGAAAGATATTATTAGTAGTTTACCTTAGTAGTCTATAATAAATTAAGAAATGCACAACAATCATAAAGCAAGTTGTAAATTAAGACAAAATAAAGAAATATTATAATTTAATTAGTTTAAAAACAAAATTTTCTCAAACTACCAATTTTAAAAAACAGCATGAAAATATATGATGAGTGCTTTTTCGAAACCATAGTTTTGAAAAATTAACCATGCATTCTAAAAACTTTTGTTTGGTACAAACCTACTTTTGAAACAGTAAAATGAATGTAATATTAATCCCAAACGCATATGTAGCTTTTATGAAAAATATTATAATTAGTGTTTCTCATAAACTAATGAATTTTGTAATATTTTTAGATATAATTACCAGTTAGTCAATTTTTCTTATATATACAACACTTCTATCTATAAAAAACAAAAATCAACAATAACACCAAACATGGTCAAAAGCATATAAATTCTTTGTGAAATCGAAAACACCGTTAGCGTTTCTGTCATAGAACTCTTAATGTTTTCAATTTTTGATTAACTAATGGACTCTTAAACAATGAAGAAGATATTTCTTAAAACAATTTTCTCAAAATATATATCAAAAAAAGAAATTGAGAACAAAGTGAATCGTTCTTCAACTTAAAATGCTTACCTAGCAACATATATATTGACAATAGTAATACTAGTCACAATATGATTGCTCTCATGATTCAATCGTAAAGATAACTAATATAAATAATTATAGAAAATAATTTATATGAAATATATTGGTGTTGTGTAGGCAATAATAACTTGTTTTATTTTGTAAGACTAAACATGATTAGTTTATTACTTGCATTATTTTTTTTACTATTTTCCTTATTTAATATTAATAGATTTGATCTAATTTAGGAATACTTTGATTAAACCTACAAATTAAGTTAGTAAATTTTAAATGTATATGGTTGATGTAGTAATTGAATACACTCAACAACGTAAATCACTTGACATGACTTTAAAATCTTTATGTGAATTAATATTTTGTTTAGTGTACTGGTTTATAGCTTGTTACCTTCTCCTATGATATCAAAATGTTAAATTGTATTAAATGCTTTTTGTTCTATTCACAAGTAACTTCATTCTCCTCTAAAGTTTCTTATGATAATTTCCTTCCTTTTCTCATACCCATTTATGCAGGTAATAGTGTTGAACACATTCTGCAAAGAGATCACTTTGTTAGGGTTTGAACCTCTATAATCAATTTTGATGGATCATTAAGTCCGAGTGAATGTGCTCAAATTTTATATTGATAAAGGCTAAAGGTAAAGGCACCTAGAAGGCTAGAACTACTTTCTATCTTCTATATAATCTGATACAAGGTCTAGGTTCAGTTGCGCGTCAGATAAAGATCCAGAAAGTTAATAATCTATAGACCTATATACAATCGACCTTTTATACTTTCTAAATACAGCAACCATGAAAATGAGCGAAGAAGCAGTTAGGAAGATGACTGGGAAATTATTTATCGTAGCTGTTATCTTGTTGTTTCATTTTGCAGCTAAACCTGTCGTCGCTTCTAGGCTCTATAAAGAAGGCAATCTAAGCCCCAAAGTTGCTAACGACAGTGGTGGTGCAGTGTGGGAATCAATGGAACGAACTCCTGTCCCTCCATCTGTTTCTTCACCTTGCACCTACATAGGCAGTGGAAGCGGCGGTCGATGCCCTAGTCGCGAGTAAGTTCCATGGCTGCTTGGGGCATGCATGGATGGTCAAGGTGATGGGTTGTGTTATATGTATAAATATGAACATGTGTGTTTGTAGACATGAAACTCAGTCTCGTGTGCACAGGCTATTCCTGTGATTACACTGAAGAATAAGACTGAGATTTTAATTCTTCTTAATAAGTGTGTTGATTGTACATTTAAGGCATTAATCTATACTTGTGTGTGTGAATGAAGGGGTAATGATATCTTTGGGCTTTTACGCAAAACATCTTTTCCAATAATTGGATGGAGATTTTCTTCGGCGTTAATCAAATCGAAAATTTAATTCTTCACAATTTTCTGACTTGGTGAGGGTACCTAACTCGATTCGTGGAGGATCTTGGGGTAGAATCCCAACATCAAACCTCAGGCCATGGGTCTATAAGGAAACAGCAAAGAGAGAAAACATTCAGTTTCGTACGATCTGTTATCGCGGGTTGAAAGTCAACAGTTCATTACTAATAATGTTAGACCTACAGTTTGCTCAGAGTAGGATTTAGTCTTCCAGAAATATCAGAAGGCCCCCTAGCAATATTATTACTTGCAACAAAGGAAGAAGACATTACGATCAAGATTTATTTAGGTATTTAGTATCAAGATTTTCTTTAATGCATGTCGTGGCAAACAGTGATGTGACTGCCGATGGCTAGGGTTACTAGCATTAACGCAACAATCGTGCCAAAATTCTGAATCCGACTTCGGCCAAGCAAACTGAATTTATATACCTTCTAGTTTCTGTTTTTGAAAAACAAGAAAAACCAATTTAAATCACTCTGAATAATTACAGAAGAAGCTTCCACAGTCTGTAGAGGATCGGTGATACAAGTTCATCTGCTCTTCGGTTTCTATGAGCTCTAATGACTACTCCTGTTGATTTCAATTAATAACCTAGGGAAGGCCACCGGTATATTAGATAATTTTCTACCTTGTTCCAGTTTGGTGATTTATTGATTCCATGACCTATCTTTGTATAGCCTTGGTTAGTCTTATTGGCAATTTGGTAGCTCTGTTAGCTAAAATGAAATGCTTTATATTATGTCTGGAGTCAAAATTTTTTAAGTATTCTCTGGGGTTTGAGTGAGATCAAGTAGGATTCCTATGTAGCATCAAAATACTAGCAAAAGTTTTCCTCCCAATTTTTTTTCCGCCTTACTTCATGTGGATTTAAGAATATTTGCAACGCCATCATATTTGGTTTCAATAGCTAAACGTGTCGTACATATATCTTCTTTACCACAAATTTCCTTTTACAACTAAAGGGGGATATAAACTTTCACCTCGGGAAATGATCCTGTATGCGATCGTCACAGTCATACTTGGAGTTTGTTAATCGATGAGACAGAAATTGGTAATTATCATCCTGCGGCATAAATTGCTCGTTATCTGAAACTTCAATATAATATTAATTAGTAAACAAGGTTGGCGTCTTCCTGATGAAGTATAAAGATTAGTTTAGGATCCAGTTTTTCTGGAGCCCACAACTTCAAATCTTCTGTACTGTTATTTATCTTTTTTTTTTTAAATCTAGATATAATAAATAAATCCGACTTCCATCTACGTAGAGATCAATTATTTTCTTTATTAATTTAAAACATGATATTGTACGGCACGCCGTCATATAACTGCTGCGTAGTCAGTTTAGATATTTGCGGTGTAGTTAGAGGGGCCCTTACTATTGAAGAAATTGATTTACACAAGGGTGGTAATAGCCTGTGGTGGGCTAAGTCGGAGCATGTCCAAGCTCGAGCCAGGTTCGTGGACAACTCAACATCGAGCCTGACTTGAAATACGATTGTTGTTTTTAAAACTGAAACCTAAATTCGGTCAATTTAAATTTGACTCGTTAATTTCAGACTGAAGTGAGAAATTTCAGACTGAAGGGAGAAAGGTCAGGCCTAGTACAGGCTTAGTTGTCGTCCGTAATTGATCATGCGATCAAAGTCATTCTTTAATAATTTTAGCTGATGATTACAAAAGCGAAAAGTCATAACTCAGTTCAACCGTTTAGCCTTGTGTTCTCTTAATTAAGCATATAGGCATGTGAGCTGGGAACACGTGGGATTGGAAATTCCAACTTTTATGCGGGTCGTAGGAATTAAATAATTAAGTTGCAATAATTGTAGTTCTCGTCATGAATCTTCGTCACTCACGAGCTTCAAGTGGCGGGGGCTGTCGTCAAGAGGATGAAAAGCATCCCTCAACTCAGTTAATTAAAAACAGAAAAAGGGGAGAAGCCTTCCATATGAAACAAATGGACAATTACCGGCAAGTTCGGCCCAATATTACCAAATTATTGAGAAATTTAGGCACTCTTTTTGTTCACGGGGAAAAATTCTGACCTTAAGCCACTTCTATACAGAGGTGTATACGCCAAATGAGTTAAAATTCATCAACGGCAATTAAACATTAATTTACTATGCAAATAAAATGCTGCCTGATTGGTGCATGTAGTCGTACCCACTCCGGGATGGGAGGACTAAGTGACATTTTCTTGTCTACATAAAGTATAATGATTGATTAAGTCCTGTGTAAGACCCCCACTTTACGCTTATATTCACCAGCCACTTGCGGACATATAGCACAGGAATTTTAAAGTGGACCGATCATTACACGACTCTTCGCTGATAATTAACGATTAATCTGGCAACTGTACCACATATACACTCTCCATTGAGCCTATCATTCCCAATCTGACATAAAGTTCGTGATTGCTTTTGGAGGTGGTGGAATGATTGGAGACCACAGTGGCGTCGATGGGCCTTGATCAAGAAAGGAAAAGATCCAAGGATGCAGAGGTATATCAGAAAATTTTAAGTACATGATGACTACTATCTTATATCAGTCAAGTCGTTTTCAGAATTAGTTTAGTATGTAGTGATCGTGTTTCTTTAATTACCCTTCCCCACTATAGGTAGAATGGAAACAGAAAAGGCACGTTCCTTTATTTCTTATAGGAGAACCACAAACCCCCTTATATATTTTCTATGAAGAAGAGGCCAAAATATGAAGGCAAGAACAAAATTGACTGGTGTTTCGATATACGAGTTAAGGAAAGAATTAAGTTTATGATCAGAAAGCTGCAAAACTATTGGTTTTAAGATCTACGATTCAAGCTGAGAATAGTGCCTGATGCGCATGGAGACCCGTCTCTATCTAGGCTTACCTTTTCCTCTTAAAAGAAAATGAGGTCTGGAGGACACGAATACGATGCATCCTAAGATATGTTACTCACACATAAACCTTGGATTATGTTAATTAACTAACAGTTAATATATGCTCATAGAATTCAGGTCCTCCAAGAGTTGCTATAATAGTGCTGTAACTTTCACTTATCGTAGAGGTGCATGGAAATCTTTAGAAGACGGCACTGTACATATTTGTTTAAACGAACAAATCTCAGTTGTCGATTTGCCATTCATTGTTTGGTACAGCGACATAATATAATTAAATTTGTCTTTTCTTTAGTAGTCACCACGGAGACAACGGCTCATTTTCTATTGACTTATTGCTGCTATTTATTTCTCCATCCTTTTGTTAATGCACGTCAATTAAAAACAAAAAGTATATCCTTTTTTTTCTATATCATATGTGTAATGGGCGGCGCTAGATTTATGGTGGTGGATCATTACTGTGATTGGTTTCATATTTCAGTTTCAATTAGGTCATTTGCTACCATGAAACTCATAACAAAGTTCTGATCAATTATATCCTTCACATCCTCTAATCCTCCACACACCAAGTTCTTACCTGGCTACATGTTTGGATTAGTACTTTGCCATGCTCTATCTCCAGAAGATATTTAGAAGCACGTAAAATAAGAAGCAGTACGTATGAGCAAATTTATTTTCGAGGGTGATCTGTTCTTTCTTACTAAGACAGTGATTTAGGGACCCATTTCAAGGTTAACTTAATGGAAGGAGTTTTTAGTGGTGTTCTGTTATTTCTGGTTCAGTTACATATTTTGGTCTCGGATCTAATCTGTTTGTTTTTAATAAAGAGCTTTTTAAGTTCAATTTCAATGTTGTGGTCTTTTCCAGTGTTATTCACGATACCAGTTGGTGTAGTTTCTGTTTAATTTGAACAAATCAATCGATATAAATTTAGCTTTAATTGGAGGATTTAGGTGATTTAAATTTATTTCTTCAATTTTATATCTTAAAAATAAAAATTAATAAAATAAAGTAATAAATTCAAATTTTGTTTATAAGCTAATTAAAATACGGAAACTTTCAATATTTGACTATATAATACAAAATTACAAAATAAACAATGAAATATTAAGAAAAATTTCATAATGTACAATGAAGGAAGGTAAAATCGGTTTATTATGTAGTTTTTTTTCCTATTTTAGTTTAATAAAAAATCATTAAATTATATATTTAAAGATATATCTTTTACTATTTTACTTTTATAAAAAATCATTAAATTACAAATTTAAAGATATCACATAATACAAGATAAAATATTTCATATATAGAATAATAATTATCAAAAAAGAAAATCATTATTTTATAAAAGTTTTGATAAAACTAATATAAAATAATTAATACACTAATTTCATTTTATTATAAAAGTGAATGGTGTTGATAAATAATTTGCAATAAAAACATAATAAAAAACAATAAGAACATAAGAAGATATTTACAAGGTTCGTCCAATTGGATATACCTACATCCTCAGGTGTCAAGCGCAACTAATTTACTGTTGAATAATAATGATAATAGTTAGTTCCTTAAAACTAGGTTTACAATCTTATATTTATATGTAAACTTTGGCTCATATAATTATACTCTTGTCTCTTACCAAATCCAATCTAATTTATGTATGATTTTAATAAATCTTAGAATTCTTTTAAAGTTTGAAATCTACCAAAAATATGTTCCTAAATAAGGTTGTCCATCATAAACATAGTCTGGGATACGATCGTATATCTAACTATTTCTATATGCATATGGACATCAACTTTGACAAACCCCTATCTCATGTCATGTATCTCTCTACTTCTTTGCATATATGAACATGAACACGAACATATCACAGGCCATATCTTATTGTTTGTCTACTCATATGAAAACAAGCTCAAACAAGTCTATACCCTAAGTAGTGCCCTTTGAAAAATTCTCTATCACACCAATACATTTATCTCTTCATCTTTATATTCCAAAGAAGAGCATGCCCTACACTACAACAAAGTAGCCTATTGGTGATGACTTTTCTGGGGGCGATTTAAAAATCATCGCTAAAAGTGAGCTTTTTGTGACGAATTGCTTATTTGTCGCAAAAAGTCAAACGTTGTTTTACATAATCGTCACTAAATAAATATATTTTACGACGATTTTTTCTAATCATTGCAAAAGGATTAACATTTGGTGACGACTTGTTGAATTCGTCTAGCCCTTTGTGACGATTATCGTTAATAGTAGCCAAAAGTTGACTTTTGGTGACAAAATTACAAATCATCCCCAAAAGTTAAGATTTTATATCTTATGTTTTTTAGGAAAATTTTGATGAATTTTTGTGTGTGATAGTATTCTTAAAAACAATAATGTTAAGAAGATAACATTTTTAATGATAAGTGCACTTTACAATCCTAAGGTTAATTATAATTGACATTTATAAATTTGTTTAAATAGCTAATGCATTCAAACTCTACAAATTTGTTTAAATCTATAGATTTTTACATAAATGATTCTTTAATGATGCCTACTGTACATAATGCTATACCTTTGTTCATACAAAAAGAATGGAACGTCTGAAAATTGTAAAATGTTTTAAGTTTTAAACATATTGTTGAAAAATACATGTATGGTAGGTAATTTAAAATTTGAAAAGTAAATATTTTTGGACATAAAAAGATAAAAATACCTAAAAATTTTAATTTTAATAAGATCGAAATATCATAAATTTAAAATTACTACTATAATTAATCATTGATATTTATTGACAATAAAATAATAATACAAATAAATATTGAAATATGTGAAAATATAATATAATCATATATGATATATAAGTACTACAAGATGTTAATTATAAGTTTAAAAATTCTTACAGACAAAATAATAAATAAAGTTTTATGCCAAATATTCCATTGAAAAGGAAAAGAAATAATTGATTTTTTAGATTCCAAGTAACCTTAGAGTCAATAGAAAAGCTAAAAGGGTTTCCAATGTTTGGATTCCCAAAAAGACTCCTTGCACATTCCAAGCCATCAATTGAAATAGTTAAACATCTTCCGTCTGGTGAAATGACACCCTCTTCCAACAACTTCTTTGCTTTAATTAAATTTGTAGAAGATACAGTGAATGATTTCCCAGTTGCAATATGCATTACGGTATTAGATGAATCACACGTACTAAACATTTCACCTAATGAGCAAACAGTATAGAATAATCAAAGGTAAATCAAACAGTATTAGGAACCCAAATTGGAACATATACATACCCGATTGATAAACTCCATCATCGTCACAGTGAACAAACATAATTTTTGCAATCGACCACTATTCTAAAACAACTGATTTTTCTAATCTTGTACGGATCATAGTGATATCGCCACCACCTTCATTTCCATTTATGTTCTCTTGAAGATTCGAGGAAGCTTAACACAACATATAGTAAATACAATTAGATGTTCATAGCAAAAAATGAGATACAGATAATAAAGAAAGAGAGGTAGTTCAGATGATACTAAAAGCCTTGAAGAAGAAGATCGACCATGGAAGGCAAGGGTTTATTATTATTTGAATAGCAGATATGTTATGCTATGATTTGTTCTTAAATAGGAAAAATTTTTCCATATTCCTCCTGGCGAAGTTCATTTCCACCATTAGAAACTAGTCGCCACGTCGACATTCCACAATAAATTAATGTTAATAATTTTATTCTAAAACGCCAACAGAAGAATTCTTATTTGAATGTTCCAAAATTCTAGCAATATTATTTTTGTGATCGATGAGTGAATTTTGAAAAACAATCTACTCATTTTATACTCAAAAACTGCAAGTATACAGTTCGTGAATTGTAGTTAGAAAGCGGATATCGATCCTGCAGGAATTGATGCCTAGATACCACTTAATTCAAATCAAACTTTGTTTAAGAAATGAAATTGTTTAAAGGAAATAATCTGAAAAATTAAACTAAAATTGAAAGACTAACAATGAACAATAGACAATACCAAAATGTAAAAAGTTGGAATTCAAGGTTTTAATGGGTAGAGATCACTTTCTCCCTATCTTGTCTCTCTTCTATTTTATTAATCGAATTGTGTCTCACGTAAGATGTCTAGTTATATTAACTAAACTCTCTCAAGGTATAATTAATTGTCCTCAATCAAATTAAATGAAGTTGATTAAGCAATCTCTCAACCTACCCAATCATTCCACCAATTTAACTAGTTATTAAGCTATCCTATGGGTGATCAATTAAATTAGTTGAGATCTCTCTTCTAACTAATCAATTAACGTGATGATTGTAAGTCTATAGGTTGCCAACTCTCATTGTACAATCTTACACAAATAACCCAACTCAATCTCTTAATTTATTGTAAGGTATAAGAATATAATCAACAATCATCAAAGACAACTTTCAATCAATTCAATAAAATAGGAGTTTAACAAAATAGTTCAAAAGTAATCCCTAAAAATAATTCAATCACTCATGGTCTGCATAACATCACCAACACTCAAATATTCCATCTTACAAAGATTAGAAGAGATAAAAACAACTGAAAATTGAATAAGAAAACTCCTTCTCTTCCTTGCCAGAATCTTGAAATTTTGGTGTTGATGTGTTATTTTCCCAATTGTTGTTGATACTCCTTGAATTTCCACCTTCCTCAAAACTCAAAACTTGTATTTTTTTACTCCAAGTGGCTCTTCTCTATAAAGGTGTCACGTCCTCTTTCATCTATGGGAGTTTAATATGGTTTATAGTCCAAAAATCCTAATGTTTAATTGAACCCCATATAGTCTCTCGGATAAAATATCCTATAATTGTAAGAATTGACATGATTCCCATGATCGTGGGATCTTGTAACATAATCATTCTTTTTTTCTTCTCCTCTTTGGTCTCTAGCTCAATCTCTAAGGTGCTCAATCTTCATTCCTCTATAAAAAATGATCAATTCTTATCC
>JAOTJB010000004.1:14891086-14905778 GCA_027123815.1 Erythroxylum minutifolium | reverse complement strand
AAGAAGAGAAGGAGAACCGAAGCATAGAGAGGAGAAGAAGGAAAGAAAGAAAAAGGAGATAAGAAGTGGAAGAAGAATATTCAGCTGAGTTTTTAGGTAACTCTTATTTATTCTTCTTGTTTTGATAGAAGAAGGAAGTAAAGAAAATAGGTTTTATGTTGTAAATGAAGAAAGAAAGAAGAGAACTGAAATTCTTCTTCTTAGATTTTTATGAACCTTAACTAGACCTTAGTTCTTCCAGTTTGATAAACCAAGAATAGATTAAGTCTAAGCTTATTTTTGGATATTTAAAGCTTATGGAAGTTTTATTCGTGTATGTTGATTGGATGAAAATATGTTTGTTTAAAGGAAACCAAGAACTTCGAAATTAAAAGCAAGAGGAAGAACAAACTTGATCTTGGAATTACAAGTAAATAGGTGGGTAATACGTTTATAGTTGTTATGTTGATGAGTTGAATTATTTCTTAATTCTTGCTTTTAGTCATTGTGAATGTGGGAAAAATATTTTGTGACTTTATATCATGTTTGCTTTATAAGAATTCTGTTGTTTTTGTATTGATGAAAAACAGAAAATCTAAGAAGCATGAAAATATGATTATGGTATGAAATATGTAAACATAAAAAATTTGCTTATGTAGGCAAGAGAGATACCATTTCGTTCATCACGTGCACATTGACCTATAGACTTCTCATCGTTGCCCGCTTGTAGCATATGAGCTCTGAAAAATAGACTCATTTCGTTCATAGTGTAAACTTTGGTTTTTCCATTTCATTCTATGGGATTCTCTCAAGCCATTTTATGTGTGCATATATGATTTGTTAGAGTAGTGCTCTAAAGGCAATCACCTTTAGTTCTTTTATACAAACTTTATTTTGATTAATAAAGCAAAAGGCATTTTCTCATTGATTTGATATTCATTTATATATATGTGAATTAATATTGATCTTAAATTGAGTTAATGAAGTATGAAGTTCATGATACAAAACATAATACGAAGGAAATTATGATGAGATCATAATAATGAGATTCTTATCATGTGCAATTATATTAGTATCTAAATAATCCCAAGTCATAAGATTAATAAGATAGGACATTATTAATCCGAAAAGACTAGAACATATTATACTCCTTGATTTGATCAAGTAGTAGATCTCATAAACTGTAAGCATGAGATTTTAGAGTTAATATGTGGATACTTAATAAGGGTAGTAAGTACATCAGATGACTCGTTATGAGATTATCATATGGATTATCTATCAAATTTCAATGATTAATCTCATCATAGCAATGGTGGAAATATCCTTAGACTTGAGGTATTCAAAGATATCTTAGATATAAATCCTGTGCTTTGACATCATTCCTTGTTACCTTAAGACGAGGTAGCTCTTAGGGTGGTGACTGGGTATAGCTATTTATGTTTGAAGGTAATTAGGTTGCCAATAAAGGATTTACCACTCCTGATAGAAGGAGATGATACCCATGGCCTCTTGTTAGGGTCATTAATCAGGAGTCTCTGGCCAGAGCAAGTATTTGTCATGAAGAGGGTCTTCAATGACACATATGAGTAAGGAGATCCCAGAATAAGAACTAACATCTTGGACTAAATGTGACGTAGCCAGTCTAGTAGGAGTTGACACATATCCCATACTCTGAACCAAGTGGGGTATAATATGGTGAAATGACGAATTGCACGGTAATTGTCTATAGAAAGGTTTATAAGTTGGATAATTAACTATAAAAGAGTTTGTGTGTTAATCCACTTATATTCCAGCAAATAGGCATCATGATATGTTTGAATTAAGAGTTAATTCAAGTGCCTAAAATAGCCAAGAACCTAAGGGTCACATGTATAAAATATCAGATGAAAAACAAGTATATATGACCTATTTTAAGCAGGTCACGATCGTGCATCATAAGGCCACGATCATGGCCAAAGGCGAGACATGCCACGATCATGGCTAGCAAGGCCCCGATCATGACAGAGGCCCCAAAATGATATATACATGAGTTCTTCACTTATGCATAAAAACAACTTTCACTTCTTACACACTTAAGTGATAGAGAAAGGTTCTATAAGTGTTTTAGAGAGAGTGAGAAGAGTTCTTGAGTTATCTTCTTTCAATTTATGCAAATGTTATATAAATCAACATGCTTGCAAGATAAACTCGACCTATTTTCTATCATATTGAACATCTACTTGATTTCATCAAATTTGGTGTTCTAAAACCCTTACACATTGTTTCATC
Source organism: Erythroxylum minutifolium (assembly GCA_027123815.1). Taxonomy (NCBI): domain Eukaryota; kingdom Viridiplantae; phylum Streptophyta; class Magnoliopsida; order Malpighiales; family Erythroxylaceae; genus Erythroxylum; species Erythroxylum minutifolium. The sequence goes on along the minus strand of JAOTJB010000004.1, from coordinate 14,903,531 downwards.
TTCATTCTTTGTGTGTTCTTGGGTGATCAAAGAAGAGTTTGGTATTTGAAACAACCCAAACAAGGAGAAGAAACAAGAAAGGAGGATATACACAAGGTAACAAGTTTTGTTATTTCATGTTTTTTACATATCCTTGCATACATGTGAGATTCTGTGGTTTTTGGGTTATCATGGCATCAGAATCTTGATTCTGACATTTCCATTGCATCTACATACATGTGATGCATGCAACCATGGCTATCCAAACAGTGGTATCAGAGCTTGTTTGTGCATGTAATAGATGATGTATTGAACATGTGCAAAGTGTTTGCTGGGTTGTAACTGACTTGTATATTGTTTTGAAAAAATTTGTGCAAATTCTAGAAATTTTTTTCTTTGTTTCTTTCTCATAATTGTTTATAAGATGTTATATTATGTTTTTGTAAAAGGATATTGCAATTACATGTCATTTGCTATTTTATTTCGAATTTATATCCAGATTGTTTATATGTTGATTCCTAGGATTTTCTAGAAAACTGATTGCATATGCTGACTTTGAAAAATTCTTATTAATTCTAGAAAATTTATTTTTCTATTTTCCTTTCACTAAAATGTTTATAAGATGCTATATTATGTTTTTGTACGATAAAAATGCAATTGATTGTCATTTTCTATTTTATTACGAATTTAGTTTCAGCTTGATACATGTATGAAGTTCTGGAAATTTTGGAAATATGATGAACATGCATGCATGAAAAATTCATATTAATCTTTTTTAAAATTGTTTTTATAAATTTTATGCATGCACATGCAAAATGAGATGTTACCACCTATATGAGATGCATGACACTTGTTATTAAAGTGGTTATCTTATGCATGCATGATGTAATGTTTGTCTAGTGTTAGAAGTAATGTGACAAGTGTCATACACATATGATATGTTGGCTTATTCAAATTTTCAATAAATAAATCCTAGTAGTTAGTTTCTAGAATTTATTATTAGACACATTTAGAACGTGTATAAGACTCTGGAATTTTTTCAGAATTAATTGAATTTGATTCAATTAATAAATAAAGTCAAAGTCAACATTAGTCAGTTTTTTGAAAGGTGATGGAGTTGACTTAATTAATGACTTATGGTGAATGTGTTTTGGTTACAAGACCTTAATAAAGTTTTTATGAGATAAGAAATGTATTATTTTGTTGGTAGTATAGAAGAAATGTGGAATTCAAAGAAGGTGACTTAGTGGGTTCATTTGAGGAAAGAAATGTTCCCAAGCAAGAGGAAGTCCAAATTAAGCAAAAGGGCTGATGCTCCATTCAAGGTGTTGACAAAAATTGGGCCTAACGCATACAAGATTGACCTGCCCAATTCCTACAATGTGTCCAATAATTTCAATGTAAGTGATTTGGGCTCACATAATGTAGATTCAATATAGGAAAAAACTTTACTTGATGAAGATCCATTCCAAGAGGGGGAGAATGATGGAGGTCCATCCAACAAAGCCTTAGATGATGTTGCAAACATGGGCTTGGGTCCAAATGATGAAGATGGTCCTGCCATAGCAGAGGAAAATGCTGATGATGATCTTTTGGGTTTAGTCATGAAATTACAGGTCCATTTGAAGCCATTTGGGCTTTATAAGGCTGCAGCTCATATTGATCCGTTGCCTTATGATGAAGACGAGTTTGTGAAGCCCATTAGAGAAGCCCAAGACGTCCAAGGAGGCTGCTGCTCTGTTGGTTAGTGGCATGGAGTTGCGATCACCTGATTGAAGCTAATAAAAGCATCTAATGCTCATTATTTCCATTTCAAAGTTATGTTATTCTTTATTTATTGTTTTGGCTATTTTAAAAACTTAATTTTCTGTTTGAATTCAATTAAGGCCACAGGCCATAAGGGAGTGCAATGAGGGATCAGTTTTGTGACTTTCCATTGGCAACCTTTCCTTATTTATACGCTGATTTATTTCCTTTGTAAGGGGGACTCGTGCGAATCAATTACAAACGTGAATTTCAGCCAATTTTTGCTGTGATTTATCCTTAAGGTTGTTAGCTTTCCAAAACTAACATTTGGGTTTGATAGTTTTCCAAAAACTATTCGTTTTCTACATCAACTTCATCTTATCTCCAGATTCGACCTACCCGCACTAAATCGGTCATATCTTCCAAACCAGACATCCGATTCACACAAAATTTATATTTCTGGAAACTAGACAGAAAATACTCCAACTTTCATTAAGGAGTTTCCCTAAAATTCCCATCCTATCGATCAATAATTCATCTACAAATCAGACAATTTCGTTTTCTACATCAATTTCATCTTATCGCCAGATTCGACCTACTAGCACTAAATCAGTCATATCTTCCAAAAAAACACGTCCGATTCACACAAACTTTATATTTATGGAAACTAGACAGAAAATAATACAACTTTCATTAAGAACTTTCCCCAAAATTCCCATCCAGTAGATCCAGAATTTATCCACAATCAGACTATTCCACCAGAACCTATTCACAAAATTTGACCACAACTTCTCAAATCAACCTGAGCCTTAAACACCCTGCTTGCCACCACATTTACACCCAAAATTCCATCACTAATTTAGTTCTAGAGTTGAATTGAATCACAAAATTTTGATGCATAGTCGAGTCACAACCTCAATTAAACCTCCTTTGTGTGATATATGCATTAGATGCATTTTAAGGGTGGTTATGGGCATATACTCAATTTAATTAAATTGTCCATAATACATATATATATATACACACACACAATATCATCCAAGTATTGATGAGATCAAAGAACAAATCCCTCAACCAAAATATTAGGACTTATGCCTTCCATTGATATGGCAAGAATCAGAATTCTTTTAGAGTTGAATTGTTGGGCAAACTCAAGCCCACTCTACATGAATATGTTCAAACCATGAAAATTAAATTTCAGGATTAATAGATTGATCCTAACTGGAAGTGTTGATTTGTTAGGTAAACCCAAGGTCAATGTGGATCGAGGCAAAGTTGAGTTATATACATGGGATGTATACAAATCAAGAGTTGATAACCCAATGAGTGTGCTAAATCAATAGTTGATAGCACAAGTCGATAGTTGCATAACTAAATACAATTGGTATGAATAATACCTACCGATTGGCCTAAGGTGGCTTGTTGGGTAAGCCCAAGGTCTTTCTTAGCGATATTGGACATCAACCCATTAAGAAAACTATAAGTTTTCTCGAATTTGTATAGAGGGCTATGGATTTGAATAAGAATAGTGAGACCCATAATCCATGTGATTAAAGTCCTTATCATATGCACTAGTGTACATTCTAAAAGTTTCTCTTGTTCTTCTAAGTTATTGAATCGCCACAATGTCTTTGTCCAGTATGAAGCTACGCTCTCTATTAGACTCCAACAAACTCACAAGACCTAATGTCTTGAATTGGCTACGAAATTTGAGAATTGTTATCAAATCTAAGAAACTAAGATATGTCCTAGATGAACCACTTCCTGATGCCCCTGCTGTCGATGCATCTGATGAGGATCAGAAAGCTTACAAGAAGCTACTGAATGATAGTAAACTGGCTAGCTATATAATGCTGGCCTCTATGTCACTAGAACTACAAAAGCAGCATGAGGTTGTAGATGCTCATACCATAGTCTACCATCTAAGGATCTATTTGATGAGCAAGCTCAGTTTGAAAGGTTCGAGACCTCAAGGTTGCTTTTCCTCTCAAGATGGTTAAGGGATCATCTCCAGTGCAGTATACGCTAAAGACGTATGGATACATTGAGAGATTAGCCAGTTTAGGTTTCTTAATGGATCATGAATTAAGTATAGACTTAATTCTGACTGGTTTGACCGATGGTTATGTACAGTTTGTGCTTAACTATCAGATGAACTAAGTATCCACATCGATTCTTGAACTGATTAATCTACTCAAAACAACCGAGCAAACTGTCAAGAAAGCCAATAAGGTTATGATGCTGGTGGACTCTCCTTCTAGTTGTCGAAAGAAGAACCAAAAGAAGAAGAAGAAGTCCAAGAAGCCAATGGGAGGAGTAGCCAAGAAGAAGCCAAAGGAGACAACATCAAAGGGGATATGCTTCCATGGCAACAAGAAAGGACATTGGAAGAGGAACTGCAAAGCTTACCTGTAGGCATTAGATGTCCCACTATCCACTTTAGATATATTATTTGTTATTGAAGTTAATACTATTTCTGAACATAACATTTGGATATTAGATACCAAATGTGGCTTACACATATGTGTTGATATGCAGGGTCTCAGGGATAGTAGACTGCTCAAGAAGGAAGAGATGGACCTACGTGTGAGAAATGGAGTAAGAGTTGCCGCATTAGCTATAGGAACATATGTTTTGTACCCGTTGTGACAAAGAACATTGTATCTGTTTCATGTCTTAATAAAGCAAGATTTCATTTAACCTTTTCAAGTAATAGTTGTTCAAATTAAGTTGAATGAAATATTGTATGGTACTGCTATATTTTGCAATGGTATTTACATATTAGATATGTGTAATCTAATTTTAAAAATTAATGACAATAAAAGACAAAAATGAGATAACTTAAAATCATCTTACTTATGGCATTGTCGACTTGGCTATACAAGTAAGAAATGTATGACTAAGCTACACAAGAATGTTAGCTTAGAGACATTTTATTATGATTAATATGACACATGTAAATCTTACTTGTTAGGCAAGATAACGAAATCACCTTTTAAAGGAAAGAGTGAATGAGTGAATAGATTATTAGACCTAATACATTCTGATGTACGTGGTCCGATTTCTATTCATGCCAGAGATGATTTTATGTACTTCATTACCTTTATCGATGATTATTCACGATATGGGTATGTGTATTTAATGAGATATAAGTCTGAAGCATTTGAAATGTTTAAACAATTTAGACATGCAGTAGAGAAACAACTCAGTAGAAGTATCAAGACACTTAAATCAAATCGAGGTGGTGAATACTTAAACGAGGAGTTTCTAACTTATCTTAGGGATAATGGGATTGTATCCCAATGGACTCCACCTTACATACCGCAACATAATGGTGTGGCTGAAAAGAGAAACTGAGACATGATAAGGTCAATAATGGGCTTAGCAAATCTACTGAAATCCTTTTGAGGTCATGCACTCAAGACCACTATTTATATGATAAATAAAGTCCCTTCAAAAATAGTTGATCTTACTCCATATGAGATATGGACTAACAAAAAGCCCTATTTTTCTCATAAGAAAGTATGGGATTGTTCGACTTACGTAAAGCAGATTTAATCAGACAAGCTTGAAGCTAAATATGATAAATGTCTATTTATAAGATATCCTAAGGAAATAATTGGATATCAATTCTATAATGCTTTAGAGCAAAAGGTCTTTGTCTCAAAGCATGCTATCTTCTTAGAGAAAGAGTTTCTTTTAAGAGAAGACAGTGGGAGCAAAATTGAACTTGATGGAGTTCATGATGCTCACACAGACGCAGGTCAACTGCTTAAACCCAAAATTGTTGTTCACGGAGATGAGACAATAGTTGAACCTTTTGATACACAAAATGTTCGTAGGTCAAGTAGGACACGTAATGTTCCAAAGAGATATGGATTTCTCGTAAGTGAACAAAATAACGTATTGCTTATAGAGGACGATGAGCTTACAACCTATAAAGAGGCTCTGAAGAGTTCAGAATCTGAAAAATGACTTCACGCTATGAAGTGTGAAATGGATTCCATGTTTGAAAACCAAGTATGGACTTTGGTTGACCCACCTGAAGGGATAGAATCCATAGGGTGCAAGTAGATTTTCAAGAAGAAAGTCGACATGGATAGTAATGTGATTATCTATAAAGCGAGTGTAGTTGCTAAAGGATATCATCAAAGATAAAGAGTTGACTATGAAGAGACATTTAGCCCCCGTAGCCATGCTTAATCTATTGAATACTCCTAGCCAATGCTATTCATTATGATTATGAAATATGGAAAATGGATGTGAAGATGACTTTCCTGAATAAAAACCTAGTTGAGGATTTGTATATGATACAACCTAAGAGCTTCGTATCCAAAGATGCAAAAAGTTATACAAGCTTCAGAAATCTATTTATGGATTGAAGCAAACTTCTAGGAGTTGGAACATCCGATTTGAGGAGACAATCAATGAGTTTGGTTTCTCACAAAATCTTGACAAACTTTGTGTGTATAAGAAGGTTAGTGGGAGTGCTATCATATTCCTTGTATTATATGTTGATGAAATATTACTAATAGAAAATGATGTCTCAAGTTTGTAATCAGTCAAAATTTGGTTGTCCCAGAATTTTTCCATGAAAGACTTTGGAGAAGCAACTTATATATTGGGAATAAAGATCTATAGAGATAGATCAAGAAAGTTTCTAGGTATTTCATAGTCGACATACATAGATAAAGTGCTAAAGAGGTTTAGCATAGTCTAAAAGAGGGTTTCTTCCCACTACTCATGGGATAAAAAACTCTCAAAATCTATATGTCCCGAGATGCAAGATGAGAGGACTTGCATGAGTATATGCCAATGTACAAGACCTGATATATTGTATGCTCTAAGTGTTACAAGTAGATATCAATCAGATCCGATGAGTATCACTAGATGGTTGTCAAAAATATCCTAAAGTACTTGAGAGGACTAAGGATGTATTCTTGATATATGAAAATAGAGATCTCGTAGTGAGTGGACATATGGATGCTAGTTTTTAATCTGACCAGGATAACTCCAAATCCCAGTCAGGTTATATTTTCACACTGAATAGTAGAGCAGTCAATTGAAAAAGTTCCAAACAAGAGACGACTACAGATTTAACGACTAAATCAGAGTACATTGTAGCTGTGGAAGCAGCAAAAGAAGTTGATTGGATTAAAAAGTTCGTTATGAAACTTGGAGTGGTTTCGAGCATTTTAGACCCGATACTATTGCACTATGACAACAATGGGGCTATTGCTCAAGCCAAGGAAGCAAGGTCTCATCAGAGGTTCAAGCATATACTTAGTAGATATCACCTGATCAGGGAGATAATTGAAAGATGTGATGTGAAGATAGAGAGAGTGCCCACATATTAGAACATCGTTGATCCATTGACTAAGCCACTTCCCTAATTGAAATTTGATTCTAGTGTACTCGCTTATGGTATTAGATACAAAGGCGATTGACTTTAGTGTAAGGAGGAGATAGTTAGAGTAGTGCTCCAAAGGCAATCACATTTAGCACTTTTATACAAACTTTATTTTGATTAATAAAGCAAAAGGCAGTTTTCATTAATTTGATGTTCGTTTATATATGAATTGATGTTGATCTTAAATCGAATTAATGAAGTCCATAATGCAAAACATAGCATGAAGGAAATCATGATAATAGGATTCTTATCATGTGCAATTATGTTAGTATCTAAACAATCCCTAATCATACGATTAATAAGACATGACATTATTAATCCAGATAGACTAGCACATATTATATTCCTTGATTTAATCAAGCTGTAAGCATGAGATGCTTAGAGTTAACATATGGATGCTTACTAAGAGTAGTAAGTATATTAGATGACCCGCTATGAGATTATATAATGAATGATCTATCAAATGTCCATGATTAATCTCATCATAGCAATGGTGCAAATATTTTTATACTTGAGGTAATCAAAGATATTTTGGATAATGATCGTGTGCTTTGACATCATTCCTTGTTGTTTCAAGACGAGGTTGGTCATAGGGTGGACCAGATTAGGTATAGCTATTGGTATTCGACGGTAATTGAGTAGCCAATAAAAGATTTACCACTATTGATAGAAGAAGATGATACCCACGACCTCTTGTTGGGGTCATTACTCAGGAGTCTCTAGCAAGAGCAGTTATGTGTCATGAAGAGAGTCTTTAAAGACACATAGAGTAATAAGATCTCAGGACAAGAACTAACATCACTTGGACTAGATGTGATGTAGTCAGTCTAGTGGGAGTTAACAGCCCATACTATGAACCAAGTAGGGTATAAAATGGTGAAGGGGTGAATTGCACGACAATTGTCTATGGAAATGTTCATAATTAGAGAATTAACTATCGAAGAGTTCTTGTGTTAATCCACTTATATTCTGATAAATTGGCATCATGAAACCTTTCATGATTTGCTTGAGTTAAGAGTTAATTCAAGTAGCATGAAAACATCCATGATTTGCTCAGATTAAGAGTTAATTCAGGTGCCCAAAATAATCAAAAACTTAAGGGTCACACACATAAAAGATCAGATGAAAAACAAAGTATGTATGGATGCTTTTAAGTAGGCCACGATCATGACCGAAGGTGAGGCTGTCAATTAAGTAGGCCACGATCATGGCTCATAGGCCATAATCATGATGGAATGCTCGACCGATGTAAATAAGTGAGTTCTTCACTTATGTATGGGGGGTCTAAAAAATCTAACAAGTTCTTACACACTCAAGTGAGAGGATAAGGGGTCTAGAAGAGTTCTAGAGAGAGAGAAAAGTGGTCTTAATTTTTTTCATGTAATTTATGCAATTGTTGCATAAATCTAATTACATGCAAGATATTCTAGATTTATCTCTCCATTTAAACATCTACTTGAACTTATCAAGTTTGGTGTTATAACTACCTTTACAAACTTCCTTTTTTTCCTCTTTGAGTGTTCTTGGATGATCAAGGAAGGGTTTGGTATTTTCCAGAACCCAAACAAGGAGAAAAATCAAGAAAAGAGGTGAACAAAAGGTACAAGTGTTTAAATTTCATGTTCTTATGATCTGTCTATCCATGCATGTGTGTTTCTAGATTTTCGAGGTTCTCATAAGATGTGTCCCTTAGCCAAGAGTCATGTATACATGGCATCCCAATAGTCTCTTGGTGAAAATCATGACTCTTAGCTAAGGGACACATCCTTTGGCAAAGAGTCATGTATATTCACTTAAAGTCATGATGGTACACTCATGACATTCTTGTACATAAACCCCTTTTGGCCAAATGGTTACAACCATTGGCTGAATGGTTACAACCATTGGCCGAAACAACACATCCTTTCATCCAAAGTACACATCCCTTAGTGAAAGGGTGTCAAGTATATTCATTATAAGGCAATGTACATTATGAATCTTCCCTATTCGTCGAATTCAACCTCGGCCAAATTCATGTATCCATGTGGAGACAATGAACTTGCAATCTAAATGCATGCATGGGAAGATCCACTATGGCATGTGATACAAAGATCACCTTGGGACTTGAACTTTTGCCGAAGTTGATCATCAATGCCTTTTGCACGGCAGTCTCACTTATGTTCACTTAAACAAGACTTCAGTCTTCAATGACCCTCGAAGTGTTTACCTCACATACTCGAAAAAACAATGCTACGAAAATAATAAGAAATAAAGACAACAAAGGAACACAAGAAAGATACGGTCAAACTAACCTTTATATTACTTTCCCTCAAAAGAATACAAGGAATGCTCTCTCTCTTAGTGAGTTGAGAGCAAAGCTCGAATGAGCTATATATAAGCATTCTAACTGGGATGCCCAGTTACATTTAGAATCTCACTCAAACTGAATTTCCTAAGATCGTGCTAAGATCACGTCTATCTCTATCAGATTACATCACGCGGACCAATTGGATGGCACCTCCATCCAAATAGGACTTTAACTAATAAGATAGAATCTATAAGATAACAGAAAGATAGAGTTTACATTCTACTAGAAAACTAGCATTCTTATCCTGGAAGATCTCCACTATCTTCAAATTTCGAATCTCACTGTAACTCTAACTCTTGGTCATCGCCATATCATCCAAGATCTTCTCCATGATCTCTATCCACTGATAATGTAGTGTGATCTCGTCGAAGCCCACATAGCACACTGGCCTGATCCAATGCTTTTCACAACAAGTTCGTTAGTCGTGGTCCATTCATCAGAGCAATGGCTTAAGTCCTTAGTCCGTCAAGTCCTTAGCCTAGGTCGAGTCAATCTTCACAAGGTCCGAGACTATACCAAAATTTGCACCAAGTCTAATCACACTCGCCCACGTTTACCTTAGTATTTTCGTATGCCTCCCTCATGCGTATAATCCAACTAACCTCCCTCCTAAGGCTCCTCATGAAGGTCGCTGAGAAGTGCTCTGAAGTTTAAGGGTCTAATAAACCACCCCCCACTAGATGGATTCGACGCCCTCGTCAAATTAGTCTAAAGGTAGGCATTCACCTGATCTTCGAATTGCCACAAGGTCATATCTTTCTCCCATGTAGCTTCTGCGATAGGTTTACCTTTCCACTGAATCAAGAACTTGGTCGGTCAATTCTTCTTGTGTTGACCCATTGTCTGATGATCTAGGATCTTCTCCACTTGATCCTCGAACTGTTTCCTCACAACTGGTGGCGCTCGTTTCACCTGACTCCAATTTGGATCTAATGCATCCTCATAGCAAGGCTTAAGAAAACTAATATGAAAAGTAGTGTGTACCTTTAATCGTTCGGGCAACTTTAACTAGGATGCCACGTTCCCCACTTTGTGCAGCACTTCAAATGGTCCATCGTACTTTGGCACCAAACCCCTATGAACCTGCTTACTAGAGATCTTTTTCCAAATCTTTGGGGTTAGTTTCAACAAAACTTTATCTCCCATGTCAAATTCTAACGATCTCCTCTGAAGATCTGCTTGCTTCTTCATCCGTCGAGAAGCTTTTCGAAGACTGTCCCTCACCTTATCCAATAACTCTTTCCTCTCCATCGCAAACTTATGTGCCACAAGATATTTGCCACCTGTTCTTTGTTGAGTAATCTTCAGTGGTGTGAGAGGCTGTTGTCCCAACACAATCTCAAAGGGACTTTTCTCTGTAGCCGAAGATCTATGCAAGTTGTAGCAAAACTGTATTAGCATCAAGTAAACTTAACCAATTATGTTTACTGGCACTTATATAATCCCGTAGGTACTCACTCCATCAAACCGTTGATTCTTTCTTTTTGGCCGTTCAGTTTGCTGGTGATTTGCCGTTGAAAACCTTAAATCACAACTCATGATATTAAAAAGGGACGTCCATAATTGGCCCGTAAATCTGGCATCTCGGTCACTCACAATATCTGCTAGAACTTTAAAATACTTGACCACGTTCTTGTAGAACAGCTCAGCCGCAATATTCGAGGGACAAGTCACAGGAGTTGGCACGAAGATCGTATACTTGGAGAATCTATCAACCACCACCATGATTGATGCCATATTGTCCACTTTTGGAAACCCACTAATGAAATCCATTGAAATTGACACCCACGATCTCTCGGGAATGGATAAGGGTAGTAGCAAACTAGCTTCCTTCTTTCTCTCCGGCTTATTAACTGACACATGAGGCACGTCTTGACGTAATATTCCATGTCATTCTCCATCTTCGGCCAAAAGTAGGAACAAGATAGGAGCGCTAGCATCTGTTGGACTCCTAAGTGACCAGTCCACTGCGAGTCATATGTCTCCTTTAACAGTTGTTTCTACAATCCACCAAAGCTCGGCACATACACTTGACTACTTTTAGTTATCAAAAGCCCATCATCGTTGAGCCAAAACTTGCGTACATCACCTTTCTTAACTTGAGAAATCAACTTATAGTACTACATAGTGTTTAATAGAGCTGTTGCTTTAATTTGCTCCAATAGGTTGGACTCCACCCTCGTGACCAAATAAAGGGTCGCAAATACCTCCTTCCTACTCAAGGCATCTTCCACGTTGTTGTGTGTCTTTGGTTTATGCTCCCACATGAAGTCATACTCAGCAAGAAACTCCTACCATCGGGCTTGTTTTGCGGACAACTTTTTTTGGGTCCTAAAAAACGTGTAGCAACATTATCCGTTCGGACAATGAACCTAGTTCCTAGCAAATATACTCACCACATCTCAAGGCAATGCACCACCACAAGCATCTCCTTCTCGTGGGTCGAGTAACACTGCTCCGCACTATTAAGCTTTCGACTTTCAAATGCTACCAGATGACCCTCCTGTATAAGGACTCCACCAATGGCTTTGTTGAAGCATCAATATGTACCTTAAATGGAATATCGAACATAGGTAGCTTCAATATTGGTTCGGTTGAGATAGTGAATTTAAGTTTCTCGAATGCCTCCGCACATGCACTCGATCAAAACCACTCTTGCTTCTTCTTCAGAAAGTTAGTCAATGGCACTACTTTCTTGGAGTATCCCATAATGAACGGCCTATAGTAGTTCGCCAGGCTGAGAAAATTTCAAAATTATTGTACTGTCATGGGGGCCTGTCACTCAACTATCGCTTTCACCTTCCTTGGATCCATTCTAACTTAACCCTTGCTCACCAGGTGACCCAAGAATTTGATCTCCAACTAGGCAAACTCACACTTCTCCATCTTCACATAGAGCTTGTGCTATCTCAGTCTCTCGAACACTTGCCTCAAGTGTTCCACATGTTTTGCCATGTTAGTAC
>JAOTJB010000004.1:14869244-14882120 GCA_027123815.1 Erythroxylum minutifolium | reverse complement strand
ATATCCTTAGACTTGAGGTACTCAAGGATATCTTGGATACTAATCCTATGCTTTGACATCATTCCTTGTTACCTCAAGACGATGTCACTCTGTAATAGCCCAAACCACCTCGCTCATAAATATTGTTCGTTTTGGGCCTTGACCAGCCAAGCCCTCATGGTTTTGTTCTTCCCGTACACTCGCTCGAGAAAACAGGTCATTGGGAAAGAGGTATCCATACCCTTATAAGGCGTACTTTGTTCCCCTCTCTAATCGATATAGGAATCTAACATTCCAACCCCCTTAAAGGGCTAGTGTCCTCGCTGACCCATAGACCTGGATCCACCCTCTATGGAGGCCTAGCTTCTTTGCTGGTCCATAGACCTGGATCCACCCCCTTGGAGTCCTAGCATCTTTGCTTGCATACCGATCCGGGTACTGGCTCTAACACCATTTGTAATAGCCCTAGACCACCTGCTTATAGATATGTCCGCTTTGGGACTTGGCCCAGCCAAGCTCTTAAGGTTCTGCTCTTCCCACACACTCACTTGAGAAAACGCTTCTCATGGGGGAGATTATAAGGCCTACTTCATTCCCCTCTCCAATCGATATGGGAATCTAACATTCCACTCCCCTTGGAGGCCCAACATCCTTGTTGATTCACATGCCTGGATCCATCTCCTTGGAGGCCCAGTTTCCTTGTTAGTCCACAGGCTTGGATCCACGCCCCTTGGAGGCCTAGTGTCCTTGCCAGTATATTGATCTGGGTATTAGCTTTTATACCATTTGTAACAATCCTAGAGCACCTGCTTGCAGATATTGTCCACTTTGGGCCTTGGCCCAACCACGCTCTCACAGTTTTGCTCTTCCCGCACACTTGCTCAGGAAAACGCATCTTTGGGGGAGAGGTATCTATATCCTTATAAGGCGTACTTTGTTCCCCTCTCTAATTGATATGGGAATCTAACACACTCTTATGGTGGTGATTAGGTACAGCTATTAGTATTCGAAGGTAATTAGGTCGCCAATAAAGGATTCACCACTCCTGATAGACGGAGATGATACCGACGACCTCTTTTTGAGGTCATTACTCGAGAGTCTCTGGCCAAAACAATTATATGTCTTGAAGAGAGTCTTCAATGACAAATAAGAGTAATGAGATCCTAGGATAAGAATTAACATCACTTAGACTACATGTGATGTAGTTAGCCTAGTGGGAGTTGACACATAGCCCATACTCTGAACCAAGTGGGGTATAATATGGTGAAAAGACGAATTGTATAGTAATTGTCTATAGAATGGTCCATAAGTTAGATAATTAACTATCGAAGAGTTTGCGTGTTAATCCACTTATATTCTGGCAAATTAGCATCATAAAACCCATCATGATTTGATTGAATTAAGATTTAATTTAAGTGCCTAAAAAAATCAACAACCTAAGAGTCACATACATAAAAGATTAGATGAAAAACATAGTGTGTATGGCTAAATTTAAGTAGGCCACGATTGTGACTCATAGGCCACGATCGTGGTCGAAGGCAAGCCTAATTTTAACTAGGCCACGATCGTGATAGAGGGCACGAATGAGTACATAAATGAGTTCTTCAGTTACGTAAACAAGGTTCTACCACTTTTTAAACACTCAAGTGAGAGCATAAGGGCTCTAGAAGAGTTCTAAAGTGAGAGAGAGGTATTAAGAGTCTTGTTCTTGCAATTTATGCAATTATTGTATCAATCCAAGTGCATGCAATAAGATTCTTGATCTATCTTCTTTCATTTTGAGCATCTACTAGAACTCATCTAGTTTGGTGCTCAAATCACCCTCATACATTGTTTCTTCATCTTCTTTGTGTGTTCTTGGGTTATCAAGGAAGGTTTTCATGTTTGCAATAACCCAAACAAGGAGAAGAAACAAGAAAGGAGGAGAAACATAAGCAAAAAGTTTTATATTTAATGTTCATTTACATATCCATGCATGCATGTTTGATTCTATAGTTTCGGGTTGTCATGGCGCCGGAATCTTGATTCCAACACTTCCATTGCATTATCATACATGTGATGCATGCAACCGTGGCAAACCCAACATCGGTATTAGAACAAGTTTATGCATGTAATAGATGATGTATTGAACATGTGCACAAAGTGTTTGCTGGGTTGTGACTGACATGCATGTTGATTTGAAATAATTCATGTAAATTGTAGAAAAATTGTTTTTCTATTTTTCCGTACTAGAAATGTTTATAAGATGTTATATTGCAATTGAATGTCATTTGCGATTTTATGTCTAATTAATATCTAGACTATTCATATGTTGATTTCTGGGAATTTCTGGAAAACTGAATGAATGCTCTGATTTTAAAATTTTCTTATTAATTCTAGAAACATTTTTTTATGATTTTCTTTCACATAAATGTTTATCTGGGTACTGGCTCTGATACCATTTGTAATAGGCCTAGACCACCGCTTATAGATATGTCCGCTTTGGGACTTGGCCCAGCCAAGCTCTCAGGGTTCTGCTCTTCCCACACACTCACTTGGGAAAACACGTCTCATGGGGGAGATTTTCATAGCCTTATAAGGCCTACTTCATTCCCCTCTCCAATCGATATGGGAATCTAACATTCCACTCCCCTTGGAGAAACAGCATCCTTGCTCGCCCACAGGCCTGGATCCAAGCCCTTAGAGGCCCAGCTTCCTAGCTGATTCACGTGCCTGGATCCATACCCTTGGAGGCCCAGTTTCCTTGTTGGTCCACAGGCTTGGATCCACGCCCCTTGGAGGCCTAGTGTCCTTGCTAGTATACTGATCTGGGTATTAGCTTTTATACCATTTGTAACAATCCTAGAGCACCTGCTTACAGATATTGTCCTCTTTGGGCCTTGGCCCAACCAAGCTCTCACAGTTTTGCTCTTCCCGCACACTTGCTCAGGAAAATGCATCTTTGGGGGAGAGGTATCCATATGCTTATAAGGCGTACTTTGTTCCCCTCTCCAATTGATATGGGAATCTAACACACTCTTATGGTGGTGATTAGGTACAACTATTAGTATTCGAAGGTAATTAGGTAGCCAATAAAGGATTCACCACTCCTGATAGACGGAGATGATACCCACGACCTCTTTTTGAGGTCATTACTTGAGAGTCTCTGGCCAAAGCAATTATATGTCTTGAAGAGATTCTTCAATGACAAATAAGAGTAATGAGATCCTAGGATAAGAATTAACATCACTTAGACTACATGTGATGTAGTTAGCCTAGTGGGAGTTGACACATAGCCCATACTCTGAACCAAGTGGGGTATAATATGGTGAAAAGACGAATTGTATAGTAATTGTCTATAGAATGGTCCATAAGTTAGATAATTAACTATCGAAGAGTTTGCGTGTTAATCCACTTATATTCTGGCAAATTAGCATCATAAAACCCATCATGATTTGATTGAATTAAGATTTAATTTAAGTGCCTAAAAAAATCAACAACCTAAGAGTCACATACATAAAAGATTAGATGAAAAACATAGTGTGTATGGCTAAATTTAAGTAGGCCACGATTGTGACTCATAGGCCACGATCGTGGTCGAAGGCAAGCCTAATTTTAACTAGGCCACGATCGTGATAGAGGGCACGAATGAGTACATAAATGAGTTCTTCAGTTACGTAAACAAGGTTCTACCACTTTTTAAACACTCAAGTGAGAGCATAAGGGCTCTAGAAGAGTTCTAAAGTGAGAGAGAGGTATTAAGAGTCTTGTTCTTGCAATTTATGCAATTATTGTATCAATCCAAGTGCATGCAATAAGATTCTTGATCTATCTTCTTTCATTTTGAGCATCTACTAGAACTCATCTAGTTTGGTGCTCAAATCACCCTCATACATTGTTTCTTCATCTTCTTTGTGTGTTCTTGGGTTATCAAGGAAGGTTTTCATGTTTGCAATAACCCAAACAAGGAGAAGAAACAAGAAAGGAGGAGAAACATAAGCAAAAAGTTTTATATTTAATGTTCATTTACATATCCATGCATGCATGTTTGATTCTATAGTTTCGGGTTGTCATGGCGTCGAAATCTTGATTCCAACACTTCCATTGCATTATCATGCATGTGATGCATGCAACCGTGGCAAACCCAACATCGGTATTAGAACAAGTTTATGCATGTAATAGATGATTTATTGAACATGTGCACAAAGTGTTTGCTGGGTTGTGACTGACATGCATGTTGATTTGGAATAATTCATGTAAATTGTAGAAAACTTGTTTTTCTATTTTTCCTTACTAGAAATGTTTATAAGATGTTATATTGCAATTGAATGTCATTTGCGATTTTATGTCGAATTAATATCCAGACTGGTCATATGTTGATTTCTGGGAATTTCTGGAAAACTGAATGAATGTTCTGATTTTAAAATTTTCGTATTAATTCTAGAAACATTTTTTTCTGATTTTCTTTTACAGAAATGTTTATAAGGTGTTATGTTATGTTTCAGTAAAAATAAAATGCCATTGAATGTCATGTACTATTTTATTACGAATTTAGTTTCAGCTTGATGCATGTTTGAAGTTCTAAAAATGTGATGAACATGCTTGCATGTAAACTCTATATTAATTTTTATAAAAATTATTTTTATAAATTTTATACATGAACATGCAAGATGAGATGTTGCCACCTATATGAGATACATGACACTTGTTATTAAAGTGATTATCTTATGCATGTATGATGTAATGTTTGACTACTGTTAGAAGTAATATGACAAGTGTCATACACATATGATGTGTTGGCTTATTCCAATTAATTAATAAATAATTACTAAGAATTAGGTTCTGGAATTTTTTTATTAGACACATTTAAAATGTGTATAAGACTCTAGAAATTTTCAGAACTAATAGAATTTGATTCAATTAATAAATAAAGTCAAAGTCAACATTGGTCAACTTTTTGAAAGTTGATGGAGTTGACTTAATGACCTATAATATATGTATTTTAGTTATAAAACCTAAATAAGGTTTTTGTGTGATAAGAAATGTATTATTTTGATGGCAATAACATGTTTAATGCATGGGATTTAAATTAGGGTTCCAGAAATTTTCTAAATATCAAATCAATCTCTTCAGTGTTTAGTAGGTTAACTTATTATCTTGACGATTTTGGTGGTCAAGATAATTTTGGTTTATACCGAAATTGTTTAGATAAACTCAAGATGACCTAGGGATATTATAGATGACTAATTGATGTATGGTAATTTTGGAAACCATAGGGATTAATTTAGAATTAATCTAAGTAGAGCATAGCATTTATAGTGTGACTAGATGAAAGCATATAAACTATGATTAAAGTGTTTAATCTGGACATCAAAATAATTGAATTTTTGGTTTCCTAATAGAATTACATTCATAATTCAGATTAGTCAAGACTAACACTAATACCCGATTAGGTTTAAGAGTTTAATCGAATCATGAACTTTAGATGCATAGTCAAGTCACAAACTACATTAAACCTCCTTTGTATGATACATGCATTAGATGCATTTTAATGGTAGTTATGGATATAGGCTCAATTCAATTGAGTTGTCGATAATCTAAATGTATATATGTGATATGCATATTTAAGATCATCCAAGTAGTGATAAGACCAAAGAACAAATCCTTCAACCAAATATTAGGACTTACGACTTCCATTGATATGGCAAGAAGCAGAGTTCTTTTAGAGTTGGGTTGTTGGGCAAACCCAAGCTCGCTCTACATAAATATGTTCAAACCATGGAAACTAGATTTTTGGATTAATGGGTTGGTCCTAACTGGAAGCATTGATTTGTTAGGCAAACCCACGGTCAATGTGGATACAGGTAAAGTTGGGTTATATATATGGGATGTATATAAATCAAGAGTTGATAACCTAATGAGTGTGCTAAATCAATAATTGATGGCACAAGTCGATAGTTGCATAAATGAATGCAATTGGTATGAATGGTACCTACCAATTGACCTAAGATGGATTTTTTGGCAAACCCAAGGTCATTCTTGATGATATCAAATATTGGACCATTGAGAAAACTGTAAGTTTTCTTGAATTTGTAGTGAGGGCTATGGATTTGAATAAGAATAGTGGGACCTATAATGTCCTTATTGATATGCATTGATGTACATTCTAACATTTTCTCTTGTTTTTCTAGGTTATTGAATCGCAGATGTCTTCTAGTGTGAACTTACGCTCCTTATTAGATTCCAACAAACTCACAGGACCTAACTTCTTGGATTGGCTATGGAATTTGAGAATTGTTCTCAAATATGAAAAACTAGGATATGTCCTAAATGAACCACTTCCCGATCCCCCTACTGTCAATGCATCTAATGAGATTAGAAAGATTGTAAGAAGCTACTAGATGATAGTAAATTGGCTGGCTATATAATGCTAGCCTCTATGTCACCAAAACTACAAAAGTAGCATGAGGCTATGGATGCTCACACCATAGTTTGCCATCCGAGGGCATTGTTTGATAAGCAACCTTAGTCTGGAAGGTTCGAGACCTCGAGGTTGCTTTTCCATTCTAAGATGGTTGAGGGATCATCTCAAGTGCTGTATACGTTGAAGATGAATGGATACATTGAGAGATTTGCCAGTTTAGGCTTCATAATGGATCATAAATTAAGTATAGACTTATTTCTGACTGGTTTAACAAATAGTTATTCACAGTTTGTGCTTAACTATCAAATGAACCAGATATCCATAATGATACCTAAGCTGATTAATCTACTCAAAGCAACTGAGCACACCTTTAAGAAAGACAGTAAGGCTGTCATGTTGTGGACTCTACTTCTAGTTCTCGAAAGAAGAACCTAAAAAAGAAGTCTAAAAAGCCAGTGGGAGGTGTAGCCAAGAAGGAGGCAAAGGAGACAACACCAAAGGGGATATGCTTCCATTGCAACAAGGAAGGACATTGGAAAAGAAACTGCAAAGCTTATCTGGAGTCACTAAAGCAAAAGAAGGCATTAAATGCCCCACCATCTACTTCAGGTATGATAGTTATCATTGAGGTTAATACTATTTCTGATCATAACATTTAGGTATTAGATATCGAATGTGGCTCATATATATGTGTTGATATGTAGGGTCTTAAGGATAGTAGACCACTCAAGAATAGAGAGATGGACCTACGTGTGGCAATTAAGCAAGAGTTGCTGCATTAGCTATAGGGACAAATGTTTTGTATATTCTTAGTAGGCTAGAGTTAATTTTGGAAAATTGCTATTATGTACCCATTATGACTAAAAACATTGTATCTATTTCATGTCTTAATAAAGAGGGATTTCATTTAACTTTTTCAGGTAATGGTTGTTCAATTAGGTTAAATCAAATGTTGTATGGTACTGCTACATTGTGCAATGGAATTTACATATTAGATATATCCAATCTAATTTTAAATATCAATGACAATATAAGACAAAATCGAGATAACTTAAAATCATCTTACTTATGGCATTGTCGAATTGGTCATATAAGTGATAAATGCATGATTAAGCAATAGAAGAATGGTAGCCTAGGGTCATTTGATTATGAATCATATGACATATGTGAATCTTGCTTGTTAGGCAATATGACTAAATTACCTTTTAAAGGAAAAGGTGAACAAATGAATGGGTTATTAGACCTAATACAATATGATGTATATGGTCTAATGCCTATTCATACCAGAGGTGGTTTTATGTGCTTCATTACTTTTATCGATGATTATTCATAATATGGGTATATGTATCTAATGAGATATAAGTCTGAAGCGTTTAAAATGTTCGAACAATTTAAATTAAAGTAGAGAAACAACTCAGTAGAAGTATTAAGATACTTCAATCAGATCGAGGTGGTGAGTACTTAAATGAGAAATTTCTAACTTATCTTAGAGATAATGGGATAGTATTCCAGTGGACTCCACCTTATACACCACAACAAAATGTTGTAGTTGAAAGGAGAAACCGAACCTTATTAGACATGGAAAGGTCGATGATGGGCTTATCATATCTACCGAAATCCTTTTGGGGTTATGCACTTGAGACTGCTATTTATGTGACAAACAGAGTCCCTTATAAGGTAGTTGAAGTTACCCCATATAAGATATGGAGTAACAAAAGGCCCCATCTTTCTCCTATAAAAGTTTGGGGTTGTCCGGCTTATGTGGAGCGGATTCAATAAGACAAGCTTGAAGCGAAATCTGATAAATGTCTTTTTATATGATATCTTAAGGAAACAATTGTATATCAGTTCTAAAATGATTTAGAGTAAAAGGTGTTTGTCTCAAAGAATGTTATCTTTTTATCGAAAAAGTTTCTTCTAAGGGAAGACAGTGGGAGCAAAATTGAACTTGATGAAGTTTATGATGCTCAAATAGATGCAAATTAATTTCTTGAACTTGAAATTGTTGTTCATAAAGATGAGACAACAGTTGAACCTTCTGACATGCAAAATGTTCATAAGTCAAGTAAGATACGCAATGTTAAAAAGAGATATGGATTTCTCGTAAGCGAATACAATGATGTATTACTTATAGAGGACGATGAGCCTATAACCTATGAAGAGGAATTGAAGAGTTCAGAATCTAAAAAATGGCTTCAAGCCATGAAGTCTGAAATGGATTCCATTATGAAAAACCAAGTATGGACTTTGGTTGACCCACTTGAAGGGTTAAAACCTATAGGATGTAAGTGGATTTTCAAGAAGAAAATAAATATGGAAGGTCATGTGATTACCTATAAAGTGAGGCTAGTCACTAAAAGTTATTGTCAAAGACAAGAAGTTGACTATAATGAGACATTTAGCCCTAGCTATGGTTAAATCCATTAGAATACTCCTAGCCATTACTGCTTATTATGATTATGAAATATGCCAGATGGATGTGAAGATAGCTTTCCTAAATGGAAACCTAGTTGAGGATATATATATATATATGATACAACCTGAGGGCTTTATATCTAAAGATAGAAGAAAGGTATGCAAGCTTTAAAAATCCATTTATGGATTAAAGCAAGCATTTAGGAGTTAGAACATCTGATTTGATGAGACAATCAAAAAGTTTAGTTTCTATTAAAATCCTGATGAACTTTGTATGTACAAGAAGGTTAGTGGGAGTGATATCATATTCCTTGTGTTATATATGGATGACATATTACTAATGGGAAATGATGTCTCAAGTTTGCAATCAGTCAAAATTGGTTGTCCCAGATTTTTCCATAAAAGACCTTAGAGAAGCAACTTATATATTAAGAATAAAGATTTATAGAGATAGATTAAGGAAGTTGCTAAGTCTTTCATAGTCAATATACATAGACAAAGTGTTAAATAGGTTTAGCATAGAGCAGTCCAAGAGAGGGTTTCTTCCTATGACTCATGGGATAAAACAGTGTGCCAAGACACGAGATGAGAGGACTCGCATTAGTAGATCCCGTATGCTTCGGCAGTTGGATCAATCATGTATGCTATGTTATGTACAAAACCCAATATATCGTATACTCTAAGTGTTACAAGCAGATGTCAATCGAATCTTGGTGAGGGTCACCGGGTGGCTGTTAAGAATATCCTAAAGTACTTGAGAAGGACTAAGGATATATTTTTGATATATGGAAATGGAGACCTCGTAGTTAGTGGATGTATAGATGCTAGTTTTTAATCTAACTAGGGTGACTCCAAATCCCAGTCAGGTTATGTTTTCACAGTAAATGGTGGAGCTGTCAGTTGGAAGAGTTCCAAACAAAAGATGACTGCGAAAATGGCAAAAGAAGCTATTTGGATTAAGAAGTTCGTTATGGAACTTGGAGTGGTTCATAACATAGTAGACCCAATATTGTTGTACTATGACAACAATAGGGCTATTGCTCAAGCCAAGGAACCTAGGTCTCATTAGAGGTTCAAGCACATGCTCAGGAGATATCACCTGATCAGGGAGATAATTGATAGAGGTGATGTGAAGATAGAAAGAGTGCCCAAAGATCATAACACCGCTGATCCTTTGACTAAGCCACGTTCTCAAAAAAAATTTGATTATTGTGTACTCACCTATGGTACTAGATATAAAGACGATTGGCTTTAGTGCAAGTGGGAGATTGTTAGAGCAGTGCTCTAAAGGCAATCACCTTTAGCACTTTTTTACAAAGTTTATTTTGATTAATAAAGCAAAAGCATTTTAATTAATTTGATATTCATTTATATGTGAATTGATATTGATCTTAAATCAAATTAATGAAGTCTATGATACAAAACAAGCATGAAGGAAATCATGATGAGACCATGATAATAAGATTCCGATCATGTGTAATTATGTTAGTATCTAAATAATCCCTAGTTATAGGATTAATAAGACAAGACATTATTAATCCAAACAGATTAGCATATGTTATACTCCTTGCTTTTATCAAGCAGTGGATCTCAAAAACTATAAATATGAGATGTTTAGAGATAACATATGGATGCTTACTAAGGGTAGTAAGTATATCAGATGACTTACTATGAGATTATCATATGGATGATCTATCGAATGTCAATGATAATCTCATCATAGCAATAGTGCAAATATCCTTAGACTTAAGGTACTTAAGGATATCTTGGATACTAATCCTATGCTTTGACATCATTCTCAAGATGAGGTCACTCTTAGGGCAGTGATTAGGTATAACTATTGATATTGAAAGGTAATTAGGTAGCTAATAAAGGATTCACCACTCCTGATAGAAAGAGATGATACACATGGCCTCTTGTCTGGGTCATTACTCGAGAGTCTTTAGCCAGAGCAATCATGTGTCATGAAGAAAGTCTTCAATGACACATAAGAGTAATGAGATTCTAGGATAAGAATTAACATCATTTAGACTAGATGTGACATAGTTAGTCTAGTGAAAGTTGACACATAGCTCATACTCTGAACCAAGTACGGTATAGTATGGTGAAAGGAAGAATTGCACGGTAATTGTTTATGGAAAGGTTTATAAGTTAGATAATTAACTATCAAAGATTCGTGTGTTAATATTATATTCCGACAAATTGGCATCATAAAACCCTTTATGATTTGATTGAATTAAGAGTTAATTTATATGCCTAAAATAAACGGGAACTTAAAGGTCACACGTATAAAAAATATAATAAAAAATATAGTATGTATGGACAAATTTAAGTAGGCCACGATCATAACAGAGGGCACGAATGAGTATATAAGTGAGTTCTTCACTTATGTACATAAGGTTCTACCACTTCTTTTACACTCAAGTGAGAGCGTAAGGGCTCTAGAAGAGTTCTAGATTGAGAGAGAGATATTAAGAGTCATGTTCTTTCAATTTATGCAATTATTGCATGAATTAAAGTGCTGTAACAAGATTCTTGATCTATCTTCTATCATCTTAAGCATCTACTAAAACTCATCTAGTTTAGTGCTTAAATGACCCTTATACATTGTTTCTTCATCTTTTTTACGTGTTCTTGGGTGATCAAGGAAGGTGGTGTTTGCAACAACCTAAACAAGGAGAAGAAACAAGAAAAGAGGAGAAATATAAGGTAAAAAGTTTTATATTTCATGTTCTTTTACATATCCATGGATGAATGTTTGATTATGTGATTTTTAGGTTCTCATAGTGTCAAAATCTTGATTTCGACACTTTCGAAGCATTATCATGCATGTGATGGATGCAACCATGGCAAATCCAACAATGTTTATTCTAAACGAGAGGATTAGAAACAATGAAGAAAAAGATATTTAACTCTAATTCATCATCTAAATTGTTATTTCATGCATCAATGCTGATATTAAATAAATAAAATACAATTACCAATCTAGTCTTGAATGCATCAATGGAAATATCCAAATCATTGCTAATATGTGTTACTTATATGAAAACAATATGCAAGAAATTAATAGATGATAAAGATTTATCCACATTTTTCTTCAGTATTTAGTTTACATTTATGTAATAAGATTAAATCAATTTCAATGCATCAATGGATAGAACAAAGTATTAGTTTCAATCTAGGAATTAAGGCAATTCCGTTCTATAATTTTATGTGAAAGACGATACTAATCCTTTTATTCATTTATGATAGTAAGGAATCACATGAACTGATTATATAGCATGTAAAAGATGGTACTAATCCTTTTATTTTTTTATGATAATAAGGAATCACATGAACTTATTGCTATTTATCTCAAAGAACATATTTTTATGCAACACAAAAGCATGTTATGGATAATACATTGATATGCCATTTAAAAATGTTTTTAGGCATTAATGCTTTGGAGAAAGAGGGTAAGGGCCATTGCCACTAAATATCTTGATGTTGAGCCCTCACACATATATGTTGACAATGCTGCAATACAACTTATTCGCAATCCGAGACAAGATTTTGACGAGCATATAATTCAGAAGAAATTTAGATATATGGGAAAGTAAGGTGGTGGTAGAATTGATAAAGCCTATCAATGTTTGATATATGAACTTTGTAGTTTATACAATAGTGAATAATAACATTTTTGGCAATATACTCTTTGATGAGGCTTCAATGATTACCAGAAGTATAAGGATGCTACCATCCGCAAGTCTTGGTATAAAGGTATGCAAAATCATGTTATTAAAATCAAAATTGTAATAATTCCTTATTATCACAAACTCAAATAAAACACAAACTCAAACATATAATACTTAAACCAACATTCATATATAAGCATTTAAATGAATGGCTTGTCAACAATTAGGATTCTACTCATACAATTAAAAGCACTAGGGACATATCGCCATTTGATAAAACTTCAAGAAGAGTTTGTTTTTATAATGTCATGTTTATCATATGGATTCTAAGTAATATAATTGATAACATGTGATGCCCTAATTAATCAGTGTAGATACATATGAAGATCTATATATATATATATA
>JAOTJB010000004.1:14849417-14869144 GCA_027123815.1 Erythroxylum minutifolium | reverse complement strand
GCTCCGTTATCTTAGGTTATGTGTCGGAACGACCTACGGGCGTCCCGATGCGTATCCTAGGGTAATGGGGTGTTACACAAACTTTCCTAACTAAGTACTTCCCCTTGACCAAGACAACAAGAATCATCAAGGAGATCATAAACTTTCAACAAAGCGATAGGGAGTCATTGTATGAAGCCTAGGAGAGATTTAAGGAATTACAAAGGAGTTATCCCCACTGCAACCTTCTAAAGGAGTTCGTTTTGCAAAAATTTTACAATGGTGTGAATCAAAGCACAAGGAGAACCATATATGTAGCTGTAGCGGGGTCTTTGATGAGGAAAACTATTGATGTAGCTTATGACCATTTGGAAGAGTTAGCGAGCAATAACTGCATGTGGTCAAATGAAAGGAGTAGACAAGGATCTAAGGAGCAAAAAGGGATGATTCCAATTAACTTGGTGACAGCTTTGTAAGCACAAAATTTTGCCCTCACCAACCAGTTAAGCAATATGTAAGGAGCTTTTTCATCCACAGTCAAGGCTATGCAATTACATTGTGAATTATATGGGAAATGTTAAGTCAAGAGGACTCTACGATGACTAATTTTGATTACAATCAAATAATAATAATGTTAGAAACAAAAGAACGTCTTTGATAAGTGTGTTAAGTGTGCAGACGCAAAGACTAAGCAGACACAGACGTAAAGACAATACAGACGCAAACGTAAAGACTATGCAGACGCAGACGTAGACATACATACAGACGTAAATGCGAAGGAAAAATAGAAGCAAAGAAGACATAAATGATACCACGAAGATACACTAGCATGTTAGACAGTTATTTAGTCAGAGTTAGTTATAGAACTCAACTAAAGAAGCGGTTATCAAGAATCAAGAAGTCGTTATCAAAAACAAAGAAGTAGTTAGAGACGAAGACTATAAATATTAGTCGCAGTCGAAGAAAAAAATGATAAAAAAATAAGTTAGAAAGACTAGATAATCTAAGAGAAAAGTCTTACTGTGCTTATTTAGAATAGAGCTCATATTACTGTAACAAAAGCTCACAATCTTTTTCTAGTGAGAAAAAAAAAGGCTGATAGCCTGGAGAGGCTAAGATAATGAAAGAATACTTTGTAAGAGACCTGAAGAGGCTCTGGAAGGAAAGAATACTTGTAAACGTTTGGAGAATCGTGGAACACTCAGACGAACTCTGATGACTGGATGTAGCCCATGGTTTGGGGTGAACCAGTATAAAAATCACATCGTTTATTCTCTACTCTTTAACTTTAGTTTACTTTTTGTTAAAACTCTTAGAGAAATAATTTGCGATTTATCTATGTAATAACTTGTGATATTCTTCTGATAGGAAAGAAAAGTTTTCTTTTCAAGACTTTATATTCAAAAAGGAGGATACACCATTCAACCCCCCTTCTTGTGTATCTAGTTTCTTAAACTTAAAGTCTTTACTAACGTGTGATTTACTTCAAATAATAGTGGGATCTATAATGCATGTGATTAAAGTACTTATCGATATGCATTAGTGAACATTCTAACACTTTCTCTTATTCTTTTAGGTTATTGAATTGCCACGATGTCTTCGTTTACACTCTCTATTAGACTCCAACAAACTCTCGGGACCTAATTCTTAGATTGATTATGAAATTTGAAAATTATTTCTAAATATGAGAAACTAGGATATGTCCTAGATGAACCACTTCCCGATCCCCATGTTGTCGATGGATCTAATGAAGACCAGAAAGCTTACAAGAAGCTATTAGATGATAGTGAGCTAGCTAGCTGTATAATACTGGCCTCTAAATCACTAGAACTCATAATGGATAATGAATTATGGATAGACTTAGTTCTGACTAGTTTGATCGATAGTTATTCATAGTTTGTGCTTAACTATCAGATGAACAAAATATCCACCTCGGTAACTTAGTTGATTAATCTACTCAAAATAGTCGAGCAAACTACTAAGAAAGATAGTAAGGCTATGATGCTGATGGACTCTCCTTCTAGTTCTTGTAAGAGGAACCAAAAGAAGAAGAAGAATTCTAAGAAGCCAGTGGGAGGTGTAGCTAATAAGAAGGCAAAGGAGACTACAACAAAAGGGATATGCTTCCATTATAATAGGGAAGGACATTAGAAGAGGAAATGTAAAGCCTATCTGGAATCTTTGAAGCAAAAGAAGGCATTAGATACTCCATCGTCTACTTTAGGTATGCTATTTGTCATTAAAGTTAATACTATTTCTGACATTAGATTTATAGTTTATAGCTAATTGGTTAGTTACTTTTTTAATGACATAATTATTTAAATGCATTCTTTGTCTTATACATATTCAAATGTACTTAGTAAAGTCTATAGGATATATATACATTGGAAATGAAATTATGTTAAGATTTTAATTATGAGATTTATATTGCATTTATGCATTATTCCTAAATTATTCTTAATCGATATTGTATTAAAACTGGACATTAATAAAGACTAATATACATTATTTTTCTTCCTTATGAAAAAAGTCATTATTTTTCTTCCTTATGAAAAAAGTAATCAATCTTATAGAATGAAGTATGGAGATACTTAAACAAACTTATCATTGTTTGTTAGAAACAAGGATGGAGATACTTAATCAAACTTATCGTTGTTTGTTAAAAAACAAGTTTGTTAAACTAATCTCATATAAGAATTCTATTTGGAATATTCATGTATATTTATGAAAATTCTTATTGTGATGATTGTATAGGTTATCATTTTAACTTCAGATCTCTAAGGTATCTCATATAGGGATTGTTACATTTTGATACTACTTATGACCTATCCTTGATAGGGGTCGCTCAATTGGTAGTTACTAGATATAGCATAAACTATATGAAAGTAGTCAAGTGATTGATAAAGTAAGTATAAAGAATGTTTCCTTGTTCTTAGTTAGTGTTGATTTAGAAATTATTAGCTAAAGTGGAATGACATTTTGGGAATAATTTTTAAATATCTTCAATTGAATCAATTACTAAAAAAGGAGAACTAACATAAATGGACTCAAATAGAGTAGACATTGACTTCATTCTCTATATGTAGTCAGAACATTATGTGGTGAAAGGATTAATTAATAAAAAATAATGTATGAAGGGTTAGTCAAAACCACTTTGATATTCCTAATATTTGGGTGATCAAAATGTATTGTTAGATACCAATCTTGATCTCTAGATACAAATTTTTTAATTATCAAATTAAAGATAAATTAAAGGATTTTAATTTTATTTAATCCTGAATATAATTTAAGGATACAATTTGTATCTATTTTCAATAAAAGTATTATAGGACATAGACAAAGAACGGTTGAAGGGAGAAAAAGGTATTTGATCAAGTTGGATTTAATTATAAAGTTTGAGAAATTTTAGGATTTAATATAAGATATTTAATAAATAAGGAAAATATGAGATTTTAGATCTTATTTGAATCCAAGTGATATTTAATTAGAATTAATTATAATTATAATTAAATTTTAAATGAAATTAAAATTTATTTTAACTAAATTACTATAAGTTCTAAGCCCTATTATAAATAAGCTAGACTTTAAATGAGCTAAAATTTTTTATCTACCCTCTCTATACTATTTATGGAGTTCTCTCAACATGTTCGTTTGGAGATTGTTAGAAGCTAGGTATGTACACAATTATGATAGTCATGATGAACTAGTTTAAGGAATGGTTTAAAGAAAACAACAAAAAATGATTAAGCTATATAATAAGGTAAAATTTACATTTATGCTTTATTATGGTTTATTCATTGATTATATTATAGAATTTAAGTGATCTTGGTTTTTAGAAGATCAAGCTAAAATGTTTCATTTTTATTATGTTACATATATGATCGAATCCCACCCAATTTTTTAATAGTAGTACCAGAGTCATCTTTTATTATGTAACATTGTTTTCGTGTTTGATTATTATAGATATGAATTTTAGAATTGAAAATAAAAATCCTAATCTTACGATTGAATTAAATTGAGCTAAATCTAAGAAGTTTATAAGAATGCCCTAAAATCCCTAAGCAATATAAAATTTGAAAAGTTCTAACATATTTTTCAAACCCAAAAGTATTAGAAACCACTTTGAGTATTAGATGAAGCTCAAACCAAGTCCTTTAGCCTCTCTTCATTCTTTCTTTGACTCATTCAACTTCTAAAATCAATATAACTACCAAAAATATATTGCTAATTACCTAGTGAGATAATTGTGAGCATATACACGTCAAGTTATGACAATGAGCTGTTTGATACTTCAAGTGACAAGAAACTATAATACTACTAGGAAAATAGGTAAGGAGATTAGCAACATCATAAGTTCCATATAAAATCCAAAATCAGTATCACATTTGAGTGAAATAAGGTGAAGTGAGTGGGTTAACGAAATTGTGAATGATTGAATTTTAGGTTGTGAAGTTTAGGATTGTTATTGTTTCATCTTGTTGCCAAAGATGCTTAGAGGCTTGAATCATGCTAGTAAAGAGAGTTATTTCTCTCTATAGGTGGCAGTAGTTGGTGTATAATGAAGGCAATAGCTAGAGTTTGGAATTAGGTTTTCTAATGAAGAAGAAGAGGAAAGTTTGGGTATAAAGATTTCATATTCTAAGAATAAGATAAGGCCTATTTCGTAACGTAAATAAAATAATACTCCAACTAGATAAGGGATGTTTGATTCTTGAATAGAATAGTCAAAGCTAGGTATTAAGTTTGTTTAGTTTTGGGATTAAAGAAATCCTAAAATCTAAATAAAATTGTTCTAAGTATATAA
This sequence comes from Erythroxylum minutifolium, assembly GCA_027123815.1. Taxonomy (NCBI): domain Eukaryota; kingdom Viridiplantae; phylum Streptophyta; class Magnoliopsida; order Malpighiales; family Erythroxylaceae; genus Erythroxylum; species Erythroxylum minutifolium. The sequence continues at coordinate 14,864,361 of JAOTJB010000004.1, read as the reverse complement.
TAATGCATTCATAACTTAACCTAATTACCAAATATAATTTAAAAGAGTTTTAAAATTAAAAAAATAATATGATAATTAAAGTATTCATTTTCAGTATACTATTAAAATTAATAATTAAATTTATTCCACATTTAATTTTTTAAAATTATATTTCAGTTACATTGAAATCAACTAACTAAACTCTTTAAAATCTAAAAAAGTGTTTCTTAACTAATTTATATTTATTTTAAATTGATTGACATAAATTAAAATTTATTATTTTATTTATTTTGAGTATTATTATTATATTTTTTTAGAAATTATTTCTTTACTAATTTGAATAATAAGTTTTTTAATTTATTAGAAAATATTTTTCTTGATTAAAAATTTTAAAGCTAATTTATTAAGGAATAATTTTCTAATTGATTTAGAAGCTAATCCTTAAAACATAATTTTAAATATTTTCTTAAATAAATATAAAATGATTTGTTTAATGTTGAAACTAATTTTCTTTAATATTAGAAAATAGATTTCCATTTGAAGAAAAGTTATTTCTAATTAGATTAGAAATATTTTTCTAATTGAATTGTAATGTCTTATAAAATTTCAAAAAGGATTTTTATAAATTATAATAATTAAGAAGACTAATTTACTGCAAATTATTTTCAATTAATTTTATTAAAGTAGAAAAGATAATTAAAAATAGTTTCCAATTGAATTTAAAATTATTTTCAAATCTAATTAAAATTATATTTGGAATAGAAATTTATTTCATTAAAAAATTTGTAAGTTTAATCTAATTTTATTATCCAAAGAGTAAGAATTGTTATTTTAAATTATAAAGATCAATAACTAGAATAAGGTAAAGCTTGAAATTTTATGCCTTTCATTTAATCATATTTGCATAAGAAATTATATTATTTTGTTTTATTTGGGCATGATATATTTATATGTATGAAATTTTACATAATTTTTTTCTATAAGACAAACAAAAATAAACTTCTTATTAAAATATTAGGTGCATGTTAAGAATGTGATTGTTACTTTCCATTGTTTAAGCATCAAACTATAATTCTATTTAATGTAAGGCTTGTTGAGTGACTAAAGGCCTGTTTAGTTTGAATATATTTTATCTTAAATTATTCGGTGCTTCTTATCTTGTGTAAGTGATTAGTGATGGCAATGGGCCAGGCAAATCATGTTACAGATGCCAATGGTCAGGTAACCTATCCCATAAGGATCAATTGCCATAATTCCCTATGCTTTTCTGTGAAAATTTTGACATTTGGGGTAATGAATTTATGGGACTTTTCCCTTTCTTCTTTTAGCTTTATGTATATATTACTATAGTCGATTATGTTTCTAAATAGGTGGAAGCCAAAGCCATCACAACTAATGATGCTTAGGTTATTGCAGATTTTGTTAAGGCTAACATTCTTTCTAGGTTCGAGGTACTAAAATCAATCATTAGCAATAGAGGAACCCACTTTTAAAATAGGGTTATGGAGATAATTTTCAGAAAATATCGCATCATGTATAAGGTTTCCATTGTTTACCACCCCCAAACCAACGGGCAAGATAAAGTCTTGATTTAAGAAATCAATTTAATCCCAGAGAAAACCTTACAGCCCAATAGGAAGGATTGGATCGTAAGATTAGATGACACGCTATGGGCCTATAGGATAGCTTACAAAATACCAATTGGGATGACTCCATATAGATTGGTGTTTAGGAAGCCATGTCATATTCTAGTGGAATTAAAACACAACGCATGTTGGGCTATCAAAATATGAAACATGAATTTGGATGATGCGTGTGTGTAGAGGAAGTTATAGCTTTAAGAGATGGAGGAGATGAGGAATGACTCCTACCATAACATAATGACATATAAGGAGAAAACGAAGGCTTTTCATGACAAGATGACTTTGAAGATGGCCAGAAAGTGCTACTATATCACTCCAAACTCAAATTATTTCTAGGTAAGTTGCATTCCCGTTGGGTTGGTCCATTTGTTATTAACCATATCTTTCTTTTTGGTGTAGTAGAGATATGGAGTTCGAAAAGCAACAAAACATTCAAAGTGAATGGTCATCGATTGAAGTCGTATTATGAAGGCTTCATAATAGCGGATTTGGAAGTGTTGATGTTGGAAGACGTGTCTGATGTCACTTGATGAAAGGAACAAAGGGTCGAGCTAATGATAATAAATAAAAGCGTTGTTTGGAAGGCAACCCAAAGGAAGTCAATTTATGTGTTTTTTACATTTTTTCTTTTGCTATTTTCATGAAATGCTTCATTTCTTGCATTTGATGGTACATTGGGATAAATGTAAGTTTTAAGTGTAAGGGTAGGGATCTTAGTTTTTATGTATGTTTTGAGCTTAATTGTTGCTTATGCGGCTTCTTAGGTAGTTTTTAAAATAAAAAATTTTCTTGTTTTCTATTGTATTTAAGATTATTTATTCATAATTTAGTGTGAATTGACTAGAAAAATTCATGGCAACTTTAGCATGTACTTTTGCTTTTGTGATTGTTTAATGTGCATTATCCCTAGAAGAGCAGTGACTAGTGGTGAACAAAAAATAGTAAGATTTTGAGTTGTATGAGATTGACACATCTATATTAGTCTCACTATATTTTGTTATGTGTGACCTTTATGACATATAAATTTTAACTTGCTTTGATTTTCTATTCAAGACCATATTTTTAACACATGCATTTTTATGAAAATGATTAGGCATTCTTTTTTGTTTACGGGCTACGTTAGCCAAATAACCTACCCATTTATATGAAATTTTCCTTTGTTAACCCCTTTGAGTGTTATTAGCCTTTTCTTTGTATAAACCACATTACATCCTTTTAAACCTAACCAAATGTCCTACCTAAGCCTTAAAACTAGTGGAGTACTTGTTAATTCTTGATGAATGTGATTGTTCAAAGGCTAAAATGTGGGGGTATGCATACATATAGGTTAGTTATATTAGTTAAAATGCCATGTTATGAATTCCCATATTGATGTAGCTTCTATCACTATTATATTTGAAGAAAAAAGAAAAGAAAAGAGGAAAAAAGTATGAGTTGGAATAAAAGTATTAAGGAGGAAATACAATTATTTTGAAAATTTATTAATTATTAGTTTATCATCCTTAAGTTGTATTGAAAGGGTAGTTTGACATATTGTATATAAGGTAAATGTTGTTTAGGATGAAGCACTCTTTGTGTTATGTTCATGTGGTTTATGGTGTAAGAGTTGAATTGATTTTTGAAATATATTTGTTGCATTCGTCATAGCCGACGGTACCCAGTTTTGAATGAATGTTAACTTATACATTTGATATCTCATTGAGTGCAACGTTTGCTTCACTAGCTTGATGGATTTTATGCTACATTATCTAAAATACATCTCACCTTACCCTTTTCCCATGTTATAACCCTGGAAAAGTCCTTTGATTCATGATTATGCATATGACTTTTAATGGTAGAGAAATGAAATGATATGCAAAGGTATGGATTGTTATGATCATGAATGGTGTTTGAGTGTACCCATAAAAATATCTTGTTCAAACACTTTTTGTCCAAGTCTACCTCTAGATTACTCAGTTTCTAAAGGTGGTGAATATTGATTAATCATGAGTATAAGCTTGAATGTTGAGTTTTTTCTATAGGTTTTGAAAATCATTCATCTTTACTTATGATTATCTATTCTTGGAAGATTTGGAAAATAAGTAAAAATGTTGGTTTGTGATTTTGATTTTGAAAATTTGTCCGAGGATGGTCAAAAGCTAAGTGTGGGGAAATTTGATATATGTTTAAATATTGATCTATTTAATCTTTTACACTTAGTGATTAATGCCTTCGAAATGCTGAGGATACTTATTTTAGTTCATTTTTTATTTTAGGTACATTTTAAAAGTGAAAGAATTAAACTGACCCGAAAGCATGCTGATTGAAGTCATCTTTTCAATTTCTATATTCTTTGTCTTCAAGGAGCAAGAATGAGAATATTGGAGCAAGTAAGGAAAAGAAATTAAGAATAAGAAACAATGAAGTAGCTCACATTTGCATGGATTTAGCATGATAACATAACAGCTGTACATTTATCTTATGAAATGAAGAAATGAGCAAAAACACGTAAGTGAGTGGTGTGTGATGTGTGGTTGAAAGAAGAGAAAAATGTGAGCTAAAAACATGTGAGGACAAATTAAAAAGATTCAGATAGCAGCTGGAATGGAGACAAAAGACGTTAGCCACCTGTCCAACTGATGATTTATTTTTTTGGAATTCTAGCTAAAAGGAGAGGAGCATCACACGGTACACTTGTCCAACATGATTCTTATTTTGGAAAAACCTAGCTGATACTGCCAGGGGGCTGGCAATGAAATAAAAGGAGAGAGGAGTGTGGAAGTGTGGGCTGGAGGGAGCAGTCGGCTGAAGGGACTGAAAGTGAGATAAAAATAACGAGGGATAGCTGAAAGAGGGGAGGAGAACCGAAGCTAGAGAGTGAAGAAAACGTGAGGAGGCTACTTCATTTGAGTTTTATCTTAGGTAGGAGGCAAGAAAGAGAAAACATAAGTAGTGTGAGTTAGAGCTGAAGCAAGAGAAGAACACAAGTAGCATGAGCTAGAGCTGAAGTAAGAGAAGAACACAAGTAGCGTGAGAGCTAAAAAAGAAAGGAAGAAAGTGCATGAAGAATAAGGGAAAAATCAAGAGCTGTATGCAAGAAGAAGAGGAGACAAAGCTTGTGGCAGAGAAGAAGGAGATACGTGAAGAGTGACAATGGACCAAAAACTCCAACATTAAATTATCCCATCAAGCTGCAGTGACAAGGAGTTGCAACAGAAACAAAAGAAGGGTGGCTATAGAGAAAAGTATAAAGGCTTGTGAAAGGAATTTTTGATGGTCATTCTTTGTTCAATCTTTTTACATAAATGGAGGCTATTAAGGATGATTATTGGAGCTTGAAGATGGAATGAAAGGTTAGCTTCCTAATGCCAGTTTAATGGGAAACGCCAAGTCACAGTTAAGCTATTTTTATCAGTTTAAGGTTGTAACTTATTTTCAGATTGTTGTGTTGTTGATGTTGATTCAATTAGGTTTTCGGAAGAATGATCTTAATATGTTATTTTGATTGTTTTATTTCGAATCTATTGCTAAAACATTGAATGTAATCCGTAATTGTTACTTTTGATGTTTGTGAGTAGCATCTAATGATTGTTAATCATTAGGAATAGCATAACCTAGGTAAGAAAACCCAAACATGTGAGGTTACACCTATATTGATCATTTTCCAATTTGTAATGTGACTGCCAAATTGAATCTAAAGATCTTATCCTAGGTTATTCAGTAGTTAGGTTTAATTAATGATTGCATCTTGATTAAACACAACCTAAGGGAAAATCGAGATTAGTAGAGCATTCTATTAGTCTCAGATCAATAGTCTGAAGAGAGTTGTAAAGACGTTAAGATGATGGAATATGCTTGATCGTGTTTAGGCCAAGATTGAACCTAGAATCGAACCTTACTTATATTCAACACTTTTCTCATTTTCGATTACTTGTTTTAACTTGTTTTGATAGTACTTTTTCTTTAATTTCTAAATTGCTTAAAAATATAATCCCCCCTCCCCCCCGTTTTTATATTTTCCTTGCATCAATTAATTTCATTACGAAAATTAACTGAACATTCCCTGTAGATTCGATCCTAATTTACCATAACTACAAATTTTAGTATGTAGAGTCAGGTAAATTTTACCGTGCACTCGACACGTGTTATCAAAGGCCCAAAATCTTACTGGCTTTGACTACCACTAGTCACTGCTCTTTTAAAGATACGCTAAAGTTGCTATGAAATTCTCTAGTCAATTCACACTCTAATCATGATAATATAATCCTAGAATCAATAAAAAAGAGAAAATGTTTTTTGTCTTATTCTATCTCTCATTTTGATTGAAAACTTAAAATAATTAAAAACAAACAACTAAAAAACACATGCAAATAAAAAGTAATGCGGAAATGTAAAGAAAGGAAATTTACTTCCTTTGGGTTGCGTCCCAAGAAGTGCCTTTGTTTAAGGTCGTTAGCTCGATTCCATGTTTCCTCCTCACGTGACAAAATTATGATCTTCAGGTGTCACATACGGCTCCTCCATGTAAGGTTCTTCAAGATAGGGTCTCAGTTGATGATCTGTCATATTTAGCATCTTCCCTATCATTTGACTTTCAATTTTGACTGAGTACATACACTCTAGAAAGATCTTAAATGTCTCTTTTCCTTTTTCTTCCTCATTTAATTCCTCCAATATGCTATGTAAAGGTGAAGAGTTAGTCTAAAAAATAATCATGAACTCAGTACTTACCTTTGAGCTAAATAATATGTCTTTTTCTGGTTCGAGCTCCTCCTTAACTTCTTCTTCACATGCAATCCCTTAAATATTGCTCTCAAAATTCTCAAGCTCCTCATCACTTTACAAGGTTTCTACATTAACGTCTATTAGGTATATCTTGGGTTGATATCTTTCGTTTGTGATTGTAAGTAACGTTTATTAGGTATAGCTTAGGTTGATATAGATGCTCCTCTTTCGTTTGTGATTCTAAGTAGTCGATTCTCGCTGCCATCTCACCCATTTGGCTTGACAAGTTATGGTTTCTAAAAATTATATTCCTTTTTTCCTGCTATAACTGTTGCAATTACTATTGTAGGCTCTGTTAAAATTGAAGATTGTTAGCAATCACAACATTCATCAATTCTTTCAGAGATGTACCTAAGTTTTATTGGCTCTCCACATCTTAGAAACTAAACCTAGATTGCATTTCATCCTGCTGAAATTATAGGATATTTTGTTGAATTTGTTGCATATTCTCATGAAGTTGGTGCATACCTTATTGAAATTGAAGATGGCCAGCATTATAGGTCTTGATATAGTCATCCAGAGGCATACTTGAGTTGTGATAAGAAGCTTCTAGTCTACATGGGAATTGCCGTGTGTCTTGTAAACTATCATAGAAGTAATTATAATGGTTATCCTATCCATAACCAAAGTTAGGATGATCAGACCAACCTTGGTTATAGGATTGAGAATAAGAGTTAGAGAAAAAATTACTTCCATCTATGATTTTTTTATAAATCACAAACACGAAACAAAATAAAGAAAGGATCACGAAATAACTAAAAAGAAATCAATTACGAAAAAAATATATACAAAAAACCAATTAAATCACAAGAAAAACTAAAACACTGCACTCCCTAGCAACGACGTCAAAATTGATAGCGAGTCGTAACACTAGTCAAAATAAAAACTAGACTACTACTATAGCAATGGTGAGTATAGGTCGATCCCATAGAGAGTGTATGTAAAGTTATTGAAATGAAATTAATCGATGTTTAGGTTTAAGGGGTTTTGGTTTTAGATAAGAAAATAAAATAAAGTTAAAATAACTAACCAAAGCAATGTAAAGAAAACATGTAAAACAATGACAAAAGTGGGGAATTCGGTAGGGTCTTGGTTATTTGGTTCAATTTCTTCCTACACCCTAATTAAACATATCTCATTGGTTTATTGTTCTCAAACCTCTCCTAGCAACTATTAATCGTGAGTTAATAATTAACCTGAGTTTTCCTTTAGGTAGTGTTTAATCAAGATATGATTGTTAATTAAACCTAACTACTGAATAACCTATGATACAATCTCTAAATTAGGCAATAGCATTACGAATTAGAAAATTTGATTAATTAAGGCAACAACCACATACGAAGTGTCATTTAACTTAGGTTATGTTATCCCTAATGATTACGAATCATTAATCTCAACAAATGAATTTCAATATAACACTTACAGATTATCTCGAAATTCTAGCAATGGGTTTGCAAATAAATGATTTAATTAACTCATTAAAATCATCTTTTCAAAATACCTAATGGGTTTCTACACAAATAATCGAACAATAACTAGATTACAATTATCTATACACAAAACCTAAATCAATTAACATAGGATAACATAATCAATTTCTAACGAGAGAAAGAAACAACAAAAATAGTGAAAAACACTTGACCCAGGTTTTCAGTGTCGATATCACCTTCGAACCGGCATCAAGATGTCTAACCCTTTATAGGTCTCTCCTAAAAAATGCTTAAGCCCCCATTGAAATAACCCAGTCGAAGCCACTCAATCTCTATGATATATTCTTCAGCTCTCTACTCCCTTCTCACGCTACCGCTATTATTCTATTTATCTTATTTAATTGTTGGTCCACCTCTATTTTACATGCTACTCATTACTATGCATTTTAGTTAAAACGCCTCTGCATTGTACATTTTGTAATATCTGATTTTTGGAACATGTCTAGGGTTAGAACCCTAGAACATTGAAAGTGAAAAATAGCATTGAGAGCATTTCATTTGCATAGCATACACACATGAATATTGATATTTGTACACATTACAAAGATAGCATATGCACTCAACTGACTTATCCCGGGGTATGAAAGATTTTAAAATGACTATGATGTGAATTTTGAATTGTTATGTCTTGAATTTTGGTTTGATTGGATTCCAATTAGTAATTTGGAATTAAATGTTATTAATTGGGAGATTGATGAATTAATTTGTACATTTGGATTAGGAAAAATGTCAAGTGGCTTGATAATTTGATACATGAAAAATTAGGGTGCCTAAGCCTATAATTGAGTGACATTTGACATAGTTAAATAAATGACAAATGGACTATTCATTAATTGACAAATGGATCAATCATGGAGTGACAAGTGGATTAATTATTAAGAGACATGTGGACTAATTAATTGGTGACATATGGCAATAATGTGTGGATTAATGGCAGCATCTTAATTAGGCAAATGTCTTCTATGCCTTAAAATAAATGTTGTGATGAAATGGTGACACCTAGCATGTTGATGAAGCAAAGTTTTTGCTGCTTCCTTCATTGTTGTTTCACTATCGAAACTTGTATAAATTTCTTCCCTCTGAATTGTTGATTAGCCCTAGCCAAATTTTTACATGAAAATTCACATTTTATTCCTTCACAAAATAGCCAAGAAACTAGCTGAATGTTATCTTCATCTTGTTGCTGAAACTAGTTCATTATTGCCATGAGTTTGTGATGAATCATGCATGAATGGAGGCCTAGTATGATATGAAGTTTTGAGCTAAATTGGAAGCCTAACTAGTAAGTAACAATCTGATCTTATTGGCATGATTAATGGTATGAGAATGATGTTTGAATTGGAATGAAATGTTTATGATGTTGATGATAAAGTGTGCTGGAGATTTGTTGGATAAACTTAGAAGTTTTATACTTGTTCTTAGTGTGGGAAAATCATAGATTATATAGGTTGATTCATGGATGAATTAGATATGGATTTGAAGTATAATAAATGTGAATTTATGCTAAAGGAAGATGTTAGTATAGTGTTCTTGAATTAAGAAAGAATTACGACTAAATGCATGATAATGTATGATAGTTTTAGTTTGATTTTTGATGCATGAAAGACCATGATTTGTGAGCTATCAAATGAATAATTTTGAGTTGGAATTTTAGTATAATTCAAGTCTAAATGAGGATGCATAAATGAGTATGAATTATGGAAAATTGGAAGTGTAAATGATGTTTCTAAGTAGGTGAATTCGTACAGAATTGGAGGGAACAATACAGGGCACGATCGTGGTCTTCAGTGCACGATTGTGGCCTAGTAAATTGGTTTTTATCATGATCATGGCAGAGTCTCCACAACCGTGGCCTGATGTATAAGGTTCTGTCACAATCATGGCAAGGTCCACCACGATCGTGGGTAAAGCTTAAACATAAATACTTCTCTTTTAAGTGATGTTTAAAACAACTAATGATAAGGTACTTTCCTATTATGCATTTAAGCTTGAAATGAACTAGTTTAATGATTGATTGACGAATTTAGATTAAATAAGTTAATTAAGGTGTAAACCTAGGTGCAAATAAGACATATCTAAATGACAATGTTTGAATGATCATAAATTGTAACATCCCGTTACTTGAATTAAGATTAAAATGGTGTTTATTAGAGATTAATGAGAAATTAGGAAGCATAATTCATGCTCATGCATCATTGTATATTCACACATATGTGAATATTTATTTTGATACATTAAAAAAATTGTACATGCATTCATTGACATTTTCCAGGTATAATTGATTGTTACCAAAATACAATTAAAATGTGAATTGTGAATTATTTGAGCTAAAAATTTATTTGGGGAATAATCTAATTTGAAAAATTTTTGGTGAATTTTTAGGTATTTATGAAAATTTGGGGTATTTTTTTGGATTTAAAAACATAATAAAAATAATAGATCAATGAAATTGTGATATGTGGCAGTAGTGAGCAGTGACACATATAGAACATGCAATATAGCCACGTGGTGTATGGATTCGGTGCAATTCATCCTCTCTTGTTGTCTCTTCATCAAAAGCATTGTTAAACAAAAACAATTTTCTTCTTGTTACCAACACTGAAATACCAGCTGTTCACTCTATACACTTGATTCACTTACACTGCCGAAAGCTTTGGTAACTCAAGTAAGTGATTTTGGTAATGATTTAATGGTATTTTGGTGATTTTTGAACTGGCCTGAATTGGGTATGATAAATGAAGTGACTGGAAATAATTGCATAAATAAATATGTGCATACTCTATATACTTTGTTTTTGGTTTATAGAAAAACGAATATGAGTTGTTTTTACTGTTTATATATGAATCTGTGGAGCATGTATGAATATGAATTTAAATGAGTTTTATGATAAGAAATGAGGGTTAGGGAAGGCTGTGATATAAAAAGGGATTAAATGACGCGAAAGTGTAGACGTCAGTGAAAAGAAATGCATATGTTGAGAGTTAGAAAAGTGCAGAAAATGGAAACATGCATGAATATGTTGGTTTTGGAACTGGATGGGAATCTTAGAATTTTGACTAATTTTTGGTTGCGTTAAACTGAGAAGAAAGTGGTATAAGTAATTTATGTATGAGTTGAATAATATAGGAATGAGAAAATTCAAAGATGTGCAGAAATATATATGTAGTAACATTGCAGTAAACTTCATGCTCTGTTTTTGTTATATATGCGTAAGTGTTTGGGAAATATTGAAGGTTAAAGTTAAAGAAAACATAGAGTATAATCTAGTGTTGTGTTTTAAGGGGTAAGATGATAGAAAAAGGAGGTGGGAAGAAAAAAAAACAAATGGAAAAGTACAGAAAGTTAGGAACAAAAAAAAAACAGTAGAGAGAGTGTGTGTGTAGTTTCGGCTTTTGGTGTTTATGTTTAACTTTTAGATTTTTTTTAATTGTTGGAGTTGTGATGAGCTGAAATGGAAGTAAAAGAGTTAGAGTGTCATATGTGTTAACTAAATAAGATAGAAAAAAAAGAAGAAGATAAGAAGTGCAGTTTTCGGTGGAGAAGATGAAGTTTGCATTCTAGAGAGAGGAAAGGTGGTGGTTGACATGTATGAGTTATAAACTAGAGCATTTCATTGAATATCTCTAAGTCTTTTGGCTATAACTTGTTCATCTGAACTCCAAATGACTTGAAACTTGAACCAATAGATTCCTAAGACATTTTTCTTTCTATCCATAAATATTTAGAGCTATCTGAATTGATTTGAAAGACATTGATAGGATGAAAGTGTAGAAGTCTGCTAGAATGTTATGAATTGGAAATTTTCATGAACATGCTTCGGTATTCTAATTATAACCTGAGCTGTAGACTTTTGAATGAGTTGATTCTTCATTCAGATTAAACTAAAGACATATATCTACAACCTTCTTGAAGGAGTTGACTTTTAATTCTGTCCCTAAGATTTTCAAAATTGGCATGTAATGGAGTCTTAGCTTAAGCTGAAGCACTACTAGGGACAGAAATTGTGTCTTGTGGTTATTGAATAAACTGTGTTGATGTGGGCTGAATTAGACTAAGATGTCTTCACCAAAGTTGTAGCTTATTTGCTTAGATTTACATTGGTATAAAGTTTGTAAATTTTGGATATGGGAATTGAGAGATATGGGTTGTACAACTTGAATGCATAATCATGCATTAACCAAAGTTTTAAATGTGCACAGTCTGTGGTATTTTGAGTATAAATCATAGAATAATGAACTAAATTGAGTGATCTTGATATCAATAGAGACTTAAGACATGGGAGAATAATTTGTTAGAAGGAAGTGTTACCAAATTCGTTCACTTTCCTGATGAAATTAATTGTGCAAAATGGACCCAAATGTGTACTTTTAAACAAATCTGAGTTGGTCAATGGAATGTGGATATCCGAATGATTTGTGTAACAAAATAAATGATAAAAAAACCCAAAATTGTCATGAACATGCATTGTACATAGTTAGTATACATGAATGTGGATTAATGAATACAAAATTGTGCAATATTGTGATATATGTATGTATTGTATGTATAGAGGAGCACATTGAACGACAACATCTAGACATTGCCGGGACATCAAGGCAATAGCTGTTTTGAGCATACTGTGAGTAACCTAAGATGGTCTCACCATATTGTTTTGTAATTTATTGAACTTTATTGGGATCTTATTGAATTGTGCTGAATTGTGTTGATTGTGTACTGGATTCCAGACAATATTTGTCCAAGGCGTTTTGATGTATGAGAATGATATTGGAAGTGCTACTTGAATGTGAATGCGTCTGCCTTAATGATTTTCTGATTCTTAACTGAAAGTTTGAATGCCTTACCTAATCTGATGACCACTGCTACTGTGACTGTTACTATAATTGATACTGTAACTGATATACTGTTATATTACACGCAAATGAAAGTGATTGAATTGATGACTGAATTATGGCATGCATTTCATTCCATTACATGTAATATAAAGGAGTTGTGACTGATGTGGCTACTAATACTATTACTAATATGAACTTTAAGCTCTCGCATATGTGGTTCGAGCCTATGGCTCGTTGTGATCAATGAGGCATTGACTGACTTACTAAGCTCGATAATTTAGGATGCTGTAAAAGCACATAGTCACAACAAAATAAAAATGAATGTGGGTCTCATACATGTCGCATCCGCATATAATTTGAATTCATTAAATGATTTGCAAAGTTGTGTAAATGTTGTTATATGATTGAATCGTGTATCTGAGAAATGATTTATCTGTGATAGTATTTGATGCTTGTTATGTGGAGTTAAGATGTATGATTACATGCGATAATTAATCTCGTTTTATGACATGAGTGAACCATCGAGGATGGTTACTCTACTGAGTTCACAAAACTCATCAAAATTGCACCGTTGCTTTTCAGGTTTGAGAGTGAGACGACCTAGCTTCTAAGACTCCGTAGAAGCATATTTTGTGCAACTATCACTGTCAGATTTGACTCAGAGGTCGGTCAGCTGAGATTTTCATGTTTATTGTATTTGGTGTGTACTGAGTTTTTTAAGCTCATAGGATGATGTTATAAACCAGGGATGGTATTGTGTTGTATGAAACAATGTAAATCATGGTTTGATATAGTGTGATAACATTATGGGTTTTTAAAATTTGTGATTGATGATTTAATGTATGATGCCATGTTATGTACAGTGAAGGTAAGATAGTTAACATGTCATTTCTTACAGGCATGTACACGTGTATCTGATAGACACAAGTGCATATGTCAGTTGGGAATAGGGTGTTACAGAACACCTCTAATAGGGGGACAGATCGAGGAGAAAGGGGCTCAGTGAGAAGAGGATTGTACCATGAGAAAAGTAAAGAGGTCAACCTCTTTCAAATATACTACATAGATTCTGGCAATGCAATGTAGTTAGACTCTCATGTCGATCCGAATGAATCATCCTTTCCACGCAGAGATACTAAGCATGCTCAAAAAGTTTCTTGAACAGGTCATAAATTGCACACATAATACTTAACCTAGTGTTTGTTTTATTAAGTTCAAATTTGAACTAGACTTTTTTTATTCATTTCATATCCTGATTCAAACAAAATATTACTCAAAAAAAGGAGCAATATCAAGATCAAGAATCGAATTCGATTTGTTTTATAAAAAGAAAATATTAATGAACTTTTATGGAATGGTTTCACAAGATTTAGCCAATCATCTTGATCGTGAGATATCATTAAGAAATAGGAATCCGTGCTATATGTATTTTGTTGGTTTATGCCCTACAACCAATCGCTTTAGTTGTAGTTTAGTGACAAATTATTTAAAGGCACTATTTATCTTGTACATGTTTAGATGTACATGATAAAGTCCATGGAATAATTATACATTGCAAATGAAATTATAATAAGATTATAATTGTGAGATTTATATTGCATTTATGTATTATTCCTAAATGTTCCTAGTCATTGTTCCATTAAAATTAGAAATTAATAGAACGTAAAAAGAATAGCACACATTTTGTTTTTCCTTATGAAGGAAGTAGTCGATCTCATAGGCTAAAGTACAAAGATACTTAAATAAACGTGCGGGTGCTTGTTAGAGAATAAGTTCACTGAATAGACCCGCTATGAGAAATCCATTTGAAACATTACTTATATATCTATGGAATTCTCATTGTGATGATTGTATAAGTGATCCTTTGACTTGAGGTCATCAAAGCTATCTTGTATGGGGATTGCTATGTTTTGATACTACTTATGATATATTTAATCATGGGTCATTTAATCGGTAGTCATTGGATGTAGCATAAACTATATGAAGGTAGTTGAGTGATCAAGATAGGATTCATCACCCTAAAGTAATTAGGGAGAATGTTCCGTTATTCTCAATTAATATTGATTCGAGAAATCTTTGGCCAAAGTGGAATGATATTTTGTAAATAGTTTATAAATATCATTAATTGAATCAATAGCTAATGACGGAGAACTAATATGATTAGACTCAAAATAGAGTAGACATTAATTCCATGCTCTATGTCTAATTGGAACATTAGTTGATGAAAGGATTGAAT
>JAOTJB010000004.1:14830836-14840920 GCA_027123815.1 Erythroxylum minutifolium | reverse complement strand
CTTCATTTTACAACCAACTCTCCTTATCATCTATAATGCTTTTCAAACATCAATTAGGGATGTTGCACTAATGACTGCTGATCAACTCTCCATACTATCTAAAATGATTTTTTAGTAGTGACTGGGGAGGTTTATTTAATGATCAGTACTCTACGAATGGTTATATTGTATACTTGGTTTCTAGTCTCATCCCATATGTAGCTAAAAAGTAACCAACAGTAGCTTATTCATCCATTGAAAGCGGGTACAAAGTTCTCATTAATGTGATTAAAAAAGCTCTTTAGCTTTCAATCCTTACAGGCAAACTCAGTATTAAGTTCATCATTCCTTTATTCTTTTGTTCATCATTCCTTTATTCTTTTGTTTGTTATAATTGTCGTAATCTAATTAATATCCTATCCCATTTTTCATTATCGAACCAAGCATATCAAATTAGATTATCACTTTGTTTCTGGTCTATTATGAATTCAATTCATCTCTTCTAAGGAACAAATCATTAAAATCTTCACTAAGCCTCTACTTGCTACCTATTTTTAGTTCTTAAGATCCAAACTCCAGTTGTAGGCATTAGCTTAAGGATATGTATTACAGGATAAGGATCTATCCTTCTTTTTTGTTATTTGTATTTAAATATAGCATAACTTATCTATTTTTCCCTCTTACTATCTATTATTTAAATTTAATATATTTCAAAATATATACATATATGTTTTTTATGACATTATCATGTATAATGTATTTATTTTCGATAGTGCATAAAATATGAGATCAACATTTTTGTTTCCAGTTCTCTTCATACATATCTTTATGAAAATTTTAGGAGTGATTTATCATAATTTATTATTAGAACATTGTAACCATATTTAAAGGGTTGACCCTAATGTAGAAAATTAGTAATAAATTAAGTTGATTCAATTCTTAATCCCTTGGATTAAAACTAGGAATCTAAGATATTATGACTTTTACTAGTGACTGGAATGAGTACATCTCCAATTAGGAGATGCTTCAATTTCCAAAGAGCTAATTATATTCTCATCTTTTAATTAATTCACATTTTCTTCCTAGCACTACTAATTTCCAAGGGTACACTAAGAAATTTAAAGGAGAAAACAAATTTCATATAACATTTTCTGTTATTTATGATTTAGCTTTTAGCATAATTAATAGAAAGACCTGATGTTTTGTGCATGATGTATTCATCTGTAAACTGTAGGTAATCATTCTACATATCTGGACTTGCAACAACGATGTTTTGTTCTTGCCCAAGGTTGAGAATGATGTAGTCATTAGCCTACTAAGACCAACAAATGGTATTGCAACACAGCCTATTGAGGCAGTTAGAAGGAGTGCCTAAAAAATTAAGGCTCCAGCTAGATATAGAGGTTCCCTCTAAATAGTTTGTTATAGGTTTGTTAGGCGGTTTGTAGCCAGCTAATTGGTGAGATAATGTTATAAGAATTACTATAAATGTATCTCCTATGAGCCATTAAGAATAGAGAGAAATATTATCCGAATCATTACCCCTTCTCCTTCTCTGTTACTCTCCCTCTCCTTCTTGTCTAATTTTCCTAACTTTCTTTTCCTTTCCTCTCTCTCTCCCTCTCTACCTTTTACCTCATCTTTCACCACACTCCTTTTGTAAAGCAACCCCATTACTTTTTCTGCCATCATTCAGTGCTTTCATTGAGATAAAAAATGATTGAACGAATGAAAACCAAGTTCAAGGCAATAGAAGAACAATTGAACAAATTGATATAACAACTGACACTTTATACACCCATCTATCCTATATTTGAAAGCCTCTATCTTATTATGATCCAATAGCAATATAAAGCATTCTAACAACAATAAGAGATCATTGAGTCTCCACATTAAGTTGTGTCTCCTCAACAAACCCTTATGGTAGACGTGATGATGAAATTGTCGAAAGTGGAGAAACAGCCCACCCAACCAACTCTATTGCCTTTACCCACCTTATCCACTATGCACCCTTGACCCTCATCATTGGGACAGTCATTAGCCTTGACACATATAAGATGTTATCTAGTTAAATTAATTAGAATTGTATCTTTTGTTTTGGATATATTTTGGTGCTTAAATTGGAAAATTAACGTTTGGTGCTTTTGGGATATAAAAAGTGGAGATAGCATCAAATTGCGACATTATTAGTGACAATCACATATTTTGGATATAAGTAAAAAGATTACTATAATAAATAAGAGAAGATAAAGCCTACTTCCAAATTTACTTAATGAGTTGAAG
Source organism: Erythroxylum minutifolium (assembly GCA_027123815.1). Lineage (NCBI taxonomy): Eukaryota > Viridiplantae > Streptophyta > Magnoliopsida > Malpighiales > Erythroxylaceae > Erythroxylum > Erythroxylum minutifolium. Next base: position 14,838,658 of record JAOTJB010000004.1, on the reverse strand, counting down.
TTTAAGTAGGAGACTTATTTCTATCCTTATCATGAAGGGATTGGGATTTGTTTTAGGTGGCGTCTTTGCAAGATAGGATAAGATTAGGTTTAGAGTAGGAAATAATATAAAAGGGACATTCCCCCCTCTCCAAAGAATGAATCATTCTTTTTCTTCCTTTTCTTTCAATTCTTCATCTTTCTTCTATTTTTAGTGTTGAAACTTAAGCATACGTGGCTAAACTCAATTACTATGATTCAAGGGGATTCAAAACTCTAGTTATAGCCTTCTAAAGTTTTGTTCCTAACTTTTATTCATATTTTAATTAAGGTATTTCTGATTTTGAGTTCTTATATTTCATGAATGATTAATATTGATTGATCTGAAAAATTAATTTAATGTTGATTATTCTACTACTATCTATTAATTCAAAGATTTATAATTTTTATGAAGAATTTAAACAATTTACAAATATGTTATTATTAAATTTACATGTTTAACTTACGATAAACAAGAAAGCTAAGTTGAATATTTATAGTTATCTCGATTATTTAATTTAAGATCTAGTTTCCTTTTTACTAAGCTTATTGCTATCATTTATTTAATATGGAATGCTATCACACATAGATAATGGATGGTAAGTTTTGGTTTGGATGCTGGGTTTGAAACAATTAATTTAGGAAAATTTAAGAGTTATTATGACTATCCTAATATGTTTCGGACTAACTACTTTAATTGTGACAAATATTCTTTTTAGACCATTCATCAAAGTTACAATTAGATGAGATCTTTCCTTTGAATCAGAGTTTAGTAATATTGAATTTCTCCCTTTTATATTTAGCCTATCTAATTTGATTTCTTATTAATTTTAGTTAATTGAAAACCCTCAATTTTGTTTTATTAATTCAAATTAAGAAGCTACTATTTGGTTGTCTAGGGATTCAACATGGTTTCATGACTACTACAAGAAGTTTGGAGAATTGGAATTATTTTGGGGGCATCGATAACCTGACTAGAATTTCATCCCTTAGCCACCAGACAAATCACCAAACACAACTATGAGAACCCATAAAATTGAGATTCCCCTCTTTTAGGGAGAAAACTTACTCGAATGGATAATCTAAATCGAGCATTTCTTCATATATTGCCAAATCTTACAAGAAGAAAATCTTACCATTACTATCTTCTACATGTTAAAGCCAACACTCCAGCAATACTATTTGATGCATATCATCCTCCAACTCTCCAAAGTGGAAGCTTTTACCTATTAGCTAAAAATTAGGTTTGGCCTATCAACCTATATCAATCTTGAAGCTCAACTTTTTAAGCGGAAGCAACCTATGATGGTTGCTACATATATAATCAAGTTTAAGGTATTATCCACTCAAACTCAGTGATTGTCCAAAAAAAATTACTCAACTATTTTTTTAGGTTGAGGGAAGATATTCAGTGCGAACTATTGATGCTTAAATCACTATCCTTACCTAAGGTAATAGGCATTGCGAAATTAATTAAAGACAAACTTAATTCTACCAAATCTATTATAGCTCAATCTATAGGCAGGTTTTCACTATTATCTTTCCTACTCCCACAAACTCAAACCAACCTATCCACTAAACCCACCTCTACACTAACAACCTCAAAAATTCCATCTCATCTGACTTCTATCATATGTTTACCCCTTCTATGATAGTAACTAGAAGAGAAAAAAGAATATGTTTCGATCATGGTGAGCAATTTGTCTCAAGGCACAAATGTAAACCACGCCAGCTCTTTTGTATGATAGTAATCACTAAGGACCCCACAATAGAGACCTCTGTAGTAGAGGATGTTGTTCAAGAGATAGATAACCAATAAATGGAGCTTTCCTAGACTGAAGAAGACTTCATTCTTGATATTTCCCAATTTTCCTTCCATGTCTTGACAGGGCACCAATTGCTTCCGTTTATTAGTGTCTTGCCATCTTTTGATGATTTCTTGGCACTGCTTAACACCTGTCACTGTTTCCCAATATTTATTTTGTTGATAGTTTTTTTTCTTTGTCTGGTGGGCTTGGAAATCAAAATTTACATTCAATCTTCAAAAAACTTTATAATATATGAGTGAAGTTCCAAATTTCTGGCTTTTCCATGTTGTAATTTCTCTATTGTTTTAGTTCACTCAATCTTCAACTGTTTCAATGTCCTTTGATGTAAGCATTCTTTTGCTTATAAGCCCTAGTCCATTATAGTGAAAATATAATTGAATTCAACTGAGACGTCAATTCTTTTGCAATACTTAAAAGTTATACAATTGATTTTAGCTTAGACATGGATTCTTCTGTAACATTTAAAAATCATAAAAGTGACAAGTGACTAGGATTCTTCTGAAACACTAATTCAATGTCGATTACTCAATTATTTGCTGGAGCTATCCTACTTTGGTTTATTCCTATTCCTATTTCTTTGCCCTCACATTTAGCATTTAGAAGTACCTACAAATTGAACTTAAAAAGATGATTATGGGGTAGGTTTTTGTCGTCTCATTTACAATTCATGTGCTATTTTCATGGATCTTTGTGAGCAAAATGAGTTGGGTAATTCCTAGAGCAATGGGTACTATAGTCATATCAAGTTTTTTGACTGTAATTGTGGAGTTGGTTTATGTATTTGGCGGGTTATGTCCAATATGTAGAAATGATTTATACTTTTAGTGCCTTCTCTGATTTATTTCCTGTGGTGAAACTCTTTATATCCCCTGGAGTGATGCTTTGGTGAGTATATTTCTTCCATCCAAAGTCTTCTATTCCTCTCTTTAGGTATTCCTTTCTCTACTGTAATTAACTAAGAATTTCCTAAAGAAAATAATAGTGTGCTTTACTATATTAGTTCTGTTAAAATAGCAAATGAATTTTTTTGATGTTTTTCTAGCTCTGCTTTTAAATAAATAATGAAAGTACTTATACTAGTGAATACGACGAAACCTTACAAAGAAAATTATAAATTTATAGTAAGATTACTGAGACTACTTTATATTATAATATGGTCGTTTACATCATTATCACTAAATTTCTATCCTTATTTTAACTATTTCACTATCTGGAATAGTCTAAATGTGAGGTACTATGCTTTACTAATCCTTCTATCAAAGTATATGAACAATGCAGTAATAAAAATATCGACATTATCCATATGATAAGATCATCAAGTAACATAGTAATTTTGTTTCCTTGAGGAATTTCTCTATAAAAATTGATTTTAATAATATCTTCATCTATAGCTTAAATGTCACAGCATAGGAATTCATGTTTTTATTTTTTAGTTGCCCCTAGGTATTGTCTTAAATTGTCTTTAAAGCTTGAATTTGTAATGCATCTAATGACTTTCTTGAAAATGAGATGACTATGTAACTTTCATAAGTAGTGTATAAGGTTCAAATGAAGTAGGAAGAGGAGATATTGAAGTCGTAAAATTTTCTCTCAAAGTCAACTTCTATACTTCATTGAAATTAGTTTTCTTTTCTATTTTGTGTTTATCATTAAGTCATCAATTAGCCTAAATGTTTACAAAGGAAGAGGTGGTCAATGAATTTGTATCCAACCTTTCCCTCCTCTTGTCTTTCTTAGTTATACTCAATAGTTTTCAAGCAGCCCTCATAAGTACGTTCTTCAATTTCCTCGATGTATGATCTACCAATAGGAAAATTGGCATTTAATATGGTCATTGAATTCTAATTTGATGGAATTATTTTTACTATGTGTTCAAATTAAGGCAAGGTGGCCTCTTAAAGTGAAACCTAATAAAGATACTATTATTCATCTTTCTAAGGTAAAAATTGTTATAGATGTAATTATTTTAACTTGATATTCTTGCTTTAATTATTCTTTTTCTTCCTTTATTTTAGGCACTAGGATGAACTAAGATCCATATTGCAAGTAGCTTGCTAATTAATTATTTATATTCTACAATTAGTGAGAAACTTGATAAAATAGATTGGAAAAAGAATATCGGTATTTGTGAATCAGTTCGACGGGATGTGAGGTAAAGACTTTCCATCCATTTAATAAGAATAGGATCGATGACATGCTATTGTTATATGCATTTTAATTGCTTCTTATATTTTAATAATTTTTCTAATATCCATTTTTTGGAACATATTTAGGGGTCAACCCTAGATCATCGCATATGAGTTTTTTCAGCGGGGATTTATGAAAATGCATTACATTTACATGCATATCATTAGCATACACACGAATATTGATATTTGTACATATTACAACGATAGTATATGTACTCAATTGATATATCCCAAGGTATGAAAGATTTTAAAATGACTAAATTTTGAATTGTGAATTGTTATGTCTTGAATTTCAGTTTGATTGGATTCCAATTAGTAATTTGGAATTAATTATGATTAATTGGGAGAGTGATGAATTAAGATGTACATTTGGACTATGAAAAATGCCAAGTGGCAAGATAAATTGATACATGAAAAATTAGGGTGACTAAGCCTATAATTGAGTAACATTTGGCATAGTTAAATAAATGACAAACAGACTAGTCATCAATTAACAAATGGAACAATTATAGAGTGACAAGTGGACCAACTAATGTATGACATGTGGAAAAATTGATAGGAGATTAATGCCAACATCTTAAGGAGACTAATGGCAGCTTAATTATGGAGCAAATGGCTTACATGCCAATTGACACATGCCTAGGTAATTTGGAGATACCTAGCACCTTGATGAAGTAAGTTCCGCAACAAAGTTTCTATCGTCTTTCCATTTGCTTCACCACTGAAACTGCTACTATCTTCTCTCTACATGTTGGCTTAACCCTAGCTCAAATTGTTACATGAAATCCACACCTTAATCCTTCACCAAGTAGCTAAGAAACTAACTGAATGTTACCTTTATCTTGCTGCTAAAAATCAATCTATTTTCACCTTAGAATTATGTTAATTTTTGCTTGCTTGGAGGACTAGCGTAATCTAGAGTTTTGAGCTAAATTGGAAGCCTAAAAAGTAAGTAATATTCTGATCTTTATGACATGATTAATAGTATGAGAATGATGCTTGAATTGGAATGAAATGTTTATGATGTTGATGATGAAGTGTGCTAGAAATTTATTGAATTAACTCGGATGTTTTCATGCTTGTTCTTGGTATATGAAAATCGTGGGTTATAGGTTCATTCATGGATGATTTAGATATGGATTTAAAGTATAATGTGTTAAGTTAGGAGGACTTTACCATGATTAATTTTGATGACAATCAAATAATAATAATGTTAGAAATAAATGAACTAGTTTGATAAGTGTGTTAAGCGTGCAGAAATACAACACAGAGAAGAAAATCATAGAAGAAGTGGAGAATACAGAAGAAGCGCAAAAACACAGAAGAAAGCAAAACACAGAAGAAGCGCAAAATACAGAAGAAAGCAAAACACTAAAGAAAGCAAAACATAGAAGGAAGCAAAACACAGAAGAAGAAAACACAGAAGATACAAAGCAAAAGATGCGCGAGTACATCAAACAATTAGTTAGTTAGAGTTAGTTACAGAACTCAACTAAATAGCAGTTATGAAGATTCAAAAAGCGGTTATTAAGACTCAAAAAGCAATTATCAAGAATCAAGAAGCAGTTGGAGACTTAGACTATAAACACTAGCCGTAGTCAAAGATTAAATAACTTTTCAACCTTTCGGAAAACTTTTGATCTTACATCCTTTGAGCATTCAAGTGTATACTTAGAAAAGAAAAATTCTGTATTACGATACTGGAGAGCTAAACCTATTGTAACAATAGCTCACGATATCTTTCTAGTGAGAGAAAGAAAAGGCTAAGATCCTGGAGAGGCTAAGATAGCTAAAAGAATACTCGATGTAAGAGACCTGAAGAGGCTCTAGAAGAAAGAAAAAATACTTGTACATTTGTCGAAGCATAGTGAATACTCAGAAGAATTCTGAGGACTGGACGTATCCCACAGTTTAGGGTGAACCAGTATAAAATCGTAGAGTTTATCTTTTATCTCTCAACTCATTATATTTTGTTCTTAAACAAGTATATAGAAGTTATTTGCGATTTATCTAAGTAAAAATTTTCATATAACTCTTGTGATATTCTTTTAACAAATTAAAGAAGTTCTTATCAGAAATATTAAGAATTTTGTATTCACGAAAAGGATACACAATTCAACCCCCTCCTTGTGTATATCATATATTGTATGCAATTTCTATATTAACGTGTGATTTACTTCAATTGGTATCAGAGCTTAGTTTCCAAGAACCACCTTTACAAAGTGAGGACAAAGATCGATGGCTGAATCACATGTTTTTATAGCTGAAGGTGCCTCCGTCACAAGACCTCCTACGTTTAATGGTGAAGATTATCATTATTGGAAGGACAGGATGTGGCTTTTCATAGAATCCACGCACAATGATCTTTGGGATATCATCGAGAATGGACCGTATGTACTAATGGATGATGAAGGAAATACCATTCCTCGTAACAGATTGTCAGTTGATCACAAAGCCAGATTTCAACTAAATTTAAAGGTCAAGTTCTTTTTGAGTTTTGCTTTAAGCAGAAGTGAGTATGATAAAGCTCATGGATGCAAAACTATGAAGGAGATGTGGGACACTCTATCCATCACACATGAAGGCACAAACTAGGTGGAAGAGTCCAAGATCAAAATTCTTGTGCATCAGTATGAGCTGTTTAAAATAAAAGAAAATGAGTCTATTGATAAGATATTTGGACGATTTCAAACTATCATTAATGGACTTAAAGCTCTTGGGAGAATCTATAATAATCAAGACCATGTTAGGAAGATTCTCAGAAGTTTGCCGAGAAGATGGAGACCTAAAGTCACTGTAATACAAGAAGCCAAGGATGTAACAGCCCAGACCACCCGCTTGCAGATATTGTCCGCTTTGAGCCTCGGCCTCTCGGGCCTCGCGCTCTCACGGTTTTGTTTTTCCGCAGGACTTCCCAAGAGGTCACCCATCCTGGTACTGTACACTTATACACTCCTATTCATGGCAATAGGTGAGGGGATGTTACAAAGGACTTGAACAAACTAAAGCTAGACGAATTGCTTGGTTCTTTGAAGATACCTAAAGTAGAGCTTGATGTGGAAGATAAATCTAAAAGAGACAAATCTATAGTATTGTTCTTCGTCAAAAGATTAAAGATAGAAGAAGCAAAGAATGATGATACCAGTGAATCTGATTAAGATTCAAGTGAAGATGATGGCGAATTATCTTTCATTTAAAGAAGATCAGAAGGATGTGGAAAAAGAAAGCAAAAGAAAATAAGAAATTTTCTTTCAAGAAAAATAGCAAAGAAGAAATAAAAAATGACAAGAACTCTATCATTTGCTACAAGTGTAACAAACCAGGACATTACAAGTCTGAATGTTCGTTGCTTAGAAGAGAATCGAAAAAGAATAAAGGAAATAAAAAGAGTATGATTGCAACTTAGGAAGATTTGGATTCATCCAAATCTAATTTTGATTCAGAAGCATCAGAACAAGAAAATATATGCTTGGTAGCTAAAAAAGAAGGTGATGAGTAGGTAACATCTAACTTTAATGAACTTCAAGATGCACATTTAGAATTGTTAGAAAATTCGCATGTTATACTAAAGCAGTATAGATCTTTAAGAAGGAAGTTTTTCAGAAACTTGAGAAACACAGAAGTGTTAGAAAAAGAAAACTCTTGTCTTAAGAAACAAGTAGACGATATGAAGAAAAAAGTTTCTATTGATAGATATGAGAAAATTAGTTAGTTGAAACAAAGGATTAATTCTCTTTCAGCAGATTTATCAAACTTTACTGAAAGTACGAAGAAAATGAATGATATG
>JAOTJB010000004.1:14694054-14705019 GCA_027123815.1 Erythroxylum minutifolium | reverse complement strand
AAACCTAAGTAGTTTCATTTGTCATCATAATTGGACTTAAACATATTATCGTTTTATTCCAAATCAACTTTTAAAGCGTTTACCACTAAACATTATTAATGAAGGAATATCGATATAAAGACTAGTTCACTATGGCCCTAATTCATTCCATTGGGAGGAATGTGGCAAAATTGTCCCTACTAAGCAAACTGAAACCGAAAAAGAAATCTCACGTATTAGACGAATTCCTCGTAAACCTACCATGGTCGATCTTCTGGAACAAGGTGTTTAGTATCATCTGAACAACGTCACTTCCCTTATTATGTACATTTCATTTCCTTTTATGAAGCTATTATATATATTCATATTTGATGGTTTATACTACATGTTGTTTGAAGCTTCCTTCAATCTCGAATTTGATATGTATGCCCGTGGTGGCGAGAGCGATGTCACAATAGTCTGTAAAGGAAAATCGATTCATTTGGCAAATTCATCAATTCCGAATACTCCTTCTGCTCATGCACGTATCCATGTCACCCCAATTTCAGTTTATTTAACAGCTTAATAATATGATAATATCTAACTTTTATACTGATTGTGTTTTAGGTTCTAAATCTATCGATCATTTCACTCCATCCTCTTCAAATTTAGGAAGAGGGTGTGACAAACCCTACTGCGGTTGAGGGAAAAACTATTACTATTTCAATTAGTGCGTTCGAACATGTAAGGGCCCTTCTGGGGAATCCAGACATTGGGGACTCATTTACGTTTATTGACTCTCATGTCACTTGGAATCCAAATAAATAATTATATCGAGTCAATCAACTGAACTCAGCTTTAACATTTATTTCTTTTTTTATCAATAATTTGCCAAATAATATATGTATTGCTTATGGGTCAAGTTGCGTACTATTGAATATTCACTATTATTGTTTTAGTTTTATGAGTGAATGAATTGGATAAATTCTAATTCAAAGTTCATACTACTCCATATAACATTTTATTATATTGATAAAATAATTTAAATTTTATTAACTAATTTTTTCAATGTTAATTAATACTAATGATTAATTAATGTTAGGTCCATAAGCCATATGTTTTCAGTTTTTTTTTAAAATATGTTGATAAAATTATTTAAAATTTTTATAACTAATTTGCTCAATGTTAGTAAATACTAATGATTAATTAATAGTATTGTTTAACACTTAAAATTATATTGTGAGTTTTTTTTCAATAATACATTGTAAATATTCAAAACAAAATTATAAAAATGTTAGTTTAATAATTTTTGAAAATGTCAATCATCTGGTGACGTCATTAGCAAATGTACACATTCAGCGACGCTTTCTAGAATTCGTCACTGAATATGGAACATTTGGTGATGATTTCCAACCATTGTCGCTAAAAGCTTGACATTTAGTGACGATGACAAAAAATCATCACTGAATTTATAAGCTTTTGCGACCAAATCGAACTTTCTTCACCACATTTTCGCCTTTTGGTGACACTTTAGAATATCGTCGCAATATATAGAACCTTTAGTGACAATTTTAGAGATGCGTTGCAAAATGTTTGGCAAATTATGGTAACGTTTTCATCCATCGTCGCCATTGCATTATTTACCGATGAATATATGAAATCACCACCCATTTTCCAACATTTCGTGACAATTTTTATGACTAAATATTTAACATTTGGCGAAGAATTTATCTGCACGTCGCTAAAGGTTTTCTCTTGTACGACGCTTTTTGTTTCCATCACTAAATGGTAAGTTTTAGTGACGAATGCTTTTAAACGTCACTATATATATGCTATCTTTTGGCGACAATTTCCATTTCCTCGCTAAAGAAATCGTCGAGAAAGGGTGCCTTTGTTGTAGTGTAACAATTTACTAGGGATAGCATGGTCAGTTCACTAATTTTTTAAAATAAAATTTTAAAAATTAAATATGTAGTCCCGACTTAGATTCTAGGCTTAGGCCTGCCTGATGTCATATCGTTTTGTTTAGAAAAATTAGACCTCAAATTGATCTAAGCTTAGGCCTAGCCTATGGACTGACCCATTGAAACCATATGATTCTAGACCATGGACCGACCCATTGTCACCCCTACAGTTTAGTTTATGTTTGTGTTATGACTGTCGTCCTAATTACTCCAATAGTTTAGTTTATGTTAGTGTTATGAATGTCGTCCTAATTACGCCCAATACTTTTTGTATGCGTTTTTTTCAATGTTTTAAGTTTTTTATGAGCAAAGGAATCAAAGAAAATCATTTGATACACTTTCCATAATTCAATGAGAAAATTCCTCTAGCCATCTGACCTTCTAAGTAATAATCCTACACTAAGATGAGTAACAGAATTACCCGATTAGACATAGGTGAATTCAACAGAAATGTTAGATGAGGTGCACTCCTCACATTGGTTGAGAGCTTGGATCTCCTTGCTACTGGTAGCATGATTTGTCTCGTGATGTGCATATATATTCGTTTTAGAAACTCACATGGAAGAAATATTTGATCATCTTTACACTATCTTATTTTGAAATCAGTTCCCACTTAAATTTTCAAGAAAGAGTACTAATAAGTTAGCATGGTGTTATGCCAAACTTTCAATTACATATCAATCATTTACTATAAAAGAAATGCTCACCCTAGATATGCGTATTGTTTTTGAAATACCTTTAATTCAAATCTATGATTGATAATTTATTGCAAGTCTGATGTTTATCTGCATCGCTTCGAATTGAAATTGCAATCATGAAACACATATTATGTAAGAATTTCCAAGAATATAAAAGAGAGACAAGGTGGTTGACTCAAATAATTTGGAACTACAACTATAAAGGGATTATAGGATGATAGAATTTTATTCCTTATGGTGAAAACCATCACCAATCATATAAACAATAATGTAAAATCATCAAGAATATTTAGATCTGTCACGGAAGCATACCTGAATCTGTGAGAACAATGTGATTCTTTAATCTTGCAGCTATTCGTTTTCCAAATCAATATGAAAGTTTGTTTTTTCTCAAGAATCGCCTCTTTTCTGATTGATAAGATATTAAAAAAATTATCATTCATATGACTTAGGGACCATAACCCTAATGCTTTATATAGTTTGTCTTATTTCTATTTTGGCTCATTATAAAAATAGAAATCAAACTATTAGATCTCTACATATTAAAGCCTATACTTTATTAGATATCATACAACTTAAAGCCTTTAACCTTAATAGATCACTTTAACTGGGCTCAACCTTATGATAGCTTATAATATACAATTAATTCATATATATATGTACCCATACGTTGGATTAATTCCAACAATCTCCCATTTGGGTCATGTATATATAACTCCTTTAATTGTATATCATGCCATAATCTTATGAGCTCAAAATTTTCTATCACTTCCAAATAAATCTTTAATCAATCTCGTTCATCAATTATAATAACATAGGATCAAAGTGGTTTCCATTATATGCGTGTCATAACTAAACCCATCAATGTTCACTTATGCCAATATAATTAAACAACATAGATTAAGCATGGAAATTACATGTAATGTGATCTTAACATGGCTACTTCCAACTGGTCCAAATTCCTTTTTCCTTATTGAGATCAACCAAACAAAATTTAAATTTCAATTAAATCATTAAAGTGTCTATAACTAAAAATCATTCAAAATAATAAACTCCCACTAAAATGACATATCTTCAATGGATACATCACCTATATGAGCGACAACCTCATAAAAGACTTTTGGTTGTAATACTTCAGTGGAGTTTGTCCCAATATGTTCAATAGACATTTGACCATCTTGAACTCTTTATTTGACAACCAGGAACTTGAGGTCTATATATTTTGACTTCGTTGAGCTCCTGTTGTTGTTGGAATATAGCACTACTGACTTGTTGTTACAAAATAAGTATAGTGATATTTCAATACCATCTATAATGTGCAGCTCAGTGATAAAATTCGTAGCCATAATCCATGATTGGATGCCTCATAACATGTTATAAACTCCGCTGTTATAATGGAAGAAGCTATGAGTGTTTGCTTAGCACTCTTCCAGGAAATGGCTCCTCTAACTAGCAGGTAAATATAGCCAGATGTGGATCTATGACTATCTTGGCATCTAGTGAAATCAAAATCAAAATACCCAATGATCTCCAGCTGATCTGACTTCTTGTATGTGAACATGTAATATTTTATTCTCTTCAAGTATCATATAACTCTTTTTGCTGCTCTCTAATAATACATTCTAAGATTGCTTAAGTATCTGCCCAGCAATCCAACAATATACGCAATATCTAGATGCATACATACTTAATCATACATTTGACTCCCTACTACTAAAGCATAGGGAATCTTCTGCATCTCTTTAGTTTCAAACTCATTCTTGGGGCATTGGCTAAGACTAAAGTTGTCTCCCTTCGTAACAGGGGTGTCACTTGGTTTACAATCCTACATGCCAAACCTCTTAAGAATTTTCTCGATATAGCTCTTTTTTTATAACCTAAATATACCTCAAAAGTGATCTCTATGCATTTGTATCCCTAATACCAAAAAGACGTCATCAAGATTTTGCATTTCAAATTTCTTTGTTATAAAGCTTTTGATTTTATGCAATAAGCCTATATCATTGTTGGCAAACAATACATCATCGACATATAAAACCAAAAAAATAAACTTGCTCCCACTGAACTTATGATATATACAATCATCAACTGCATTCATTTCAAAACCAACGAAAAAGCAACTTGATGAAATTTGTAATACCATTAACAGGAAGCTTGCTTGGGCCCGTAGATGGATTTCTTCAATTTGCAAACTATTTGCTTTAGGTCTCTTGACACAAAGTTTTATGGTTGCACCATATAAATTGTCGCATCAATGTCACCATTAAGAAACGTAATCTTTAAATCCATCCAATGCAACTCAAGGTTGAAATGTTCCACAAGTGCCATTATAGTTCTAAAAGAGTCTTTCAATGAAACCAGAGAGAAAGTCTCTTTATAATCAATGCCTTCTTTCTGTGTAAAGACTTTTACAACTAGACGAGCCTTATATCTCTCTACATTACCCTTCAAATCCCTCTTGGTTTTAAATATCCATTTGCAACCAATGACTTTCACACCTTCAAGTAATAAGACAAGATCCCAAATGTCATTGTCTTTCATAGATTTTTTCTCTTCATTCATGGCATTAATCTACTTCTGAGAGTTAGAACTTTGCATAAGCTAATGTTACCTGGATCATCTTCCATAGCGCTAATGTCAACCTTATGTTATTGGAGAAATATGATGTAATCATCTAGAATTGCACTTCTACTTTCTTTAGTGGATCACCTTAATGACACTAGTTCTTGAGGTTGGTGAGTTTATTCTTCTGGAATAATTTTTGTAACCTAAACAAGGAGTTCCTCAATATTGTCTTGTTGTTTTGGATTTGTTACTTTGACAGCATCAAGAATAAAACCTATATCATTGTCAACAACAACTAAGGGAATCTTAACATACTCCTCTTCAAAGATGATGCCTTTCACCTTATCTCCCCTCCCAAACTTAACATCCTTGTATAAACAAGCATGCATTTCCCGTCTTAAAAATTGGCTTTACAGTGGGATTATAAAACTTGTAATCCATAGACCTTTCAAGGTATCCAATAAAATAACAACTAACAGTTTTGGAATCTAGTTTCTTTTCATTTGGCTTATATGGCCTCGCATCAGCTGGGCAACGCTAAATGTGCAAGTTGTTTAAAGTAGGCCTTTTTCCTATCCAGAGCTCATAATTTGGTAATTGCTTTAGTTGGAACCCTATTGAGTTTTATAATGGAATGGAATAGAATGGGATGGAAGCAGAGGGTTTCATGTTACGTTCCATTCCATCCTAAACAGTGAAAATATGAAATCTCCGATTTGGGGAGTAATCATACTCTTTACTATATCCTTTAGTGTTTTGTTTCACCTTTCAGCAATACCACCATTCATGCTAGGACATTTTGGCATGGTATACTGTTGACAATACCACACTCTTCAAGGAACTTAGAAAATGGTCCTCGATGTTGTTCACCTGATCTGTCATATCTACCATAGTATTCACCACCACAGCCAGATCAGACACTTTTTATTCTTTATTGAGGTGATTCTCAACCTCAACCTTACAGTTTTTGAACAAGTCCAAAGACTGGGACTTTTTATGAATGAGATATAGGCAATGTTTTAAAAATTAGACCAGACGTCAAACCGAATGAAGGAAAGATTTAAGGTTTAGAGGTTTAACCAAAAGTGGACCACTATAAAACCGGTATATAATAAATAAGAAGTAAAACTCATAAGAATAAGTAAAAATAAAATATTTTATGTTTACTTATTCTTATGGGATTTACTTCTGAGAATAAGTAAAAATAAAATATTTTTTGAAATAAAAAATACACCAATGTCTATTATTATATAATGAATTAATAAGAAATAAATGAGTCTAATGTAAAACTTAAAATAACAATAAAAATTAAAATTGCATTTCTGAAGGAGGTTGCATCTCATCATCATCAAAAGCTCCAAATTCTCTAATGCTATTTAAAGATTCGTAAACTACATTTTCATCTAAAGTATTTGCATCAACTTCTTCTACTGCATTAAAATAAATTACAACTCTCACTATTTATATCTTTTGATAACAAATATTCAAGAGATCATCCCTAGGCCATGATACATAATATTGTTTTAATACATCATCCAATAGTTATGTTCAATTCAGCAATTCTTCTCTTCCAAAGAAGAAAGAATAGAATAGTAGGACAGAGAGCTGAAATTCATCTTGTGATCTAGATAACAACTTCATATGGGTCACGAATCAGTAAAGCTCTAATATTTTTGTTAAGTACCTTAAAATCCATAGTGCTTAGAAACATACATCTTCTATACAGCATGCTATTCCTTAACAAAAAGGCAAAAATCAGACAAACTTATAAGGAAGCTCCTAAACTTCATACTCAAATGGTTTCTCCTTCCCTGCCATTAACGATTTTCCAGAACAAAAAAATGATAGAATTTGAGAGTAGTAAATGGAGTGAAAATTGTATATTATGTCAAGGATGTTCACTAACCTATATTCCATCTACACTAATAAAAATCAATGTTTAGCATAAACCTAAAATTACAAGGGAAGTTGAACCAATACTCATCATCTTTGCCAAAATCATTTCAAGAAAAATGAAGACAGACCTCTCAAGAAATTGACGATGTGTCATTTTATTGTGTCCAAATATTACAAAGATCCTTCCAGTAAAATCTTAAAATTGTTTTCTTTTACTTCTGAAAAGTTTTTCTTACTTGGCATAAATAAAAAATAGAACAAATAGATCGAGTCTTGATATAAACACCGTGCCCCCTGGAAATGGGGGGTCCTTGTAACAAGTAAGAGATAACTCGAACTCCTGAGATGCAATATAGACAAGAGAGTGAATACCGTAAAGATCATAATCTGAGGACTTCAAGTAATACAAAGCCATCTGAAAGTCCAAGTGTGACATTGCAGAAACTGCTTTGTCCAATTTATACTTGAAAAAGTTCCATCTCTGTATGAACTCAACATGTCGATTCTGTTTATTGCTTTCAGTTTCTTCTTATCTGATCATATTCACTAAACAAATGAAAGAACACAGAGGGGTCTTAGTGAAAGTTGATTCCAAATCTCCAGAATAATGCAAACGTCCTATGTAGCTTGTCTCTGCAATTCGTTGAAATAAGCAGGCAAAAGGGGTTAGAAATGAGATCTGAGAAAAGAGAAAATGGTGGAGGCGAGGAGAGAGTTTTATTTCTACATCTATAGAGGTAGTGAGAGATGGTGAAGAGAAGATTAGAAGATGGTGAAAGGAAGGCGGTGGAGAGGAGAGGAGAAGTCTGAGAGGTTCATGAAATGAAACTCAAGTAGCCTTTAGGTATATCTATAGTTTTGTATGGTTGGACCAGTTCGACAAAAAATAGACCAGTTTGCTAATAAACCGCCAATTTTGATACATAGAGGTTATTAGGTAAAACCGAACTGAACCACTGGCCGGTTCAAACTTTTTCTAATCAGACCGGCCGATCTGGTCTAGTTTTTAAAACCTTGGATATAGGTAGCCATAATTGGAGTAATTGTCTATGAACATAATAAAATATTGCTGATCATTCTCAGAAGTTGTAGGGAATGACCCACAAATGTCTGTATGCACTAGTTCTAAAATGTCCATAGCCCTGTTGGCACCTAATTTCCTTAGGTTTCTCTGTTTCACCTTAATACAATAAACACAAATTTCAAAATTAGCATAATCAAAGGGATCAAGAATTCTATCAAACACAAGATGTTCAATTCTTTGTTTAGAGATATGCCCTAAATGCTTCTGCCATAATGAAGCAGAATTCTCATTGGTTAATTTTTGCTTTATTCATCTACATACATATAGAGTTTCATTATATGAGGAAACTGAATTAATCAAATATATGTTATCAATAAATGATAAAGAACTAGTACCAACAAGCATCAAATCTTGAAAAAGACTAAATTGACAATGAACAAGAGTAACCAAATTTGTTCAATGTAGAAATAGAAACTAAATTCCATCTAAATTATGATATAACATAAGTCTCATTCAAATCTAAATAATAACCGATCTTTAATAATAACCTAAAATTTCCAATAGCCTAAACTTCTACCACTTTACCATTGCCCACATAGATGTATCTTTTATCATCAATTGGCTTCCAGTAGCTCAAGTGACCCTGCATCGACACACTAATGTGAGTAGTGGCGTTAGAATCTAGCCACCAAGTGTGTATAGGTATCGAAGTTAAATCAACCTCGAAAATAAACAAAAGTGAGAAATGTACCTTTCTTTGTACCCCATGTATGATATTTGGTACAATCCTTTTTCTTACGTGCAGTACTTTCATCGAAAAAACAGGTAAAAGTCTTATCCTTTTGCTTCTATTGTTTCTTTTGTGTTATAACACCTGTAGCTTCCTTACCCTTCTTTCTTTTTAAGTTCTTGTCCTTTAAGGTAGTTGCCAAATGAGCACTCTCTGAATTCTCTTGCTTTAACCATTCCTCTTCTCACACACAATGAGCAATAAGCTTATTTAGATTCCAAGTCTCCTTTTGATAGATGTGGCTAGCCTTAAATTGATTGAATTATGTAAAAAGAGATATCAAAACTAAGTGCATAAGCAAGTCCTCAGACAACTCTAACTTTATTTCCTTTAGTTTCGAAGCAAGATGCGACATCTCCAAGATATACTCCCTTATGTTTCCTTTTCCCTTATACCTCATTGAAATGAGATTTGCCAAAATCGTACTTATTTAAGCCTTTTTGCTTTTGGCAAACCTCTTTTCAATTTCCTCAGGGTAATCTTTTGCGGTAGTTACCCCTTCAAAAATAGTGCCCTTGAAGGTTTTTGGAATAGCACGCTTTATGACCATAAGACTCATGTGATTTGAACGTTCCCACCTTTCTATATCCCTTTTATCATCAGAGGAATTGTCAATTGTCAGATCGACAGGTCTTTTATTCCTTAATGCAAGGTCTAGATCTATGATACCAAGAACATTCATAACAATCTCTTTCCATACCTTAAAGCTTCTATCGTTAAGCACGAGAATGAAATTGGTGCTGGTAGTAATAGTAGAAGAACAAGTAGCAATTGAATGGAGAACAAAACAATCAACAAACAAGCTCACATAAATTCCACATAATCATATAAAATCAAATAATGGTAAAGCCCATCAAAAAATACCTAGCATAACATTGATATTTAGTATTTGGACAAAAATATTAACTTGCAAGTGGTACTCTTGATACAGTAATCAAATATTGACAACAACAAAACTGTCAAACAATTAACCTTTCTTTAGACCGATTAATTATTCATATGGCTAACCTAATAATTGCCACATATTTATCACCACAGGTGTACATATATTTTGGACAATACATTGAATAGTCAATTTAAACATTGATTGTATTAACCTTAATTAACCAAATTCAATTTTTATACAAAAATATAAAAATATATATAAACTAAAAGCATGTGTAATTCATTAATGCCAAAACTGAATATATCGAAACATCATGTATGAACCAAATCTAAAATTTTTAGAAATAACCGAATGTACTAGTTGATTAAATATCTCATTTGTTTCTAGAACAGGCTTTAAAAATATTTGGTTCCAAGATGCTAAAGCTATAAGGTTGTTTATGATCTTTATTTGATGGTTAAAGCAAAAAACCAAATACAAATGATTTTGGTCTTTATCCAATGGTCAAGGTGTGACACCAATTAATTGGCTTCTAAATTTTTTATCCAGTGGTTAAAGTATAAACCAAAAAAAAGTGGCTTTATGTTTTAAAAAAAGCCTTGGCATTGGCATTGGATAAAGATTTCAAGGCTTTGAAAAGAACCATTGAAAACAATGAATCGTCACTTGTGCCAAATTAAAGGCTTTGAAAACAACAAATTGTCAATTATTTTTCATCGTAAACATAGAAGACAAAAGAATCTAACATGAAAGAGGCTCTGATACCACTTGATAGAATTTCATTCCTCATGGTGAAAATCATCACCAATCATATAAAAAATCATGTAAAATAATCAAGAATACTTAGATCTATTGCGGAAGCATACTTGAATCTATAAGAACTGTAACACCCCACTCCCGCTGGACCCGAACTCGATATCGATGGTGATATCTGAATCCGTGCCCCGCGAGGGTGGCGTGTCACATCACTTAACAATTAAAACTCGGTATACATTTTTTTAAAACCATCGACATCATGTACAGAAAATCAATGACTAAAGTCTTCCAATTTGTCTAATACTCATTTGGTACAAACACATTACTATCAACAGTAACTTTTATTAGCCTCATGGGCCCATTTATTTGTCAAAATACAATCATTTCTCTTTCTCAAGATTGTTACAAATCGCTTACAAATAATACAA
>JAOTJB010000004.1:14673936-14689776 GCA_027123815.1 Erythroxylum minutifolium | reverse complement strand
ATGTGTTTGTCCTAACTTCTCTGATTGGTCTTCTCGTATACCCGTTTCCCTGATCCGACCCGTTATGTGGAAACGGGATGTTACAAGAACAATGTGATTCTTTAATCTTGTAGTTATTCGTCTTCCAAGTCAATATATATGTCTGTTTTCTCTCAAGAACCTTTTCTTTTCTGTTTGATGGGATATCAGAAAAATTATCGTTACTATAACTTGGGACTATAACCGTATAGTTTAAATAGTTTTTCTTATTTCTATTTTGGCCTATCATAAAATAGAAATCATACTATTGGGTCTTTACACATTAAAGCTTATACATTATTAGATGTCATATGGCCCAAAACCTTTAACCTTAATATATCACTTTAACCAGGCTTAACCTTATGATCACCAATAATATACAATTAATTAGTATATATATATATATATGTACCCACACGTTGGATTAAATCCAATATAGGAAACAATAAAAAATATAAGCATCTAATTAGTTCCTTCGACAATTTTCGAGAGTAGAACTTCATCATACAATAAGAATTGTTGGTCTGTAGCAATTAAGCTTTCTACGCAATAAGGATCAAAATTTGAGGACTTAGTTATTGATCTACCAGTCATTCAAGTGCATATCATTTTTTTAAAACTTGTAACATTCAGAAAAAGGGGGTTTGAAGGTTAAATTACTTTTTGAATGAAATAATATGTATTAAATTAGAACGAGAATTCAAAACAAAAGTTTGGTCATGGGTTAGGACGAATCATAGTTACAATCAAATCAGGAAAAAAAAATTTCTACCTGACAACCTTAAAGTCACGAAAATCAACATTATCCTAAAACTAAGAAAAATTATGGCTTACAACAAAGTAAGAAATAGACATTCTAACTGGCAAAGATCATGTCGCTTTAGGGGAGAATCTTATAGTTTTGTAATTTCAATTCATCCATTTTCTAAAATATTTAAATGATGAAAATGCATTTATAAATTAATTTTAGCGAATCCACGAATAAGATTGAATCTTACTAAAAAATTAAATCAGATTAATAGGTACTAATATGTTGATTACAAAGAATTAAGAATCATATATATATATATATATATAAAGTAGTTTGAATGCCAAATTTTTTTATAAATTGAGAAGTTTAACTAAGAAGATTAAATAAAAGCACTCATGACTCAATATAAAAAGGTGAAAACTAATAAAACTATTTAAAATACTCCTTAAATAATATAGAATTAGGACTTCAATAATGGAAATAAGATAGAATATGATCATATTTCAAATTGTATTTAATACTAAAAGTCATCAAATAATGCAAACTTTAACTTTCCTTGTATGTGCTCGTGTCCTTTAGTTATAATTCTTAAAGGCAACATGGGGCAATATGCAATCATGTTTTAGATTATATTTAATACTAAAACTTCAACTCCTATATCAAGAATGAAACATAAGTTGGAACATACATGTATATGAGGTCGTATTTAATCTTCTCACATCTAAGGAGGGACATAGTTTATAGCATGAATGTGTATAAAGTCGTATTCAGTCAAATATGAGTCTTTTAAGTCTCCAAATTTTCCTTAACCTTGGCTTGAGTCTAATAAGCCTCCTAAAGACTTTGAATCTATTTATTTCTAGCTCTTGTAATTTTTCCATTATCCATAAGTAATGGATCCTTTGCTTAACTATTCATATTCACGTCATTCCCCCCACCTATGTTTAAAAGAAAAAGATCAAAAATATTAAAAGTAACATTAACATTATAATTACATTGGAGATCTAGTTTGTAAGAATTATCATTGACCTCTCAATAACTAATTGACTAGAGGGAAGCTATCAAAAACACAAAGAGGAACTATACAATAAACCTAGGAACCAAGTTTTAAAAATCCAAGAGTCTAATTTACTCGAGGATTATAACAATGCTCTTATTGCTCATAACTCTTTGATGAAACAAAAATATAAATCTTAAGGATGGATATAATAACACAAAATTTTTCCATAATGCAGTTTTAACTAGGAGAAATAGAAACAAAATTTCCTAATTAACAAACAAGAAGGGGGATACTATCTATGAGTGGAAGAAAATAGAAGATATCACCCTTAACTATTTCAGTGTATTACTAGGCTCCAAACTAAAATCACACAATGCACTTGCAGAATTGGAAAGTGTCTACTTTGGGGTTATAGACCAAGATATAAATAGGAACGTAACCTAGCTCTTTTTTGCTTAAGAAGTCAGGGAAACCTTGTTCAGGCTAGCTCCTAATAAATCTTGTCCTGATGGGTTTAGGGCTTATTCCTTCCAAAAAACCTACAGTATCATAGGACCTCTTCTTATAGAAATGGATCAAAAAAAATTTCTCACTTCATAAATGCTAAGAAAGATGAACAAGAAATTTGTTTTTCTTATCCTAAAGACTCCATAACTCTCTGTCAAATTATAGATCAATCTTATACTGCAACACTAGATATAAGGTAATTTCCAAAATCATTGCCTCTATACTTAAGATGACTTTGTTAAAGATCATTA
Source organism: Erythroxylum minutifolium (assembly GCA_027123815.1). NCBI lineage: Eukaryota > Viridiplantae > Streptophyta > Magnoliopsida > Malpighiales > Erythroxylaceae > Erythroxylum > Erythroxylum minutifolium. The sequence continues at coordinate 14,687,249 of JAOTJB010000004.1, read as the reverse complement.
GCCCACTATAAGGAGCCTTCATAGTAGATAGATCTATTGGGGGGCAATATTCTACTTATACAAGAGCTGATGAAGTACTATGATAGCGAAAATCTTATAAGGAGTTGTGTCATAAAGGTAGACTTTTATAAAGCCTTTGGAAAGTCTTAATATTTTTAGTTGTCCTCCTTCCTTCACTAAGTAGATCATGTCCTGCATTTTTACTCCCTTATTTAGTATCCTATTTAATAGGTCCCCTACTCAATTGTTTAGAAGTATTAAAGGAATTAGACAAGGAGACCCTTTATCACCTTATTTATTTGTATTAGTAATGGAAATACTTAACAGACTACTTGGAATTCACCATCTTCCATTATAGATGATGTTTTAGTATTATATAGAGCTGACCCTTATTCCCTAAAACTAATGATGAAGATTTTAAGCTTATTCATTGAATTGTCAAGGCTTAAAATAAATATGTAGGAGAGTTGAACTTATATCTCATCAGATGTATCTTGGTTGGAGCAACTAAAAATCATTTCAGGCTTAACTATTAAAAATGTATCCTTTAAATATATAGTTATTCCTATCACAACTAAGAAACCTACTTATCTTTATTGCCTTCATCTCTTGGAAAATTTCAAAGGAAGTATTAACAAATGGCATAATAGAGTTTCTATTAACTGCTAGAAGTCTTTAATTGATTTCTTCATTTTTGTGAAACTTAAACACCCACTGTTCAACTCATATTTTTTTTCCTAAAAAGATTATTAAAGATATAGAGAAGTGAATGAAGAAATTCTTATGAGTTGGAAAAAAAATGACTCAAAAGGAGCAAAGGTTAGTTGGCAAGACCTATATATTCCTAAACAAGGGGGCAGATTTGGTATTGTTTCTATTCAGGATATGCAGAAGATACTACTTACTAAAAGGTTGAGGATAAGGAAGGCCTTTGGTCTAAATGGATCAATGAATTCTATATTGAAGATTCTAATTTTTAGAGGCTGAAATAGAATAGGAATCACGTTTGGATATTTTCCAATAGACCTCAAATCTATCCCCATATACAAGGAATAGAGGGTGATGGGAAAAATGTTTGGCTTTGGTATGATGATTAGGCACCTATTAGTCCCCTTCATTTGTTAGAGGACCTATATGCCCTCAGATTCCCTGAGAATACGTCAACTAAAACACAATTTAGTGGTTGGGCAGAAAGTGATACTTGATAGTTTATATCGGATTATTCCTGGTTTGGCTAGAGGTGAGAAATGGAGTTTGGATCAGTCCCATATCTAATATACTCCTAAGAGGTAGAATCGAAGTATACAAATAATATCAGTTAGGTATGATGGTTATATTATACCTATTCAAATAGTGATTACCTATTATAGCTTAAAAAGGTATGAGAAATAGTGAGGCCATCTCAATAAATTCTTATTCTCCTTCATGCAGTAGTATTGCTTTAACTTGGTATACCTCAACCTAATCACAATTGAGCATTTTGGGAGATAATAGGTATCTCTTAGACCATATGAAATTGTACAACTTGTGGGGCCATTAGTTTTGGAACATATCATGAATATGTGGTAACTCTGATGGTAATGTAATTTGTAAGCTAACAAAGTAGCTTCCAAATTTGTCAAGAGGTGAGAGGAAAAGTCAAGGATGAAGACTCGCAGATGAAGTGATCATCTAAGGTGACGAGTTATGCCATCTAGTGCCATTTGTTAAAACATGAGATAGATGTCTTATTTATGGCTTTTTATCTTATCCGTTGATTTATTCTGCCATTATCAATTTGCATCCTATAAGTTTATATCAGTGTATTTACCAAGACTATATTTGTATTACTTATTCTTATTATTTTTATAATGAATTTCTTTACGTTTAAAAAAGATTGTACTATATCCTTAATAAATCTTTGATAGAAATTAGCTTTCTAATTGATTTCTTAATTACTTTCACCTTTTTCTCATCTACATTGTATATTTTGCACTAATAACATAACTAAGTATAGTTTTATTTATACAAAAAGTACACCTTTCATGTTAGTATTGTATCTTGGAATACTTTTAATTTAAATATATGACTGATATTTTAATATAATTATGATCTTTGTTTTTTGATTGCTTTAAATTGAGATTTCAATCATGAAATGCATATTATGTAAACACTTCCTACAAAATAAAAGATAGATAAGGTGGTTATCTTAAATAATTTAAAACTATAACTCTAAAGGGATAAGAAACAAAGACAAAATATAAGCATCTAATTAGATCATTAGAGAATTTTCAAGAGCAAAAAAATCATCCTATAATAAAAATTGTTGGTTTATAGCAAGTAAGCTTTCCACACAATAAGGATCAAAATTTGAGAACCTAATAGCGTAGTTATTGATGTAGTCCAATCCTTGTTTTTGGAACTTAGAAGATTTAAATAAAAGTTTGGAGGGATTGACATTAAATTACTAGTGATTTCATTTAAATATATCTTATACCTTTTTAATGGAATAATATGTATTTAGATAAAATTTTAGAACAAAGTTTGTTCATAGTTTGGGAAGAATAACAATTACAATCAAATAAAAAGCACAAAAGATTTGTCTATTTGAGAACCTGAAAATAAAGAAGATCAATATGATTCTAAAACTATGACAAAAAATCTTGCAACTTATAGTAAAGTAAGAACTTGACATTCTAGTTGGCAAAGAACATATCGCTCAAGGGAAGATTGAATCTTATATTTTTATATTATTTTAATGTAATATTTTTAAAAATATTTAAGTGATGGGAATCTATTTACAAATTAATCTTAGGGAGTCCATGAATAAGATTGAATCTTACAAAAAAAGTTAAGTTAAACTAATTGGTACTAACTCATAAATTACAGAGAATTTAAGATCAATTTGCAAAGAATTAAGACTCAAATATATAAAGTAATCTGAACACCACAAAGAAATTTTTTTGATAGATTCAAAAGTTCAATAAAAAAAGAATAAAAACACTCATCACTTTCAATAACTAAAGTTAAAACTAATTAAACTATTTAAAACATTCTTTAAACAATATAGAATTAGGATTTCCATGATAGAAATAAGTTAAGATATTGTTATGTTTCAAACCAAGTTTCATACTAGAACTTCGTCATCAAATAATACGAACTTTATATTGATAGTATATGTGTTCATGTTTTCTAATTATGATTCTCAAGATCAACATGGGTTGACACACGATTATGTGTCAGGTCATGTTTGATATTGAAACTTAATTCTTATATCTAGAGAGAGACAAGTGCTAGGATGCATCTATATGTAAGGTTGTGTCCTATCTTTTCACATCTAAATAGGTACATGCGCTAAAACATGATTGTGTCTAAGTTCGTATTCAACCAAATATAGATCTTAAATTTCAAAACTTTCTCAACCTTGGCTTGGGTCCAATAAGCCTCCCAAAGCCTTTATAGTGTTCTTATTTCTAGCTCTTATAATTTAACCATTATGCACATGTAATGGATCATTTCTTATTTATTTATACGAACATCATTCCCCCTAACCTACATTAAAAGAAGAAATATCAATAATATTGAAGTAATATTAACATTATACTCACCTGAAAAGTCTAGATTGTAAAAATTATTATTGATCCTCTCAGTGACCTATAGGCTATTACTCACCTGAAAAGTCTAGTTTATAAGAATTATCATTTATCCTTTCAGTGACTTATGGAACATCCCCTCTTAGTTGCAACTTAGACCACCTTTATGAAAGAAACCTTACATTCCACATATGCATACAAACTCAATCATTGGGTTTAAAGAAAACTTGTCTTCCACCCTTGTTAAGCTTGGTGATATATTGCTCATTCATCTTTTTGATTTGATGTTTTACACATTAATGAAGCTGTCTCACAATCTTAGATTTCTTCTTTCCATTCAAAATATCTCTCTTAGATAATGTATGAGTAACCACATTCTTGTTACATTATTTATACTTGGTTACAAAATGAAAGGTTTTAATAAATTTCATCCATTTAGATGACATTTATTTAACTTATCTTAGCTCTTTAGATGCTTTAATAACTTACGATAGAAATGTATAATAAGATCCTTAGGCTATAGGTTTTCATATCTTTATTAATAAGCAAAATCCTTGGGATATAGGTTGTTATATCTTTATTGACCTTAACAATGTATAGAGTTCTTTGTTATAATTCACATTATTAAGTTTCTCATTGAAGGAAACTATTAGCCATGACCAATTTTTGGGGGCATCACACTCAATATAGTAGTTCTAATAAAGTCAGGTAATGTTAATAAAGGTGTTGAACACAACATTTCTTTAATAACATTAAATGTTTGTTCTTGTTCACTATCCCAATAGAAATCTATGCATTCGAGACAATTCTTGTAAGGGTATAACAATTGTACTAAATAATTAATAATCTTTGAATGACACCAGCCTTCTAACCTTAATTATTGATATAAGTCACAACCATTCCTTAATTGTTTTTACCTTTTTCTTATCTACCCTATAACTTTTGTATTATTAACATAACAAAGAAGCACAATTTTGTTTATATAAAAAGTAAACTTTTTTCATATTTGCATATAGTTATTCTTTTCTTAACATGTCTTAAGTGATAAATATGTTCTTCTAACTATAAATTAGAAATTTCATCAAAATAGAATACTAAAAATTAGCCTAAGTGTTCATATAACATATGATTCATTAATCTCAAAAAAGTACTAGGTGTACTAATAAGGTTAGATGGTATGACTAACCACTTATACAATTTATATTTAGTCTTGAAGATATTTTTTTCATTCATCACCTTATTTTATCATAATCTAGTGTTATGCACTTTTTTTAATTAATTTTGGAAAATAGATAAGAATTATATAATTCAGTAAACTTATCATCTAACTTTAGAATCGGGTTCCTATACTTTAACGTTATGTTATTGATAGTTTTACAATTAATAAACATCCTCCAAGAACCATCCTTCTTAGGCACTAAAAGCATTGGAACTTCATAAGGACTCATACTTTTCCTTGCATGCCCCTTAACCATTAAATCCTTCACTTGCCTTTAAAGTTCCTTTTTCTCTACAAGATTGCTCCTATAAGTAGGTTTGGTACAATAGGCTCTAGTATAAAATCTATTTGATGTTCAATCCCTTTAATATGTGTAATTCATTAGAAACATCATCAATCAACACGTCCTTGTACCCTTGCAATAAGGAAACATCACTAGGAAGAGATACCTTAAGTTCATCAAAACTGAAAGAAGCCTATTTTCACTAAAGAAATCATAGGCTAGTTAATATAAGATTGGGCTTTGATATCTCTTCCTTTTAAATAATACTCACTTTTAAAAAAATTTCTCTTTAAAAATTCTTTTTAGTTTGAGCTCTCACTTTTACTCTCCTTTTTTCCCACCATTATTTCTTTTTATAGTTCTCACTCACACTATTTTTTCTTCATTTTCTCTTTTAATTTTTAGTTGATCCACACAGACCTATTTGGGTGTTAATGGTACAAGAGCAATTAGCTTGTTGTCCTTCACCAATACTGAATTTTTTACCTTTATCTTTCCACATTTGTTAAGCCATTAAAGTTTATATAGGATTGGATGCATCATAGTAGATAAACTCAACTTCTCTACAAGAGTAGCGCATGCCAGATTAGTGAAAATTCCTCCATTAATGATCAAATTAAAAACCTTACGTTTAGTATAAAGTATGTGTTCCATTCGTTGCTCTAACCTATTCTTTTTTATCTAAACACTTGCTTTCTAAGTAATAAGTGCCTTACCATCAATATCATACTCAACACCATGATTGTTAAAATCATCAAGTGTTTGTACAACTTCCTCTCAGTCTAAAACACTTTCACTTTCCACCTCTCCATCATCCCTTATATTATAACTCTCTTATTTAAGCACTAAGATGTAATATGCCCTGATACTAAATAACGAAAATGTTTAATATCTATATTTCGAGAGGATTGAGAATCAAGTTCATCTTTTATGTTATTATAGACATCCTCTTTAACATTGGATGGTTCAACCTTTGCTTTAGATAAACCCCTATAATCTTTTCTTCTAATTAGACCTCCAAGAATTGCTAGGATTATTTGTGTAATTTAATATACTTTTATGCTTTAATTATCCCTTCACCTTATATCCTTACCCACCATCCTTTCTAACTCAACGTAATGATGTAGCTTTACCATATTAGCTCTATCCTTATTCAAACCATTCAATAACCTTATCATAGTTGCTTCTCTATCATCCTCAACATTGGTTTGGACCATGGCTACTTCCATCTCCAAATGAAAATCCTCTATACTTCCCAAACCTTGAGAAAAGCTTTTTAATTTTTTATATACTATAATAATAATTAGGCATGAATCCTTTCCTCATAAGAGCCTTCAATTTATTATATCTTTATAAGATACTTATTCATTCTCTTATTAGTCACTAGTTGATCCCACCAAATAATGGAATAATCATTGAACTTAACCATAATTAGCCTCTTTTTCTTCTCTTTAGAGTAAATATGTAAATTAAAAATCAATTCCATCTTTTTCTCCCACTCTAAATAATCCCATAGGCTTTTTTTTACCTTTAAAGGAAGGTATTTTCATCTTGCTAGTATAAAGATTCCTATCCACTCCATTAACCTCTAGGCTTTATCTTAGGATACCATTCAAGCCTAACTCCTCTCCCAGTCCTAATTCTACCTCTTTAACCTTAAATTCTAAGTCAACTTCATCCACACTTAAATCATCATTTTATTTATTGACTTCCAATGGGGGGTTTTGGATCGCACCTAGTATGTATACCCTTATTAGGAGCACATGGTTGTTATCTTATTTACAATCCAACAATTCGATGCAATTACTTCTCCAACATATCTTTCACCTTATTATAGATCATGTTCATCCTCTTAAATTATTACTTCATAGTATGCACTCATTGTCCTTTTCTTCCTCTAGTGTTAAAATACCTATAATTAAAAGTTACAAGAAGAAGTTAGTAAAAAACAATTCCTCACTTACTCCCATATGTGTATACTCTTAAAAGATATTTAAACCAATTATATTTCACTCTTTATTTGGATTTTTTAATGTTATTCTCACACCCTCTTTCCTTTTATCACTTATTTGCTTCCATCTCAAGCGCTCTAAGAAATTAAACAAACTTAAACAAAAATTTTAACTATTTAACCTTATAAAGTCCAAACCTAAAGAACTAAAAATTAAAGGAAGAAAAAAGTCATATGTTAAGTAAAAACACAAGAGAATTTAATGAAATAAGGAAATAATGACTACTATTCAATTAGACTACATTTTTAATAATTAAGAATTTAATCAATTTCAACCACAAGGATATTAGAATTGATTGCACATTTGAAAAACTATATTTTGAGTGATATTTTTATAAAATTGTACCATCCCAAATTCTTACTCATGAATTTGATTAAATAAGGTTAAGATAATCTGGTATGAAAATCATAAAAAAGGGATTAAAAAAGAAGAAACCTTATCATAATAAGAAAAGATAGAAAAATCCTAGCACAATTGATAAAAATAATTTTGATTTTGGTTGAAACTTTTGAAATGAAAGAATATCTAATGAATAGATAAGATTCACAAGAAAAAAAATAGATAAAGAAATAGAATATAATTTAAAATGATACAAAAACTAAGGGAAACCCACACTTGATTTGGAGTCAAACTCTGATACTAACTAATACAAACCGAATTAATCATAGTGTATCATGAACAAGATTAAATATTACTTAGAATGCTAAATTAGATTAATGAGAACTATCTCATTGATTATAAAGGATCAAGAACCAAGTTCCAAAATTAGTTTAAAAGCCACAAAAGAGTTTAATAAATTATAAAGAATAAAAACACTCATGACTCCAAATAATAAAATTAAAAATATTTAAAAATCCTTAAATAATACAAAATTAGGATTTCATTGGGAGATATTGGTTAGGACAAGGTAGTGTTCTAGACCTTGTTCCATACTTGAACTTTAGCATAAAATGACAAAGGCTCTAGCTTTTTCCTATGTGTGATTATGCCTTCCAATCATGATTCTTAAAAGCAATATAGGCTAACACACAATCGTGTATTAATCTAGGTTTGATATAGAACTTTAATTCATGTATAAAAGAGGGATATGGGCTATGACACACACATGTATGAGGTTGTCCAATCTTCTCACATCCATGGAAGGATATAGTTGTAACATGGTTGTGTCTGAGTTCGTGTTTAGCCAAAGTTGAGCTTTAAGCTCCAAATCTTCCCTAACCTTATCTTGAATCAAATTAACTAGTATTTTGTCTTCTTTTATGTATAACAAGCCTCCTATAATAGATCTTAAAGTAATACTTTGAAGCTTGATATGCATATATATCATAAATTAGCCCATTCAAAACCTCTTTAACATTCTTTACTGCTAGCTCTTATAACTAATCCATTAGGCACATGCAATGGATCATTTGCTTGGCTAATCATGATTCCACCACCAATTATGTCAATTATCATAACAAAAAACATAGAGTATTTCTTTTATGTTTAAGAGGAATTTTAGCTAGTGTAACTTGTCATACACTTTTCCAATCAAATATTCTGAATGAATGCATCTAACCTAAGATATTCTTGATTCATGAATAATCTCCACAACTTTATAGTTATCAAAACTTGATTGGTTAACTTAATAGTGAGAATATCAAAACCTTCATTTCTTTAAAAAAAAGACACTCCTTCTGACTTATCTTACTTTTGGACTTGTTGTCTGTAGATCCTAGCTAGAGGTAGTTATGTATAACTTTTTGTATGGTGTTGAATACACTTTTAGGTAGAGATAGGTGACAAGAACAAAAAATGTATAGGCTCGTCGTAATAGATTTAATAAGAAAGAGCCTACTATTTACGTTCTCAGCTCTTAATTTGATTTTTTAATTTGATCTATAAGAAAAGAATAAATAGAATAATCCCTAAAAGATTGATGGTAAATGGAGGAAGACTAAGATCACAAATAGGAAGTTAACCTTAGTTGAAGCCAGTTAAATTTATGCAATGCTAAGCAAGTTAGAAAGATTTTGTTGATAAATGAAGCATGATTTACTCGTTTTCATTGTCAAACTTGAGAGAGTTTAAAATTCTGATACGAATTTCAAAAGGAGTTTAACTAAGTTTAATTCGTTATGGAAAAATAAGAACAAATTGTCAACTAAGAAAGATTAAATTTGTTTTTGGAGCATCTATAATGATATCTAAAATTTCGAAAGTTAATAATAAAACTCTCAATAATAAGAAACATGAATTCTTGAAAAGGAAAACTAAATAGGGAGGGAGAGGATATCTTTGCCCTAACCATTTTATCATTTGAGAAGCTTTTAGTAGCTTCCCTATTTACTAGCACTACTAAAGAGGTTATTATTATGCATTGAAAATCAAAGCAATGAATTTTCTAGGATATTAAAAAGCTTGTAAAGATAAGAGAATGAAATCCTAGTATGTGGTATCATAGCCTTTAGAAAAATTAATTTTAAATAAGCATATATTGTGGCCATTATTTTATGATATTACTATAACCATTGTTGAGCAAGTAAGATGTTGTCGTTAATAGTGAAACTTGGAATTAAGTTAATTTGTTAAGAATGGATATTGTAGAGTTCCTTCAATCTCTCTACAAAAAGCTTTAAGATAATTTTATCAAAAATATTGGAGAAAAATAGGTTTAAACTTGTTGAAAGTACCCAAATTGGCTACTTTGAGATTAAGGAGATTATAGTATTGTAAATTTCTTTAATAATTTTGCTATGTTTAAAGAAATTAAGAATTATACATGAAAGGGAGTCATCATATCTGAGGACTTTAGAAGGCTAGAGTTTAAATACAGTTTCTTTAATCTCTTGCTTGGTGAATGGTCTAAAAAGATTCTTGTATGACTAAGAACTAATTTGTGGAGTCCAAAATGAGTGATATTGTGAAGATGAATATTGGAGAATATTTTAGTACCTAGTAAATCATTAAAATAATTGAAGGTTTAAAAACATAGATCATTTAGCATGTGTAGCAATATGCTTCAATCTTCTTTAAGAGCAAAGATTTTGTTAGAGTTTCTTCTTAGGAGCCAAAGTAGGAAGTATTTGAGTCTCTATCCTTAAGCCAATCCAATTTTTACTTTTTTTCTAAGAAAAAAGTTGTGACATTTGACAACTTGAATATAGGATTTTAATTCTTTTACTTTTTTAAAAGATTATAATATTAAGGATGTATATAGAGGGGATCTTAGCACTTGGAAAGCTCATTCTTTGTTGCATTAATATTGCTCATCGTATCACCAATGTAGGATCTATTTAAGTGCTTTAGGTTCTCCTTAATTTGATTTAACTTTTAATATAAGTATTGATGTGATATACATAAAACAAAATACAAAACAATACAAAAGAAAATCGAAAAGACAAATGCACCTATTGTTTCTTATAGTATAATTTAAGTAAGTCATTGTCATTCTCACGAGGACTATAGCTATTAGAACTAACTGACTTTCAATTACTCAATTTAAAAAAATGAGTGATAGATTTTAAAAAGAAAAATTAACAAAAATAAAATAACAAATAAGAGATAATTAGTCTAGATCATAAATAAGAATTAAACAGCCAATATACAAATAGGATATAGATGAAGAATCCCCCTAGAACATTTCTTGTGCTTGAATTTATCATAATTTAATGAATAATCCTAACTACTTGGATCGACAAGAATTTTAAAATTACAATTTTACTCTCATAGTCAAGACACAGTCCCTATCCTTAAGTATTTTGAGTGAAGGTTCTCTCAAATCAAAACTCCTAAAGAATATATTAATTCACTTTATGAATTTCCATGATAGATTTCACTCTAGCTAAGAAGGATCATATAGCCCTATCTCCAGCATTCAACCCTCATTATTCATTATGTGATCTAATTATCTATAAGATTTTTTTACATTTGTTACTTTAATCACATATTCGAAGATGAATCTTCTATGTTCATCACTTTAATCCAATATAATACATAATTGTCAAGAAAACTGTAACTTTTATTAAATTAAAGAAATCAAATTAAATCAAAATATAATTCTAAGGCTCATCCCACCTAAATATATATCCCAATTTAGTGTATGAAAAATTAAAGAAAAATAATAATGAACAATAAAAGGAACAAGATAAAAGGATGAGTTTTATGGATCTTGAGTCTTGATGTTCTTGATTGATTCTTTGATGGACTTCTTGAACTTTTCTCTAAATTTGTTTCATTTTTTATGTGTCCTTGAATCTCCTCTGATTCCCATTTTCTAATTTCCATATTGAAATTGAAAAGATAAGGAGAAAATTAACTACATAAATAAAATATTTAGGTCTTTGCTTCAATCACAAAATTTATAAAAGGTTGGCTTTTTGGCCTTCTTATTCCAATTAAGTTTACAACATTTAATATTTTTAAAAAAAGGTTGGTCTTGTGATAGACTTTGAACCATTTAATATTTCTTTAAAGGTGTTAGCCTTTAGAGCTTGATACAATCAATTAGGTTTAATTAAAGCTTAACCAGACCCAAGCAAAACTTAAATGTGATTAAATTTCAAACTACTCAAAATTTGATCAAGTTTGAGCTTCGATCAGGTCTCTCAAACTCGATCAAGCTTTGAGCTAGACTAGAATTTCAAAATAAAAAATTTTTCCTGCCTTACTTGTTGGAATTCAAAGGGTCCTCCAGTCGTAGCAAGTGGAACTGCCAATTTTGAATATCGACCCTGTCTGAAATTATTTCTATAATTAAGTAGTTCCTCCTTGGAAAGATTACAAAAGCTCGTAGCTGTTAACGTAATTTTCTACAAAAACGCAAATGAATGAACTATTCTTACCATTTTCTTAGAAATAGTTGCTATTCTTGCAATAATGCTTATCAAAGGAAGAGATTGACATTTTTTAGTCAAAAATTTTTTTTCGCAATTCCAGCAGCTGACGAGAAATTTCTTGAACAAATTGCACTCCCTCCTTTCCAGCTTCAAGAGAGTTAAGAGTATGCTCCAGAAAGTTGTGATCAGTTTCAAGTGATTCTACCCTTTCATTGAGATCTGAAAGTTCACTTCGAAGACTCATCCAATCAACTTCATCGTATTGATTGAGGAGTTTCTTCTTATGGTGATTGATTTTGTGATCTTTGTCTCTCTTTTCATGGGCAGGAAGGGTTAAACTAGATGCAGGTTGATCATTTACCTGATCATCCATTTGACATGGCTCCTCATTCAGAGAATCTGCCACATCGTGTTCTCCATCTCTTGTTTCACTGGAATCATCACTCCCAGAACTGTCAGGTAAAGCCCTGTCTCGAGCAAATTGATGAAGTTTCCTCTCCAAACCCTCTAAACAGTGTGCAATGTACTTTCTCTCTTCTTCAAAACATGACATTGAAGTTCCGACAGAGCTTGGTTTTTCACTAAACATGGAGCTAGAAGTGACGTTGGCATTACCTTTTGTATTAACCTTCTGCCGCAATTCCATAATTTCTTCAAATGTTACCTCTAGTGCCGATTCACCAGGATACTTCAACCTGAAATATTCAAGTTCTGCTTCTAAATCTTGTATTTCCTTTTCCTTCTCAGCCACAAGGTCATTGGCTTTCTCCAATGCATCTACATCGTATTCTGCTTGCTCTTCCATCATTCTCAAGTATTGCAAAGCCTCCATATGGAGTGCTGCTTTCTCCTCTTGTAACCTGTTGATCATGGCCATCGCCTGATTGGCAGCAATTGCAGAAGCGTTCCTTTCTTCCTCTAACTCTAAAGACAAAGCACTGATGCATTCTTTATCATACTCAACTTGATGCTTTAATTGGTCAACAATGTTCTCACCCTCAACTTCATTCACATCAAGAGATTCAAACCGAGAAGACTCACCTATTTCGGTTGAGATTGATTTCTTAGTCACAACTCCATCGGAGTTGGATGCATCAATTATCTGTAACTCATTAACATTTCCCTGATTGCCTGGTAATGGACAACTCAAATATAAGCCAGTCCCTTGAGTGGCACTATTTTCTCTCGGAAATGGTTTCAGATCTTCTATAGTTTCACCTGCATCCTTTTTATTGGTATTCTCTGCCACACAATCAAATACATCTCTCTCCTTATTTACAATGCTAGACTTCAACCCACCACTCAAATCTACAGAAGGTGCATTTGTTGGAAGCAATTCTTTAGAAACCTGGTTACTTTTAGTGCTTGTTCCACCTATTGCGATCACTGACTTCACATTTCCCTCATGCT
>JAOTJB010000004.1:14658769-14673836 GCA_027123815.1 Erythroxylum minutifolium | reverse complement strand
CAATTCTTTAGAAACCTGGTTACTTTTAGTGCTTGTTCCACCTATTGCGATCACTGACTTCACATTTCCCTCATGCTTATTAATTGGAGTCTGTCTTATGATGCTAGATCCAGTGCTATCTGCAGCTAACGATTCATAGATGAAGAAGATAAATTACATGCAGAAAATATATTTTACAAAATTAGGTAAGCAAGGAGAGAGATGAAGAGCTTACACTTCTTATGCGATGCATCAAATGGACCTCCAACAACAGTAAATGACGAGGGAACATCAAGTAAAGATATAAACTCTGAAAGTGCAGAAGAATCAGAATTCTGACCAACAGCAAATTTGACCTCACTCTTCTCTGTTGAAACTCCAAAAGAAGCTTCCATCATATTGAATGAAAGATGAAAATCATCAAGCGAAATTAGTTTGGGAATTGGGTGGGTTTTCACATTACCTTGCTGCTGGTTACTGTCCACTAGATCCTGCCTACTATAAGAACCACATTCTAAATGTTTGCCATCAAGAGGGACTCGTGCATTAGAAGATATATTGGTTAGATTTTTTGTGGCCACAGAGCTGGTCCTTGACCCTGTAGGAAGTTCATAAACATCTTGAATCTTCAATCCCTCCTTAGGTGCCATTTCATCAGCAACACTATTATGGTCATCATCATCAGAAAATGGGAACTCGTTCTCAGAATCAGAAGTGATTTTGAGCTCAGTGTATGCTACATGAGAAGGATCATAACCACTTTTTGCTACACGGTTAGATATTACTGGACCAGCAAACCTCCCTCTCATCTTCTTCATATTTTCTCTGTGGTTCCAACTACGTGGCAAAGGAATATTGGGCTTAGTCATGCCACTTCTAGGTGATTTTAGTTGGAAGACTCTGTTGCCATGTTGTCTTGATATCCAAGACTTATTGCAACATGAGCAGAGTTTTGTAACATTAGAACCAGAAACACATCTGCCATTAAAAACTGAACCCTTGAAATTGCAAGCACTATGATCTGATCCAGTTTGAGCTGTCAATAACTTGTGCATGTCTGTGTTTGATCTGGGTTTGTTATTGAATGACAAGACACATTCTTCACACATACCACGGGCATCGGCAAGCTTTCCATGATTATGACACGAAATCAAGAATGAAATTTCTGATCTATGGTCTTTGCAAAATAGATTCCTATAAAACTCAGGTTTTTCCTTGCCCAATACATGGTCTAGCCTGGAACAAAAAATGCAAGGCAGTTGCAATTCACAATAACTTGCAAACTTTGTCAGTAGATATGAGATTACAGCATGAATCAGCAGAAAAGAGATCAAAATCCATTCACATGCCGCAGACTTAAGAGCAGACAAAAACCCCAACAAATTCCTATGTGATTTGGCAAATGAGATGCCCATTGCGGCCATTAGTACCAAAATCAGTCTAAAATTCCATAAGATGCTCAATTGAGTGAACAAACAAAGGGTTGGAATTGGGCTGATCAAAAGAAAACATAAACCGATCATCCAATGGTGGAATTGAGGAGTCCATCCTGTATTCAATTCTGGAAAATCACCCAGATGCAGAAGAAAAAAGAAAAAGGGAAACATTTAGTCAGATCAAAGATACCTTAAGTATGAAAGCCAACAACAAGAATTTGAGCGAATTCACCAAAAAAAAAAAAAGAGAAGAAATAACTTCCATGGTTTATTACCAACCTAGACATTTTCATATATACTTTGCTTCCTTCATGTAACACAAAAGCTATTAGACTTTACGAATATGGAAACATAGGGCTGACAGATGATGTGAAGACCACACTACAGTTAGTTTTAAAAAGTCATCAAGGAAAGTATCATGGACTCAGCATAACAAATGGCAGTTGAGCCAGATTCTTAGAAACCCGTTAAATTGAGGGCACCATAGCCAAATGAACATTAACCATATTTTCCAATGCTATGACACAATCAACGAATGTTGGAAAAGAATGATTGAATTCAGCATCCAACGGATAATCTAAATACAGAACATAACGCCAGAATCAACAAGTAATGACAAAACACAATATAAGGACCAAAATAAAAACCCATTTGCTACGGATAGATGAAACTCATTTGTTTTAAGAATTGGTCCAACAACAACACCACATTAATCCTTTTTATTTCATAATAAACAGATATAGATATTGCGTTCAAGAAAGATCTGCACTTCCTACATGTTAAAAGAACACAAGCGCCATCAAATTAAGAGTCATGAAAGAAATCAAAAGGGTCAGTACCAAGAAGAACGTAGAATATAGAGAAGCAGTACCTGGTTGACGATGGTCTCAGGGTAGGAGAAGAGATTTGAACAATAAAGATCAGAGGTGAAGAATAAAGGGAGGGGAAGAAGTAAGGAAAACGAGAAAAATAAAATGAAATGGGAAACTCCATAACTCGCTTAAAAAAGAGCGATCGTTGAGATTTCAGTTGACGAAAAGAAAGATTCTCATATATCTTATGTTATGTCCACTTATATTAAAAATAAAACAGTAACTGCCTGTCTCTTGAAAACTTTGCTCAATTATGAAAGACCTGGGCCATGATGGGCTTTTGGATCATCCATGACCCATCCAGGTCAGCTGCCACCTACTGGTTCGAAGTCGACATTTGGGCGTGCTATAGCTAGCCTCCGATACCGAGCTAGGCAGCATCTGGCAATTCTTCTCTTCTAAGTTCCGGTTTCTTAAAAACCTGGAGCTAAGGAGCTCTGTGTCATGAAGATTTTCTTGCGATCTCTTGCTGTAAGTCGATTTTGTATGCGTTTTTTGTTAGTATACTAGTGTTTTATGTTTTCCCATCCCATGTAGAGGCTTGCAGGTTTACGTGGTTATGCGAGTTCGTTTGACAGATCAAAACTTCGTCTTGAAGGGGTTAAGGATATCATTGCCGTCGCTTCTGCTAAAGGCGGCGTCGGCAAGTCCACCACCGCTGGTAATTTCTTTATTTATTTTTTAAAGCTGTTTTCTGCTCTAATGCATTCTATTCTATACATACTAGAGATTGGTAGATGGGATTGACCATATGTTACTCTATTCTCATTTAATTTTCTGTATTAATGTTTAATTAAGAATATTTCTAGTGGGGTAATTTGGGAAGGTTGTTGAAGAAATGGTTACCGGTGAGCTAGGAGAAGGTTAAGTATGTGTGCTTCAGCGCATTTTAGTATCCCGGTTATGTGTTAAAAGTTTAGAAATTTAGGTCCACTTCAATGGTATCATTGGTCTCTCTTAAGTAAGAGCAAATGGAGAGAAGTTGAAGGATTTTTACTTCATTTTCAAAGTACGAATTTAAGCAGATGCTCTTTGGCAGCTGTGGATTATACGTGTTTTCTGCTATATGCAGTTAATTTGTCCATTGCATTTGCTAAGAAGTGCCAATTGAAAGTCGGTTTGCTTGATGCTGATGTTTACGGTCCGTCTATTCCTATGATGATGAATGTGAGCAGAAAGCCAGAGATAACTGCAGGTAATGCTTCAATTTTGTGTGGCACTATAACTATAGGCTGCATATTGTTGATTAAGGGATGTGTTTTGTACACCTTTCATGTAAGTGTAAAGGCTGTTAAATTATGCACCAGCTGCTAACAAGCTAATGTATGCATGATGGAGGTCGTGGAGCTGTTGACGTGTGCATGAATTAGTTGAGAAGTTGTTAATAACTGTTAGTTAGTTATGTAATTTGTCAGCATAGTTGTAGCTTAGTTGGAGATAGTTATAGATAGTTGAATCTTCTTGTATATAAATAGTTTTTATTTTAATTCTTTTCAATTCAATTGAATGAGAATTACTCTTTAATTTATGTATGGTATCTTTCTCTCCAAAAAGGAAAGATTCGTTAATGGTATTAGAGAACGATCTACTGTGCCTGTGATCGATTTATAGTGAGTTGCGATTTCTTTAGTTAGAAGATACATGGAGGAATTGCAAGGAGGCCTGAATGTAGAAGGCTCTGTGGATTCAAGAATTCAAAGCAATGGAGTTAATGGAGATCCATTGCATCTTCAAGAGTCAGACCGTCCATTTATGACTTGTAACGACAACTCTGTTTGGAAGTAATTTTCAATGCTGGAGTAGGGCAATGAAAATGACTCTTGGAGCAAAGTTGAAGCTAGGCTTTATCGATGGAAGTTGTGTAAAACCTGATAGAAACTCAATTGAATTTGATTTATGGAGAACAGTAGACTGTATGATGTTGTCTTGGATATCAAATTCAATCTCAAAGGAGATTGTTGAGGCTTTTATGTACACTAATTCAGCTAGGGAGTTGTGGCTCAATCCGGAGCAGAGATTTGGGGAATGCAATGGCCCCTTATTATGTCAGTTCAGAGAGAGATAAGTTCAATCTACCAATCAAATTGTGGTGCAATATTTTACAAAAATTAAGAGATATTTGATGAATTGATGCTTCTTATGCTATTCCGCAATGTTCATGTGGGGATTCAAAAGCAGTGGGAGAAATTACTTCTTTAATCAAATCATGCAGTTTTTAATGGGTTGAACGATAGCTATGACCTTATAAAGAACCAAATCCTTGTCATGGATCCTTTACCACGCATTAATAAGATTAACTCAATGGTGCTGCAAGTAAAAAAACAAAGAGAGGTTCATATGGGAATCAATGATGGATAGACAACATTGCATTGATGATTGGATTAAAAAATGTAAACAGGATGCAAGGAGGAACAAATGGGAGGTAGATGAAATATAAGAAAGGAATAGTGGATAAAAGCAAATTGCACTATGACCAAGGCAACAAAAGTGGTCATTTAAAGGAAACATGCTTTAAATTGCATGGATGCCCTGATTGTTGGAAGGATTTACAGGAGCAGAAGGGAAAATCAAGTGGAAAGTTAAATGTCAAGTATGACAAAGAAAGACAGTAAAGAGGCAGATTGGACTTCCTTGATTTCTGAATTGGTGAGACAAGAGGTGTTGAGTCGTGAAAGGAAAGGTGCCAATAGATCCTTTCACAACAAATATGGGAAAATCAAGTGGAAAGAATAGGAATATTGCAACAAATGCGGTTAAATGTCAAGTATGACAAAGAAAGACAGTAAAGAGGCAGATTGGACTTCCTTGATTTCTGAATTGGTGAAACAAGAGGTGTCGAGTTGTGAAAGGAAATGTGCCAATATACTGCCAATATATCCTTTCACAACAAATATTGGAAAATAAAGTGGAAAGAATAGGAGTATTGCAACAAATGTGGTTGAATGTCAAGTATGACAAAGAAAGATAGTAAAGAGGCAGATTAGACTTCCTTGATTTCTGAATTGATGAAACAAGAGGTATCGAGCTGTGAAAGGAAAGGTGCCAATAGATCCTTTCACAACAAATATGCTTACATCCATAACTTTGCGGGTACTGTTCTAAACATTCTTTACTTTGTCTTGATGAGTTGGATTCTAGCTCTTGGATATTTGATGGTCGTGCTCCTAATCATATGTTTGTTAACCTAAACCACAGAAATAAATCTATAACCCTTAATCAAGTAGTTCCTACGTTAATGCCAGATGAGTCTACAACCTATGTTAAATGCATTGGTGGTGTTATGATGACAAATTAAGTGATTTTAACCAAGACATTACACATTCCCACCTTCAAATTTAACCTATTATCAGTTAACAAATTAACAAACTCATCACAAAATAACTTTGAATTTTATCCTTCCCATTTCACTGTACATGACTTGAAGACTAACAAGTACTAATAGTAGGAAGATTGTATGTCCTTGTCCAAAATTTCTTCTATGAAGACAATATTAGTAGATTTACCCAAAGTCCTTTTTTGTTCATATTGTTACTTCTTTTCAATCGTTGAACTCTTGTTGTAATTCAAATTGTACTCACTTTGTGTCTATGGTTTATGTTTGGCATAAAAGGCTTGGCCACCCATCTTCAAACGTGATTTGGCGCACTAATATTGTCAAACATGAATTTGATGAAGCTGAAAGTGCTTGTGACGTAAGTCCCTTTGCCAACCAACAGAGACTGCCTTTCCCTTCTAGTACCATTCAAACAAACAGAGCTTTTACTTTAGTCCATGGAGACATTTAACAACCTTATAACCAGAAATCCATTATAGGTGCTTTCTACATGCTAACCATTGTTGATGACTTTAGTCATGCAATATGGACTTATTTTATGCATCACAAGAGGCAAGCTGTCCAATTATCATATTCTTTCACCAAAATGGTTCAAAATCAATTCTAACAACACATTCGAGTTATTGGAGAGACAATGGGTATGAGTTTTTGAGTCACAACTGTCAAATATTGTTCAATTAGCTAGGTATTGTCCATTAAAAAACCTTTGTCTATACGTACATAACAAAATGGAGTTGTTGAAAGGAAGCACAAACACCTCGTACAAGTGGTTAGAGCCCTTGTCATTCAATCTTCACTTCTTAGACAATTTTGGGGTGAAGCTATTCTCACTACTACTTATCTCATAAACCGATTACCCACTCCCATCCTTGATTGGAAAACTCCATATGAAATGATTTATGGAGTCATGCTCCTTTATATAAAACTTTGAAAATATTTGGATTCCTTTGTTTTGCCACAAATACAAGACCTCATAAAGACAAGGATAAACTTACATACAAATGTCTTTTTTTTTGGATATTGTCATTGACAGAAAGCCTTTAGACACTTTAACCTTGACACCCAGACCATTCTTATATCCAAAGATGTTTGCTTTCATGAGAACATTTTTCCCTACAAAACAATACGGCCCTTAATGAAAGAATCTTGTTTATCCTTAATTTCCAATAAAATAGACTTACAAGATATTAAGCCGATTGATTATGCTCAACTTTTCCCACCTATACACCAAATACATTAACAAATCAATCACCACCTTTTCAAACAGTTCTACAGGATATTGGCCATAATGATCATAACTTTGATGTTCCTAAACCCTAATGCTCACTGTCTAGTTCCTGTTATTAATCCTCCTGGCTTTAATGTTGAATCGAGAAGAAGTTCTAAAATCAGGTTTAAACCTAGTTGGTTAAATGATTTTGTCTCCTGCACTATATCTTCTATCTATATGTCTACTGCCAGTACATATAACCACACACCATTACTACCTGCATCCTTTCATTTTTCATTTATCATTTTTAGCAAAATTTTCAAATACTCAAGAGCTAGAATCATTCCATCAAGTAAAGCACATAAAGGAATGGGTGCAGGCCATGCAGCAGAGTTGAATGCCCTTGAGCCCAATCAAACTTGGGAGCTAACATAGTTACCAAATGGAAAACGGGCCATTGGTTCTCGATGTGTCTATAAATTAAAACTTAAACCTGATGGAAGTGTTAATTGCTTTAAAGCTAGGCTGATGGCTAAAGGATACAATCAAATCAAAGGGATAGATTATATAGACAACTTTATGCTCGTGGCTAGAGAGTAAATAGTGAGGTTGTTGCTAGCTTTAGTTTCTTCGAAAGCCTAGCCATTACGTCAATTAAACATAAACAATGCATTTTTGTACGACTTTATATATGAGGAAGTCTACATGTTCATCCTGAAGGTTATTCTAAAGCTAAACCAAGTGAAGTTTACAAATTAAAACGCTCTTTGTATGAGCTTAAGCAGGCATCAGGACAATGGAACAACGAATTCACTCATCATTTGTGTAATTATGGCTTCATATAGTGCCACCATGATCATTGTCTCGTCATTAAGACATTTGGTGATAGTTTTCTTGCTCTAATTGTACATGTGAATGATGTTTTAGTGACGTGAACCTCACAAAAGGAGGTTATTGACGTTAAAAGGTTTTTACATAAGATATTCACCATTAAAGATTTAGGGTCAACATGGTTTAGAATTTGTTCGTTTTGCAAGGGTTACAGTTATTAACCAATAGAAATACATTTTAGATGTCAAAGATGCTAGCTACCACTTCTCTTCCGACAGTGATCAAGTTCTGTGAAGATGTAGATCCCTTATTTATTGATCTAGAGACATGTAGGCGATTAATTAGAAGCTTGTTGTACTTACGCTTTTCACAGCCTGATATCACACATGGTTTATAGCAATTGAGTTAGTTCTTATAGCATCCTTGCTAGCAACATTGGGGTGAAACTATTCATTTGGTTGAGTATTTTAAAGGTTGTCTTTCAATTTTTTTTTTCCAGTTGATATTCAACTTGTTTTAAGGGCTTATTGTGATTCTGATGGGGTGAGTTGTATTGATGCCAAGCGTCCTTGACTGGGTATTGTATATTATTTGGGACATCTTTGATATCATGGAAAACTAAGAAACAAAAAACCATTTCTTGTTCTTCAGCAAAGGCTGAATATAGAAACATGGCTTTTACTATTTATGAGTTGAAATGGATTAGTTATCTTCTTCAAGATCTTCACATTGATTGCCTCCTTGTTTGAGATGAATAAAAACGAGGATTCATTTCTCCTTAGCTTATTCGACCCAAATTGCAGCTGGCTGGTATGTTTACAAAATCCTTTCAAGCCCCTGCTTTTACTTCACTCTTGTCCAAGTTGTGTTTGGTTGACTTCTGTCAAAGCCCAACTTGAGAGGAGGGGGTGCATGAAGCTACTGACGTGTGCATGACTCAGTTGAGAAATTGTTAATAGTTGTTAGTTAGTTTTGTTATCAGCATGGTTATAACTTAGCTGAAGATAGTCACAGTTAGTTGGTTCCTCTTGTGTATAAATAACTTTTGTTGGGGTCCCAATTAGAGAGATGTTAAGAACAAGCGAAAAGAAAGAGAATTGCAAATATTATGCTTTTGGTGAGAACAAACCAATGATTTAATTGACTAAAAACTGCTATCCACATCAATTAATGAAAGCTTGTATATATACAAGATGTGCAATCAGAATCCTATCTAAATAGAACTAATTTAGTGGAACTACTAAGCATGTTCTCCAATTGAAATCCTAATTTAATGGAACTTCTAAAGGCTCCTAACTAACAAAGTTGGCATTAGCCGACCTTATTAGACCCACAATCAACAAAAACTTCCTATCTACTACAACTTGTTTTCTTCACACGTAGCATTAGTATTTTGGCTTTCTTCTCCTTATACATGTTGACCTATGGAGTTCATCTTTACCTCCCCCTTTAAGCGGAACCTTGTCCCTAAGGTTCATGTTGAGAAATCTGTGTTGCAGCACCTCCGACTTTTCCCACGTGACATCTTCTTTTGACATTCTCTTCCATTTTGCTAGACTTTGTTCCACAAAATGCTTACCCCTCTTAACCCAACTTGTGTTCAGTATAGCTTCAGGTTCACAAATGACATCTCCATCATCATGCATTGTTGGCAATTCATTGGTGACGTCAAGCTCACCTATTTGTTTCTCTAGCATTGACACATGAAAAGCAGGATGAATTCTCGAACTTGCTAGCAACTCAAGCTTGTACGCTACTTTGCCAATCCTTTCAATAATCTTGTGGGGTCTATAATAGCGGTTCACAAGCTTTTGAAAACCTTTGTTTGCTACTGATCGTTGATGGTATGGCTGCAACTTCAGGAAAACAAGATCACCCACTTGGAGCTCTAGGTCTCACCTTCTAGCATCGGACATTTGCTTCATGCAGTTACTGGCAGTGGAGAAGGTAGTTTTGAGCTGCTGCAACACAACATCCCTTGAGACTAGAGCTCGATCCACCTCATTAACTACCGACGTACGTTCCTCGTAGTGTGGAATGCTTGGTGGTGGCCTCCCATATAAGGGTGAAAATATGTCATTCCAATTGATCTGTGGTAAGTTGTATTATACCAGAATTCGGCCTAAGGGAGGAAGGAATTCCATTTGTGAGGATGCTGTGAAGCGAAGCACCGCAAATATTGTTCGAGGCAACGGTTGACAACTTATGATTGACCATTAGATTGAGGGTGGTATGCCGAGCTCATGCATAACGTGGTTCCTGATAATTTGAAGAACTCACGCCAAAAGTTACTAATGAATACAAGGTCACAATCACTTACTATGGATTTTAGCATGCCATAGAGTTTCACAACATCGTCTAAGAACTTCTCTGCAACAGTTTTAGCCGAAAAAGGATGTGACATTGCCATAAAGTGAGCTGACTTTGACAAACGGTCCACCGCCAAAAAGATTGCGTTCTTACCATTAGAAAGGGGTAATCCATCTATGAAGTCCATTGTGATGTTGTCCCAAACTTGATATGGAATTGGAAGAGGTTGGAGGAGGCTGGCGGGAACTGGCAACTTAGCCTTATTCTTTTGACATACAGTGCAAACTGAAACGTATTGTTGGACAGATTTATGCATTGAGGGCGAATAAAACTGTTGTGCCAACCTTTTGTAGGTCCGAAGAACCCCCCAATGATCACCATATGGCGAATCATGAAACTCCCGCAATAAGTGGCCAACCAACTATGATTTAGGAGGAACAACAACTCGATTTTTGAAACATACCAGGCCATTACGCCATTTGTATTGTGTTGCCGGATTGTCACTTGCAAGGCTTGCAATCTCTTTCATGTATGGATCATTGGTGGTTCTTTCTTGATTTCCTCCCAAAGTGTGGCTTTTGGAGTGAAAAGTGGATTAAGGATTGGGCTGCCTGCTGCTTGAGATAATGCATCTGTGACTGAATTTTCCCTTCTCGGCTTGTAAGTAATTTCATAGTCATAACCCATCAGCTTTGTGACCCATTTCTGTTGCTCTGGTGTAGTGATACGCTACTATAATAGATGCTTCAGACTCTTCTGATCAGTTAGTATGTAGAATTTATGACCCAGCAGGTACGATCGCCAAGTTTGAATTGCATGGACAATGGCCAGCATTTCCTTTGCATAGACAGACTAAGATTGCTTAGTGACTTCAAAGGCTTGGCTCATGAAAGCTATATGTCTTCCTTGTTGTGTCAGAACTGCCCTAATTCCACTTCCCGATGCGTCGGTCTCGATGGTAAAGGGTTCTGCGAAGCTAGGCAATGCAAGGGTAGGGGTTGACGTGTTGACCTTTTTTAATCTTCAAATGCAGTATTTGCCTCATCTGTCCACAGAAATTGGGCCTTTTTTTACACATTGGTAAGTCGTTGTGCTATGGCTCCATAATTCCTAACGAACTTCCGATAGTAGCCAGTGAGCCCTAGAAATCCATGGAGATCAATTACATTATTAGGTCTTGGCCACCTAATCATGGCTTCAATCTTCTTTTGATCTACTTTAACACCCTAGGAAGTAATTATATGTTAGGTAACTAGATAAGTTAATAAGCATGAGTGTTAAATGATTCTTAAGTAGAGAGCAGTAGCTCTGTATTATTCAGAAACAAGAAGGCAGAACCTTAGGGAAACCCCTTTACAATCTCAAGAAAACTTCCGCTAGTTCTTACTAATCTCCAAAACTATCCCCCTTATCCCATAGACTAATATTTTATATCTACTTATCCTAACAAAATTATAAGGAATAGATATCTCCTACTAACTACCTGAATCCCTAAAATATATTGATATCTAACTACTACTTACAGCCGATCTTCTTCTTCCGTGTATAAACTAACCACACTCCTCCTTTGTGACGATTATTCCTAACAATACCGCCCCTGATGAAAGAACCTTATCCCCAAGGTTAAGCTCTGGAAATTGGCTACGGATAAGCTCTTGGTCCTCCCACGTAGCATCCTCCATCGGTTTGCCTTGCCAATGAATCAACCATTGATTACGAGTAACTCCTCGATTATGAAGTGTCCTACTACCCAAAACTGCAGCTGGTGCACACAATTCAGGAGTATAGTCCAACTCTGGAGGTAACTCTTCCTGAACATGGTGGTGCCCGATAGCCTTTTTCAATTGAGACATGTGAAACATTGGGTGTATGCGGGCTTGAGGGGGAAGTTGCAGTCGAAATGCGACAGTGCCAACCTATTTGTCCACCAAATACAGTCCATATTATCGAGCTGTAAGTTTCGGGTGCAGTCACTTAGGCATGGACCCTTGCTGATGTGGACGAATCTTCAAATACACCCAATCTTCTACCTGAATGTGATGAGGACGCCTACAGTCATCTAGAAGACGTATCATGTGATTGCGAGGGCATTCTAGATGATGTTTCAACTATGCCAGAGATTCGTCACGACTCATTAAATCCTACGCTACAGCTTCCACCAACGTTTCTCCAGGAATAAAGCGTGTGATGGAGGGAGGAGGTCTACCATATACTACCTCAAAAGGAGAATGTTTAGTTGCTGAATGAAAACTGGTATTATACCAATACTCTGCCAATGGTAAATAATCTAACCAAACCTTGGGTTGTTCTGAGCTAAAACAGCGAAGATATGTCTCAATATTGCGGTTAGCTACCTCAGTTTGGCCATTCGATTTGGGGTGATAGGCAGTACTCAATTTTAATTGAGTTCCCTAGAGTGTAAACAATTCTTGCCAAAAATTACTTAAGAACGTAGGATCCGGGTCACTTACAATGGAAAGCGGAATTCCATGTAATCAGACAACCTCCTTGGTAAAAATTTCAGCAATAGAACGGGCTGAGTATGGATGTTTGATAGGAATAAAATGTCTATATTTGCTCAACCTGTCCACTACGACTAGCAAGGTATTATAGCCTTTCGATTTGGGTAGTCCCACGATGAAATCCATGCTCAGCTCTTCCCAAATGGCGCTGGGAATAGGTAATGGTTGGAGTAAACCTGCTGGAGACGTAGCTTGATATTTGTTACGCTGACAATTGTTACAAACTGCTACAAAATCAGATACAACCTTTTTCATACCCTTCCAAAAGATAGATTGAGCTATCCTCTTTTAAGTTTTGTAAATTCCCGAATGTTCCCCTGTCAAGGTAGTAGGAAACTCTTGTAAAAGCTTGCGAATCCATTCCGAAGATGTTGATACAACTAGCCTCCCTTTATAATATAATCTCCCATTCTCCAAGGTATAAGAAGGATGAGAATCCGGTTCCTTCTCAATTTCTTCTATGATTTTGCTCAACTGTGGATCAGCCTTTACCTCCTTATTAATTTGCTCCGGGGCTTGCCAAAATGGCCTAGAAATAACCTGCAACTCCATGTCCTCGCATACCTTGGAGAGTGCATCTGCTGCCCTATTGGTACTTCCAGACTTGTAGACAATATCAAAATCATATCCCAACAATTTTTCCAACCAATTATGCTGATTTCGAGTCGTAATTCTCTACTCCAGCAAATGTCTTTGGCTTTTCTGATCCTTATAAACTGTAAATTTCCTTCCCACCAGATACGGTCGCCAATGTTGAATGGCTAACACTAGCGCCATAAGTTCCTTCTCATATATGGATTTATTCAGTGATGATTCAGCTAATGCTTTGCTGAAAAAAGCCATTGGTTTCTTGCCCTGTGTTAGCACTGCTCCCACACCTTTACCGGATGCATTGCACTCCACCGAAAAAGAGGTATTGAAGTCTGGTAGTGTCAAAATCGGAGCACCGGTTAGAGCATTCTAAAATCTCTTAAATGTTGTTTCTCTAGAAATATCCTATTTAGAATTTCCTTATCTTTAACAGATTGGTGATAGGTTGTGCTATTTTCCCATAATCCTTCAATTACCTTTGGTAATACCTCGTCAGACCCAAGAACCCTCTCAAAGCTTTGAGAGATATAGGAATAGGCCATTGTAAAACCGCTTCAATCTTCTTGGGATCCATAGCAACGCCATCTTTGGAAATGATCTGACCCAAGTACTCAATCCTTAACTTCCCAAAGGTGCTTTTTTTTGTATTAGCATAGAAACGATGCTGCTGCAGTGTATGTAAAACCTTCTTCAAATGAGTGATGTGGCTCTCCCAATCGGGGCTATAAGCCAGAATGTCATAAAAAAAAAAAACTAACACAAACTTTCTAAGATAGGGCTGTAAGATTGAATTCATAGCACATTGGAACGTGGCTGGTGCGTTAGTGAGACCAAACGGCATGATGAGTGATTCGTAGTGGCCCTGATGTGCCCAAAAAACCGTCTTGGGAATGTCATCTTCATTCATGCTTATTTGATGGTACCCTGTTCGTAGATCGATTTTGGAGAAATATGTGGCTCCGAACAATTCATCCAAAAGTTCTTCAATCACAAGAATGGGAAATTTATTAGGTATTGTGGCTTTATTCAAAGCTAGCTAATCGACACAAAACTGCCAACTCCCGTCTTTCTTCTTCACAAGAATTACTAGACTTGAAAATGGACTGTTGCTAGGTCTGATAACCCCAAAAGCTAGCATTTCCGAAACCTGTTTCTCAATCTCATTTTTTTGTAGATGAGGATAGCAATAAAGGCTTACATTTATCAGATCAACCCTGGCCTTAATTGGGATTTTGTGATCAACTGGTCTGTTGGGTGGAAGCCCTTTTGGGTGTGAAAAAACTGGCTGAAATTCTGCCAGCACTTGTTGTAATTGCTGCTGTTGGTGATGGTCAAGTTTTTCTCCTATTTTGCCAGTCCAGCTGTCATCCTTCTTTTGTTTCTCTGAACTAAAAATTACCATAACCGCAATCTCAATTTTAGTAGTCTTCCTTAATGTCTTGATGGAAATTAAAGATCTTGACAGATTAGAATCCCCTTTAACAGTGACTGTTGATCCCAAATATGAAAAATTCATGGAAAGATCTTCCCAATTGTGTTGCACCTCGCCTAACGAAGCCAACCACGCCATTGCCAAAATAATATCCACTCCTAACTCAAAAAGAAAAAATTCTCCTGAATAAACATAACCTTGCATTTCCAAATTTAAGCCCTCGTAATAACCTTGAGAGTCTTGTTTTTGACCGTTTCCCATCCTCACTCTGAAACTCGCAGTGATCTACACTTTCTAGCCTTGATTCAATGCCAACTTTTTCAATATGAAGTTGTGACTTGCCCGACTGTCAATCAACACCAGAATAGGAGTTCCATCAATCTTTCCCCAAAGCTTCATGGTCTTGGGTTGTGTCTATCCATGGGCAAAAAATTGTGAAAGTTCCATCCAGTCACACTGAACTTCTTCAACAACCTCCTTTGACATTTCGTGTGTGTCCAGACCTTCTTCTACCTCTGAAATCGCATCTTCATCTTCTCCTAAAATATTC
>JAOTJB010000004.1:14619685-14647186 GCA_027123815.1 Erythroxylum minutifolium | reverse complement strand
AAACATACAAAATAAATCCTAAAACACAACAATAATAATCTATTATGCAAGAAACACATGCCAAATACTTAGAAAAAGACACACTAATGCACAACTATCACGCTTTTAATTAAATTTCTTTTCTCATGTTCATGACTTCCTTCCTTATACTGTTATGAACAATTTAGCTTTATTGGTGCAACATCTGATTAACTTGGGAGTTAAGCATGGCATCACATAACCTACACATTCCATCATTGGTGAGGGTTCTCCACCTTTCCATGTTCCCTTTAGTTTAGTGCCACGCAAAAGACATCTTTTACTGAACTCTAGGTCAAAGTTCTGTAAACAAGATGACAAATCACCTTTATTAGATGTTTTGGAGGCCAAAGGAACATTTTCTTTATGCCCTAAAAAATTAAATAAGTGAGTTAATAACTTTAAAAAAATAATAATAATTAGGCAGTCCACTGGTAGATTTGCAACTTCTATTATTTTGTTAAATCAATTAGTTAAATTAGTTTCATAACCAGATGGCCCCCACCTTCTCAAAGTTCATCTTATCTACCAATATTTTTAAGATTAGACATACAATGTTGTAGATAAATTGATTAATTCTTATTTTGCAATCAAACTAAGCTAACCAATCAAATGCAAATACCTTTACTTTTAAGTTAATCTCTCAATAAAAATTATGAGTTATTTTGTTTTATTTAGTGCGAAAGTCAACCATTCTTTCTATGGCATTGACTTCACCTTCAAAATGTACGTATTTAAAGTTTTAAATACGCGTTATTGGCAAGTTTTTCGCATTAAGATCATGTTTCACAAAACCATGTGATTTTACTCATTTAAACCTAAAACAATTCTATTTTGCAAGCATACTACAAATAGTTTCTTAGTTGCTGAAAATAAATTAACCTATATATGAAAAAACAAGCATAGTATCTGTGTAGAAAGTGGACTTCCATGTCATATGACTCACAGTAAAGAATTTTGTGGGAATGATTTTTTGTGTTTCTTATTTAAGGAATCAGAAATATATACACGATACAACACCAACATCTTCCTAATTTAGAAGACCCAAATAGTTACAGAAGATAATAAAGAACCTCTTAAGAATATTACAAATATACATGACATATATACACCTCATTATTCCATAATTATTGTAATACTCCCCCTTAAGTTGGAGCATGTAGGTCACGAATGCCTAACTTGAGAAGAAGAAGTTGCAACTGTTACTTCCCAAGAGCCTTGGTAAGAAAATCAGCGAGTTGCTTCGTGATCCACATATAAAAACTAACAATACTGTCAGCTTGTATCTGATCATGCATATAATGTCAATCGACTTCAATATGTTTAGTACGATTATAGAACATAAGATTTGCAGCTATATGAAGGGTCACCTTACTATCATAAAATAAACACACAGGGTGTGGATGAGGTATACTAAGAGAAGTAAGAAGCGACTTATGCCATGTGAGCTCATAACTAGTAGTGGCCATAGAGTGGTACTCAACTTCAACGAAAGAACGAGATATAGCAGGTTGATTCTTTGTCTTCCATGAGACCAGATAGACACATAACATAACGAAGTAACCAGTAACAAGTTGCCCAATCGAAATCACAATAGGCATTGAGATGTAGATCACTATCACAACATAGCATAAGCCCTTTACCAAGATGCCCTTTAAAGTATCGTAAGACACGAAGAGTAGCATTCCAATAATCATCCTTGGGACATTGCATAAACTAATAAAGAGTATGTACCATATAGCAAAGTTCTAACCATCGATAATAATCAGGTTTAATATATTCAGGCCTAAGAGTAAGTACAGGTTGATGGTTTTGCTTAATAGGGAAGTCATATAGTTTGGAACCAAGTAAACCAGCTTTGAAGATAGTATCCAACTCATATTGGTGCTGAGAAATAAAAAGACCTTTAGGATCACGTGCAATCTCATGACTAAGAAAATACTTCAGGGCTCCTAAGTCTTTCATATGAAAATAGGCACTTAAATATGCATTAAAATTATCCATTGCATCATAATTATTGCCTAAAATAATAAGGTCATCAATGTGAAGTAGAACATAAAGCTTAATACCATTATGCTGAAAAGAAAAGATGGAATAGTTTGCATATAACTGGGTGAAGCCAAAGGATTTAAGAATAGTGGCAAGTTTAACAAACCAATTTTGCGATGCTTGACGAAGGCCATAAAGAGATTTATAAAGATGATATACTTTCCTAGGAGAAGAACTTAAAAAACTAGCAGGAAGTGTCATGTATACTTCCTCATCTAGATTATCATGAAGAAAAGCATTATGAATATCCATTTGGTGTAGTTCCTAATCACGAATAGCTGCCATAGATAATAAAACATAAAAGAAACCAATTTTTACAACAGCATCAAACATTTCAATATAGTCAATACATGCCACTTGATTATTGCCAAGAATAATAAGACGAGACTTGTGATGCTCAATAGTGCCATCAAATTTATACTTGTTCTTATACACCCATTTACTTTCAATGGCCTTCTTAATAAGAGGTAAATCCTTAATTACCGAAGTCCCTTTATTTTTAAAAAGCTTCAATCTCTTTACGAATGACTTCATACCAATTAGCATCACCAACAGCCTTTGAAAATGTTGTAGGCTCTTATTCTTTAGTGATGGCTGCCAAGAAACGAACATAAGGAGAAGAAAAGTTATTACAAGTCACATAATTAACAAAAGGATATAGTGTACCTGATAATGATGAAGACACAAGTGGTGTTGAAGAGGAGACAGGGTCTAAGAATTAAGTCGTGTGATAAAATATAATCACATAAATGAACAGAAGGTTGCCTATCCAGAGAACCACGGTGATGAACTTCATCCGAGGGCTATTGAGTTTTAGTAGTAAGGGTTATAGAGGGGGTAACATCACTCACCCTCTCTACAATATTGGGTGAAAAAACTGGGGCTATAGGGGATACACTCCCCCTTACTTCAGTATCCAATGGGGGAATAGGCAAAATGAGGTAAGTCAATGGTAGTTGAGGGAGTTGATGCCATAAAGTTAGCAAAATCACTAAATATGGTGATAAGTAGGGGCAAGTGAGCATTGCTAGGGTTGAGGACTAGTAAATGGAATTTTATTTTTGTAAAATACCACGTCACAAGTGAGAGTTGTGATTTTACATCATGTTTTAGGGTTTATTTTGTTATCTATTAAGTGTTAATTTGAGTGTTTAGTACGTATTTAGGTTTTAATTGCATTAGTTTATGTGTTTAAGTGTTTTTATGGGTTAGTATGAATCTTTGAGCTTAAATGTTATGTTTTTAAGGTACCTTGATGTTGTTGTTAGTGTTTTAGGGTCAACGGCGAAGAATGGAGAAGTTTTGGAGACTTTTCGGGTTGTGACAGAGAGACATGACCCACTAAGCCCCAGGCCACAATCATGACACTTTGGCTATGATCATGACAGAGAGGTTTGATCCAGACCATGATTGTGTAACTTGGGCCATGCTCGTGACATGAAGGGTTAAACACCAAAAATAGATGAAAATGTCAAGCTTTGAGGAACTTTTCAAACCACTTCGATCCCAGACAAACCATAGGACTGCCAAGGTATTTGAGGAATATAAAGAACAAAAGAAAGGAGCTTTTTGCATTAACCAAATCCTGAATGCTAGAGAGCGCTTAATCGAGAGATTGAGAAAGGATCGAAGGAAGAGAGACACAGAGAAGAAGCCATACAAAGTAATTCCCAGAATAGGAGGTTTCTTACCATTGCTGCCTCCGCTATTCCATTCCAATCATATTTTCTAATTTATTTTCAATTTTATTGATGTATAGAGTTGAGACAATTGTTGAGAATAAGATATCTTGAATGTTGAGTTATGTCTATACTCACCTTCAGGATTTTGTCTTTGATATTAATGAAAGTTGATTGTTTGGTTTTTTTATTGAGTTATTGTGATTCAATTTTTAATCTTAATAATTTGGTAATAAACTGACAGCGTGAACTGAGTGAAAATCATCAAATTAGGCTAATGAGAGTTAGGTAGTTTGATAGATTAAGAATTGAATCAAATCAATAAAATTGAGTAACAAGAAATCGTGCAAAGGTTTTTGGTAGGTTATTGGACAATTTTAGAACTAATTTAGGCTTTTGATCAATTGGGAATTGAGAGATTACAATTCTATAATCTAATTAGGTTTATCAATTAGGGTTAAAGATTACAACTTGAGAGAGAGTAATCCACCCTAGGATTGTCTAGACCCAGTAATTTAGTAATTTCATAATCAATTAGGTTTTCATTAAGGTTGGATTAAAACCCCTTTATCTTAATTGGTAGTTCCTAGGTTGAATCTTTATTGGGTTATGCAAATTGCTATCTTGGTTTTAATTTCTGAATTTAATTCTTTAGATTGATTATTTGATTGAATCATTTTCTACCTAGTTTTTTATTTTAATTAAAGAATTTAAGTTAAGCCTTAGATTTTAGGATTGAATTACTCCTCCTTATGGGATCGATACCTTAGGAAATTCACGAATGACCCGTGCATTTGTGGTATTATCGAGGTTAAAAATATTAAAACTTATTGTACATAAACCTACGATCAATAGCTACTGAAACATCCCAGCATTTATATAACTTCTATTTCAGCCAAAAGCTATACCACTTAAGTCTCTATCTTCTTTAATGGAATAGCTTAGGTCTTCATTGGCATGGTGAGCAAAAGGAATATCTTCGTTCTAACATCGAGTTATATATGCTATTGCATACTTCTAAGAGTGATTATGTAACAAGAGATTGTGCATAGGTTTCTAGCAGGTTATTGGACAATTTCAGAACTAATTTATGTTTTGAGTCCATTGGGAATTGAGAGATTACAATTCCACAATCTAATTAGGATTTATCAATTAGGGTTAAAGATTATAACTCAAGAGAGAGTAATCCACCATAGGATCATCTAGAACTGGTAATTCGATAATTTCATAATCAATTAGGTTTCTATTAAGGTTGGATTAAAATCTCCTTTTTCTCAATTGGTAGTTCCTAGGTTGATTCTTAATTGGGTTTTACAAGTTCCTATCTTGTTTATAATTTCTGAATTTAATTTCTGAGATTGATTATTGATTACGTAATTTTCTGTGCCAATTTGTTATTTTGAATTATTATGAAATTGAGTTAAGCCTTAGATTTTGAGATTAAGTTACTACTCCTCATGGGATCAATACCTTAAGTACTATGTGAATGAATAGTGCGCTAGTAGTATTATCGAGGTTAAAAATATTAAAACTTATCATACATAAACCTGCAATCAAGTTTTTGGCGCTATTACCGGGGAGATGATAGTTTAGTTCTATAGTTTAAGGTGTTTATATTAGCTTTTTTATTTTTCTTTTCATTTTTTATTTTAGAAATCGTGCTCTTACATGAACACATGAGTCACGAGAGGTTCGAGTCATGCAACAGAAACATTAGGTTTAGATATCAATCGACTAGAACAAACCCTTAGGAAATCTCGGTAAGAAGAAGAAGAAAATATCTAGAAATCAACAACGACCGAGGAGTTTCAACAAAACATGGACCATGGAGCTAACCAAGGATGGCAACAGAGGACCCTAATAGACTTCAAAAGGCTGGGTTTCAATGTGTCAAACCAAGGAGTAGCTAAGCCGCCTGTTCAAGTGACCTCGTTCGAGATTAAACCTGCACATAGTTAATTTCCTAGAGATCTGTGATACTTTTCGGTAGCATCAGATGTCGAAAGATGCAATCAAAGCTAGACTTTTTCTCTTTATCTTTAAAGATAAAGCAAAGGCTCGGTACCATTCAATTAGCCCAGCTAACATTACGATATGGGACCAACTGGTTCGTGCCTTCTTGGACAAGTATTTCCCATTTACTAAAAGCACACTTGTTTTTCTCGGTCAGTTGAGGCGTCCTAAATATTATTAAGGAAATCTCCAATTTCCAACAAGGTGATAAGGAATCAATCTACAAAGAGTGGGAGAGATATAAGGACTTACAACAGAAGTGCCCACACTATAACTTACCGAAAGAGTTCCTATTACAGACTTTCTACAATGTAATGAACCTACCGACAAGATGCATGATTGATGCAGCTTCAAGAGGATCCTTAATGCAAAAGACTGTTGATAAAGCAAAGGAGATGGCAAGCAACAACAACTTATAGACAAAGGTACGGGGAAGGCAACCTGTTACCTTTAGAGAGCATAAGGGAATTATCGCGGTCGATCAAATGACAGAGATGCAAGTGAAGATCGGTAACATGATGTGACAACTCAACAGCATGAAGGCGTCATCTTTAGCCTAAGTGAAGGCCGTACAATTGAAGTGTGAGCTCTGTAGATAGTTAAATTATGATGCTATGGACTGCTATCTGATAAAGGAAGACAATCAAGAGTAAGTAAACTATATGGGAGCACAATATGAACGAGGAGGGGGTAACAATCCCTACTCTAACACTTACAACCCTTGGTGGAAGAACCACCCTAACTTCTTCTAAACAAACAAAACTGGAGGATAGTTCAGGCCTCAAGGTCAATCAGGCTTTTAGCAAGATAAAGTAAGTTCGACAAAATCGAAGTTAGATAAGATTGGAACTTTAGACAATATACAAAAGAAGTTGGAAGATAAATTTTAGCAAGTCAATAAGAACCATGCTTCCACAATGCATAATCTAGAAGCCCAAGTGAATCAATTGTCAAATGCCTTTTCTATATGAAATTTGGAAAATATTCCTAGCACTTTAGGAACAAAATCAAGGGAGCAACTCAAGGCTGTTACACTTCAAAGTGGGAAGGAACTTGAACTACCCATAAGGACAGTAGAGGAGCCTATCCAGCCAGTTGAGAAAAATAAAGAAAAGGAGAAAGAAGTGGACAATTGTGAATACCCTTCTTATATTGTTCCCCCACCGTATCAACACAAGGTTCCTTTTCCTCAATGATTACAAAAGAAGAAGTTAGATGCACAATTTGCAAAGTTTGTTGAGAAATTAAGGATGCCACAGATCAATCTCTCCTTTGTTGAGGCGTTAGAACACATTCCTAAATATGCAAAATTTTTAAAGGACATATTATCAAAGAAGCATATTTGGGAAGATAATCAAATGGTAGTTCTAGTTGGCTCTTGCGACTCAATATTTACAAATCAAATGCCTCATAAATTGAAAGATCTAGAAAGTTTCACAATACCTTGTGTGGTTGGTGAATTTAAATTTACAAAGTGTTTGTATGATTTGGAAGCTAGCATCAATCTTATGCCTTTGTCAATATTCAGGAAGATGGGACTAGGAGAGGTCAAACTAACGCCAATGTTAATTTAGTTGGCTGATCAATCCATCAAAAGACCATTTGGAATAATGGAAGATGTTCTAATGCAAGTGGATAAGTTCATTATTCTAGTAGATTTTATGGTTCTGGATTTTAAAGAAGATAAGAACTGCCCACTAATCTTAGGTCGACCATTTATGAACATAGGGAAGACCATAACTGATGTTCATGAAGGGAAATTAACACTTCAAATAGGTGAAGATCATATCAAATTCAATATGAATAAAGCCTTAAGGAATCCAGTAACGAGTAGTGCATGCATGAAAGTTGAAATTATAGATTAAAATTTGCAAGAACAAGTTAAGAGTTGCATCATAAAAGTGCAGTCAGTGGAAGCAGAGACAGATGATTGATATCAGAACCCTGAATCTAAAGGAGATCATGAGATGGAGGAGGCAGATGTTTAAGTGCATCAAGATATTTTAGTTCAAACTGAAGCACTCATACCACCATCTTCAGAGAAACCACCAACATTAGAGTTTAAGCCTTTACCTGCACACCTCAGGTATACCTTTCTTGGTGAAGGTCAAATGTTATCGATAATAATTTCTAACCAATTGAATGAAAAACAAGAAAGTAAGGTGGTGGAAGTTACTAGGAAGCGGATGAAATCCATCGAATGGTAGATTGCTAACATTTGATAAATAAGCCCAAATGTCTGTATGAAATGAATAAACTTAGAAGAAGGATGTAGAATGCTGAGAGAGCGTCAACAGAGGCTGAATCCTAACATAAAGGAGTTAGTCAAGAAGGAGATCATAAAACTCCTAGATACAGGGATAATCTATCCCATCTCTGATAGTAAATGGGTTAGCCTAGTATAATGCATACCTTAAAAGGTGGAATGACGGTGATAGAAAGTAATAGTGGAGAAGTAATTTCAATAAAAATAGCCACAAGATGGAGAGTATGTATAGATTATCACAAACTCAACTCAGTGACTAAGAAAGATCACTTTCCTCTCCCATTTATAGATCAGATGATAGAAAGGGTAGCTGGCCATTCATTTTATTGCTTTTTAGATGGATACTCAGGCTATAATCAGATTTTCATCTACCCTGATGATCAAAAGAAGACCACATTCACTTGCTCCTGTGGTACCTTTGCGAACAGATAGATGCCTTTCAAACTTTCCAATGCTCTAGCCACATTTTAGAGATGTATAATGTCTATCTTTGCTAACATGATAAAAGACATAATGGAGGTGTTTATGGATGATTTTTCAATCTTTAGAGATTCTTTTAACATATGCTTAACTAATTTAGGTAGAGTCCTTCAAAAATATGAAGAATCACACTTAATGCTGAATTGGGAGAAATGTCATTTTATAATCCAAGAAGGGTTCGTGCTCGGGCATAAAATCTCACATCAAGGATTCAAAATTGACAGAGCAAAAACAGAGGTGATAGAGAAACTTCCACTATCAAGGAATGTAAAAGATGTGTTAGGATTTTTAGGTAATGCAGGATTTTACCATCGATTTATCAAAGACTTTTCAGAAATTACAAGACCTTTGACGAACCTTTTAGTCAAGGATGTGCCCTTCATGTTTGATGATAAATGTATGTCTGCATTCAACACCTTAAAGGAGGCATTAACATCAGCACCAATTATATCACCAGCAGATTGGACACTTCCATTCGAAGTTATGTGTGATGCAAGTGACCAATCCATAGGTTGTGTTTTAGGCCAAAGGAAAGATGAGAAGTTGCATGTGATTTACTATGCTAGTAAAACTCTTGTAGGGTCCCAGCTGAAGTACAACACGACAGAAAAGGAACTACTCACAGTATTGTATGAGTATGACAAGTTTTGACAATACCTTTTAGGTTCAAAGGTAATTGTATTCACCGACCACGTGACACTAAAATACCTTTTCAACAAGAAAGATGCAAAACCTAAGCTCATTCGATGGGTGTTACTTTTACAAGAATTTGATAAAGGTGAGAGATAAAAAGGGAGTAGAAAATGTGGTTACAAACCACTTATCTAGACTTGGGGGAGGGGAATGCAAGCCAAGTAACGATATTAACAAAAATTTCCCTAATGAAACTCTAATGTTACTCGAGAGCTTGACTACACCATGGTTTGCGGATATCGCCAATTATGCTGCCAGTGGTAAACTTATGTCAAATCTCTCTTACCAACAAAGGAAGAAGTTTTTGCATAATTGTAACCTATATATATGGGATGAGACAACCCTATATAGAGCTTGTGGAGATGGGTTAATGCGACATTGCATTCCAGATGAGGAAATGTTAGACATCTTAAAGCAATGTCATAAAGGTCAGTATGTTGGGCATTATAGAGCTAACAAAATGGTGGCTCAGATACTTAAGAGTGGATTTTATTGGCCATAATTGTTTAAGGATGTGCAGACCTACGTGGCATAATGTGATCGATGCCAGGCAATAGGTAATACTTCCAAGAGGGATGAAATGCCTTTATCCAACATTGAAGAAGTAGAAGTCTTTGATGTATGGGGCATCAATTTTATAGGTCCATTCCTATCTTTAATGGGGAACATATATATTTTAGTGGGGGTTGATTATGTTTCACGTTGGACTGAAGTGGTAGCATCTCCAACCAATGATGGGAAGGTAGTTCAAAAGTTCATTAAACGACTATTTAACCAGTTTAGAGTGCCACGTACAATAATAAGTGATGAAGGTGCATATTTTTGCAATAGATCTTTTGATGCCCTCTTAAAAAGATATGGAGTGCACCACTGAGTTGCTACACCTTACCATCCACAGACTAGTGGCTAGGTGAAAGTTTTTAACCGGGAGCTAAAACAAATGCTGGAAAAGATAGTGAACAACTTCAGAAAGGATTAGGCAGCAAACTTAGATGATACCTTATGGGCCTATATGATAGTTTTAAAAACACCCATTAGAACAACTCCTTATAAGCTCGTTTACAGGAAAACATGTCATTTGCCAATCGAATTAGAACATCGAGCATACTAGGCGATTAAAGCATTAAATTTTTTTTGGAAACAAGTAGGCAGAAAGAGACTTCTACAATTAAATGAACTTGAAGAGTTTCGTTTCAATACTTATGCCAAACTCTACAAAGAAAAGGTTAAGAAGTGGAATGATGCTCATCTCAAGCAAAAGGAATTCAAAGTAGGAGACACTGTTATATTATATAATTCACAGTTGAGGCTATTTTCAGGGAAGTTAAAGTCTAAATGGAGTAGACCATTTACGATCATTCAAGTTTTTTATCATAGAGCCCTAAAACTAGAAAATGCTAACAAGGAGACTTTTAAGGTCAATAGGCATCATTGCAAGCTTTATTTTGGAGGAGCGATTCCCAAAGATACAGAAGTGTTCCTTGTCTTCGAATAATTAAGATGCTTTCCTAGACGTAAGGTCAAGCTGAGGACCATTAACTAGAGCATTTAGAAATTTGTTCAAAAATGTTAGGTGTAGTTAGATTTGTTTTCAATAAAATGTTAGTAATTTGTGTTGATTCTTAGGGTTATCGTTACCACCTCTATCTCTATGAGACTTTGTCTAACCCAATTTTCTTTTTCAAATTAGCCTTCAGTTCTATTTTTTATTTTTATTTTTATTTAGTTTCTAACTACCTTAATTTTACATTTCTTCTTGTCTTTTATATGCTTATTTGTTCTCTTCTCACATTAAGGACAATGTGTTGTTCAAGTGTGGGGAGGGGTTATATGTTTTGTTTTGTATGTGATTTTGCATATGGTATGATAGTTTTAGGTTACATTTTGTGAATTGTTTGAATTTGCCAATGGCTTAGATGGATTGAAATTTATTTTATTTTAAACATATTCTATTAGGTTGTGAATAATCATTATCTCACAAAATTAGTGAATTGAAGTCTTTGGATAAATATATAGCTTAATTAGGATTTAATGTAAGTTTAGCACCTTATAGATTGTCACATTCATTCATAATTTGCGGTCTTTCAACTTAAGTAGCTTAACTCGCATTTTTCATTTAAATGAGTAGCTAAAACAACAAGGTAGGCAATAATATAAATAAAAAAAGTGTTTGTTAAATAAATCACTATTCTGCTAACCTTCGAGTTATGAATAGAGCTAGTAGCTAGTTGAAAACATGATATAGTTACGCATAAAAAATGTGTGCCTTCGTGTCAAAAAGCTATAATGATGTTTCAACTAAGTTGTTTAATAAAAATGACTTAGTCAAGTAACTAGATCGACATTCATCACCAATGTTTCCCTTCAAGTAAAAGACTAAGTCCTTGCCTAAATAATAATAATAATAAAAGTTCTTAATAAAACCTACCAAACTTGTAATAAACTTGACTTTTTATGAAAACATACTTAGGAACAGTTACAAAGTATGAAGGACCAAAGAATTGTTAATGTGTGTATACAATTGAAAAGGGCAAATAAATTAACACTTGGATCTTAATTAAGTTGTATATTTAGATCAAAGCCCCTGGATATAGATTTTGCATGTTAATGATTAGATATAACTTGTATGAATGTATTTAAGATTAAATTTATTTCATAAAGTTGAAGTTATTTCCTCATTACTACATTGTGTGTTGTGTGTTTTTTGTTTTGTTTGCTTGAGGACAAGAAAATGTTTAAGTGTGGGGATGTTGATAGTTATGATTTTGCACTATATTTTAGGGTTTAATTTGTTATGTATTAAGTGTTAATTTGAGTGTTTAGTGTGTATTTAGGTTTTAATTGTGTTAGTTTATGTGTTTTTATGGGTTAGTATGAGTCTTTAAGTTTAAATGTTACGTTTTTAAGGTACCTTGATGTATCTGTTAGTGTTTCAGGGTCAATGGCAAAAAATGGAGAAGTCTCGGAAACTTTTGGGCCGAAACCATAGCCCACGATCATGACATAATAGGCCACGATCGTGACAGAGAGATGTGAGCCACCATGCACCAAGTCACGATCATGACACTTGGGCCACGATCGTAGCACTTGAGCAGTTGCAAAAATAAGTAAAAATGTTATGTTTTGAGGAACTTTTCAGACCGTTTTGACCCCGGACAAACCCTAGGGCTGCCAATGTATCTAAGGAACATAAAGAACAAAAGAGAGAAGCTTTTTGCATCAGCCAAATCCCGAACCCTAGAGAGAGCTTAATCAAGAGATTGGGAAAGGATCAAAGGAAGAGAAACACAGAGAAGAAGCCACACGAAGAACATCCTGGATTAGAAGGTTTC
Source organism: Erythroxylum minutifolium (assembly GCA_027123815.1). NCBI lineage: Eukaryota > Viridiplantae > Streptophyta > Magnoliopsida > Malpighiales > Erythroxylaceae > Erythroxylum > Erythroxylum minutifolium. The sequence goes on along the minus strand of JAOTJB010000004.1, from coordinate 14,634,656 downwards.
CTGTCGTTGCTGCCTCTGCTATTCCATTCCAATCATATTTTGCAATTTATTTTCAATGTTATTAATGTATAGAATTGAGATAATTGTTGATAATAAGATTTGTTGAATGTTGAGTTATGTCTATACTCACCTTCGGGAGTTTGCCTTTGATATTAATGAAAGTTGATTGTTTATGTTTTATTGAGTTGTTGTGATTCAATTTTTGTTCTAAATAATTTAGTAATAAACTGAGAGGGTGAACCGAGTGAAAATCATTAAATTGGGCTAACGAGAGTTTGGTAGTTTGATCAATTAAGAATTGAATCAAACTGGTAAATTTGTGTAACGAGGGATTGTGCATAGGTTTTTAGTAGGTTATTAGACAATTTCAGAACTAATTTAGGTTTTGGGTCAATTGGGAATCAGGAGATTACAATTCTATAATCTAGTTAGGGTTTATCAATTAGGGTTAAAGATTATAACTCAAGAGAGAGTAATCCACTCTAGGATCATCTAGACTCAGTAATTCGATAATTTCATAATTAATTAGGTTTCCATTAAGGTTGGATTAAAACCCCCTTTATCTCAATTGGTAGTTCCTACGTTGATTCTTGATTGGGTTGTGCAAATTGCTGTCTTGTTTATAATTTCTGAATTTAATTATTGAGATTGATTATTGATTGAGTAATTTTCTGTGTTAATTTTTATTTTTAGTTATTATGAAATTGAGTTAAGCCTTAGATATTAGGATTAAGTTACTCCTTCTCGTGGGATCGATACCTTAAGTACTACATGAATGATCCATACGCTTGCGGTATTATCAAGGTTAAAAATATTAAAACTTATCATACATAAACCTGCGATCACTAAGAAACAAAGAAATCTCCACTTTTAAGATCATACAAATGTCATCCCTTTTTACTATGAAGGTACCCAACAAATGTGCATTTCTGGCTATGAGAATTGAACTCATTTAAATCTTGAGGAATTTTAGATATAAAGGAAAAACATCCAAAAATACAAAAATGATTAGATGAGGGTGGACATCTAAAAATAAGTTTGTAAGGAGTTTTTCCTTTATGGAGGATTGTCAGGGTTTGATTTATGAGATAACCTGCAGTAAGAATTCACTCCCCTCAAAATTCAAGTGGCAAATTTGTTTGAAAATGAAGGGCTCGAGCAATGTTAAGTGTATGAAGATATTGCAATCAACCTTACCATTTTGTTGAGGTTAGCAACACATGAGCTTTCAAATAAAATCTCTTGTTCTGAAAAATAATTCTCTAAGTAAGTAAATTTAGTCCCATTATCAGTACAAATTCATTTAACCTTCTTATTAAATTGCATTTATTCCATAGCACAAAATTTAGAGGACCTAAATAGTTACAAAAGATAACAAAGAAGCTCCTAAGAATACTACAGATATACATGACATATGTACATCTAATTATTCTATAATTATCGCAATACTCCTCCTCAAGTTGGAATATGTAGGTCATGAATGCCCGACTTGCGAAGAAGATATTGCAACTGTTGTTTCCTAAGAGCCCTGGTAAGAAAATTAGTGAGTTGCTTCATCATCCACACATGAAAAGTGACAATATTGTCAGTTTGTATCTGATCACGCACACAATGATAATCAACTTCAATATGTTTAATACAATTATGGATCACAGGATTTGCAGCTATGTGAAGAGTCACATTACTATCATAAAATAAACATATGGGGTGTCGATGAGGTATAGTAAGAGAAGTAAGAAGTGACTCAAGCTATATGAGCTCAGAACTAGTAGTGGCCATAGAGTGGTAGTCAACTTCAGTGAAAGAACAAGATACAATAGGTTGTTTCTTTGTCTTCTATGAGACTAGAGAGATACCTATCATAATGAAGCAAACAGTAATAGAGCATCACGTCTACATAAAAATTGCCTAATCAGAATCATAATAGGCATTAAGACGTAGATCATTATCAAGATATAGTATAAGCCTTTGACCAGGATGCCTTTTAAGGTATCATAAGACATAAAGAGTAGCATTCCAATGAACATACTTGGGACATTGCATAAATCGAGAAAGAGTACATACCACATAGCAAATTTCTGGACAAGTGATTGTGAAATAGATGAGGAAACCAACTAAATGTCGATAATGATCAGGTTCAACAAATTTAAGCCCAGGAGCAAGTACAAGCTGATGACTTTGCTCAATAAGGAAGTCATACGGTTTGGCACCAAGTAAACCAGCTTCGAAAATAATATCTAACGCATATTTTCAATAAGAAATAAAGAGACTTTGAAGACAATGTGAAATCTTAAGACCAAGAAAATATTTCATGGCCTTAAGTCTTTCATATGAAAAAAAGAACTCAAATATGCTTTAAAATTAGCGATTGCATCAGAATTATTGCCTATAATAATAAAGTTATAAACGTAAACTATAACATGAAGCTCAATACCATTTTGTTGAGAAGACTGAAAAGAAAAGATGGAATAATCTACATATGATTAGTGAAGCGAAAAGATTTATAAGTAGTGGCAAGTTTAGCAAACTAGTTTTGTAGTGCTTGACGAAGGCCATAAAGAGACTTCCGAAGACGACATACTTTCCCGTGATAAGAACCCAAGAAACTAGGATGAAGAATTATGTACACTTCCTCATCTAGAACATCATAAAGAAAAGCATTATGAATATCCATTTAGTGTAGTTCCTAGTCACGAATAGCTACCACAACTAAGAAAACACGAACAGAAACCGTTTTTACAACAGGAGCAAACATTTCATTATAGTCAGTACCTACCATTGATTGTTTCAGAGAACAACAAGATGGGCGTTGTGACCTCAATGGTGCCATTGGAGTTATACTTGATCTTATACACCCACTTACTCCCAATGGCCTTCTTACCAAGAGGTAAATCCTTAATTACCCAAGTCCCATCGTTCTTAAGAGCTTATATCTCTTTACGAATGGCTTCATGCCAATTAGCATCACCAACAACCTCTGAAAATGTTACAAACTCATGTCCTGCAGTGATGGCTACCAAGAAATGAACATAGGGAGTAAAAAAGTTATTATAATTCATATAATTAACAAGAGGATACGGTGTACCTGAGAACGATAAAGACACAGGTGGTGTTAGAGAGGAGACATAGTCTAAGGATCAAGTTGTATGAAAAATATAACCTCGTAAATGAACAAAAGGTTGCCTATCCCAACAACCATGGTAAGGAACTTCATTCGAAGGCTACTGAGTTTCAATAATAAGGTATATAGAGGGGGTAACATCACTCACCCTCTCGTTAATATTAGGTGAAACAATTAGGGCTATAGGGGATACGCTTCCCCTTATTCAATATCCAATAGGGAAAAGGAAAATTAGGAGGTGAGTCAGTGGTAGTTGAGGGAGCCGATGCCATAAAGTTAGCATCAAAAATCGCTAGGTGTGACGATAAAGAAATAGGGGCAGGTGAGCATGATTGACGTTGAGGATCAGTAAATGGAAATTTATTTTCATAAAATACCATGTCCGAGAAACAGAGAAATCTCCACTTTTAAGATCATACAAATGCTATCCCTTTTTTCCATAAGGGTACCTAACAAATATGCATTTTAACTACGAGAATTGAACTTATATCATCCTCGAGGAATTTTATATGTAAAGCAAAGACACCAAAAATATGAAAATGATTATATTAGAGTGGACACCCAAAAACAAGTTCATAGGTAGTTTTTCATTTATAAAGGGGTGTTGGGTTCGATTTATGAGATAGCCTATAGTAAGAATACACTCCCCACAAAAATCAAGTGGTAAATTTGCTAGAAAATAGAGGGTCTGAGCAATGTTAAGTATATGACGATGCTTGCAATCAACCTTACCATTTTGATTAGGGGTACCAACACACGAGGTCTCAAATAAATCCCTTGTTCCATAAAATAATTCTCCAAACAAGTAAATTCAATCCTACTGCCACTAAAATTTTGTTTAACCTTTTTATTGAATTGCGTTTAAGCTAAAGAACAAAATTTTTTTAATGATTTTTCCAACCTCATTTTATCAACCATCAAGTAAACCTAAACAACACGTGAATGATCATCCAAAATTGTCAAAAAAATAAGAGGCACCATATGAAGATGAAATACTATAAAGGCCCCAAACATAACAATGTATCAACTTAAAAATTGTAGTAGCATAACTAGAATTCGTAGTCAAAGAATAAGGAGTCTGTTTTGCTTTAAAAAAATATCATATGGTTCATCTTTATTCTTATGATAATCAAAACTACTAACATCAGGAAGAGAAGAAAACAGCTAATAAGAAGGGTGCCCAGGACAAAGATGCCACGCTTGATAAGTATCTGTAGTACTCGTAGAACAATGACCTCCATATGACCCCATTGACTGAAGCCAATAAACCTCATTCCTCTCTTCACCAACACCAATCACCATCCTCAAACTGTGATCTTGTATTACATAAATTTTTTTAGTTATTATGACCATGCAATCATGAGCTTTAATTAACTGAGCAAATGAGATCAAGTTACAATTCAAGCATAAAACATATAACAGATTCGAAACTTGGAGAGTATCACTGAACACCACTGTCCTTTCTTAAGCATCATTAGTAGTTGTACCATCAGGTAATGTAATAGGAGAGGGAATTACGTCGTGAAGATCAACGAGCAAACTTTAATCACCAATCATATGACTCAAAGCCCTAGTATTTAATATCCAAGAAGAAAAAAGCCTACAAGTAAGTTTTTCAGTCAAGGAGGCCTTGTTATTATTATCTTTAGTAAGTGACTTAAATATATTAAGCATTGTATTCCATTGATCATTGTTAAGGGTAGAGCCAAGCGCACTCCTATCCTGAGAAAAAATATGAAAGGTTATCCTAATTCTGAGCTAACGAGGATTGTGATGCACTCTGAGCATAATTGGCAACCCCAGCACTTGCCCCTGAACCATGCCCACTAGATGCAGTACTTTCACGACCTTTACCATGCTCGGATGAGTCGCTATTCCCATATGGCCTAGTCCACCAATCCGGATAGCCAATAAGTTTAAAGTATGAAGTTACTTCATGGCCTAGTCTGTTGCAGTTTTAGCAAACTCCTTTATCATTTTGGCTATTGGATGTTTGTGAGGAAGGCGAGGCTATTTGAATAGTAAAACTAACATTCTTGCTCTAACCTTCCTTCCCTATAACCATATTTTTGTGTCTCTCTTCTTGAACCACAAGATCATAAGAATGATTCAAAGGTGGAACAAATATTTCCATATAAATCATCATCCAAGTCCATCTAAAATTGAAGAACTTGACTTTCTTCACGTTCTTTATTGAGTTTGGTAGACTAGTTGCACGTACACTCACCACAAATCCAACCTTTGATTAGAACATATACAGAGAGTTCATCCCATATTTTCTTGATTTTCTCATAATATACAACAATGCTTTGACCATTTTGTTCATAACGAGCCAGATCAAAAGTCTATTGTTGTATACGAGGCCATTGCCAATAAAAAACGATGGCATAAATCATCCCAGATGTCCTTCACTTTGTCATAATAAGTAATTGAGGAACGTAAAATGGGCTCAATATAATTAAATACCCACGCTACAACCATGGAGTTGACGCTTCACCAACCTTCAATCTTTGGAGCTTTATCGTCATGCTTAGTAATGACTCCATCTAAAAGACCTAATTTTTGCTTCACTCAGAAAGCATTATGCACACTCTTTTTCCATTCCTAATAATTATCACCGTTCAAAATCACCTGACAAAGCATTATGCACACTCTTTTTCCATTCCTGATAATTATCAATGTTCAAAATCACCTGATAGATATTCATTCGAGGATGGTCAAAAAGATGAAGGTAATATGGAGAAGTAGTTTCAAATGACATAGGCTTCTTCCCTTTATTGCCTCCATCATGTATGGTTTGTATTGTACCGAGTTCAATAATTAGCTATAAGGTATTCTTTTCCCTACTCTGATACCATAAAGAATTTTGTGAGAATGATTTTCTGTGTTTCTCATTGAAACACCGACAACTTCCTAATTTAGGTGACCTAAATAGTTACAGAAGATAACAAAGAATCTCCTAAGAATATTACAGATATAAATGTCATATATACACCTAATTATTCATAATTATCATAATACATAGTCATAAAGCCAAAGTCCAGATCCTCTGTCTAATATAACCCTGTGTTATTCTGTTTAGTTGAAAAATGTCATTATTCTTCTTAAATTTAAAACACTTTGTTACTCTTCCCAAAATTCGTGACTTATGAGCCAAGCTGACCCAGCCGATGTCCATTGTCATCTTCTTCATAACACTACAAAAGCTGACCCAGCCGATGACCAAGCCAACCTTCCTACCCCTTTTAAGACCGAACCCAGAGGCTTATTAATGATGGTCGATTTGATGAGTTAAAAGCTGATTTTAGAAGTAATGTAAGCACTCTATCATTATCAGCACCTATTTAAATTTTAAAGCATGCAGCTACTCTCTACATGCTAGAAGTGTTTAAATGTTTTCAAGATCAATGGAATCATTCTCATGATTATAGTTTTCATCTTTGCGGTGCAGATGGTACAATTACAAAATATGAGATCACTTTTGTAGGGAAGAGCTACTCTAATATGGTCACTGATGATTCATCAAATGATGAAGTCCATTGTAGTTGTCGAAAGTTTAAGTTTGCTGTCATTTTTTATTCTCATAGTTTGAAGGTTTTTAACTTCAAAAATGATTTGAGAATACTGAGTAAGTATATTTTGAAAAGATGCAGATGAAAAGAAAAATTGTAATACCTTGATAGTAAAAACTCCACTATCAATGAAAGTGAAATGAATCCTAAAATGTTTTCAAGTATAAGGTACAAAGAATTTTGTGCATTAAGCATACGATTGGTTACAAGAGCAGTAGAGAGGAGAGATACTTGTAAAATTTTGAAAGATCAACTTCTCAACATGTTGAAGATGGTTGATGAGATATAGCAAGGTGAAGAAATAGTTGATGAAAAGAACCTAATATCACAAGATGAAGAGTTGACCTAACGGTCAAATCCTAAAATGAATCTGATCAATCAACCTGGCATTAATTTTGGTTAAAGGAATAGCATTAGAGGTGTCAAAATAAAGAAAAAACCTACATCAAGTAAGAGATTGAAGGTCGGATAAGAGAAAAGTTCAAGGAAAAGAAAGAATGTAAAAAAATGCAAGACTTTAACAAATACGACAGATTCGACACCTATGCCCCTTTTCAATATCAAGTTATATTTTTGCTAATTTTATGTTTTCAAACCGTTAATGTATTAATTTATATTATCATAATTTAATATATTTTTTGGTTTAACTACTCTATTCAGGATTTTGAAGAAAATTCCCAATATACCCGTATTATCTCCAGCATACAACATCCCATATTACATCAAGATTAGGTTAGTTTTTAGTAATTAATAATGTCACATGTGTTGTTTTACTTATTTTGAACAAAATTTCCTTTTTTTTATTATGACAAATAGCAAATGCAACCACTTTCTATTTCGATGGATTTTACAAGTATGGTTTACAATCATGGAGACTGTAAACCACATCTCAGATTTTATTTCTAATATTATCTTTTGGGCATATGTTACTAATCGTTTAGTGATTTCAATTTTGTACTTATGGATCACTTGTTTATGACACAAACGAAATGCAGTCAATTGGTGTTTGTATGAATAACACAACTATGCTTTACACTTATCATCATTCTAAACAAATTCTTAGGTATTATTTGTAATATTTTCTTTTTGTATTATTTGCAATATTTTCTTTTTGTAATCTATTATTAATCTTCTAATGATTTATCATTTTAGGTCATTGATGTCGAAATAAGTAAACAAATTATTAGTGTTATTATCCCACCGGCAATATGCATGACTGATTTACTTATGGTAATTTGAAGAAAGTTTTTATCTTAATTTCAATTTTTATTAATAATTGCATTTAATGTTAATGTTACGTTTTATTAATAATTGTCTTAATTAATTAAAATGCATTTTGATTGATAGGCATAACAAACATTTGGTTTCGAAAATTTGACAAAACCAAACAATTTGGGAGTTAGTATTTCCAACAAGAACTGTGGTTGTTCTCTTCCTGGTGAAAAGTTTTTTATTTGTAAAGGAGGAGTCTGATTCAAGTTTAGCTCAAACCACGAATCTTGCTTTTAGCATATTGAAGTTTATTCATTTACTGCAATGTAATTCATTTACTGCAAAATGTTAAGAAAACAACATGTCCTTACATTTAATGCAAAATGTTAAGAAAATAACATGTTCTTATATGTTACTGTAATGTAATTAATCAACTAGAAAAATGTTAAGAAAACAACATGTAATTTTGGGATTGTAATTCTGGGATTTTAAAGGTTAAATGTTTTCAGTCACAACCATGACTTAACCTGCACTGCTTACATAGCCGTGCATGAGGTTAACTCGTATGGTTGTGTAAGTACTTGCACGGTCGTGCATTAATTAACGTCGTGAATTGCACGGCTGTGTAGGTAAGTTATGATATGGTTTAACTTAATGCCGCATTTGTAAATTAATCCACCGTATTTACAAATTAATCAAATTAACATTCATACAACTTTCACCCAATTTCACTTGATTTATATTTATTTAAATGGAAACCAATTTCACCATATGAATTAGAGTACAATCAAACCAAATTCAATACAACATTTTTCCACTTTTACTCAAACAAAACAAATAAAACTAAAATATGAAAATAAATAATGTAAACAACAATTTTTCCAACATTTCCCTCGATTTTACTTAAGCAAAACAAACAATACGAGACTATAGGCAACAATTTTCCCAACTAATCGTAAAGGATATCAAGAATCATTTGAATAAACACAGCCTAAGAATTTGAAAGTCGTAATACTCTATGAACAAGTTATTCTTTGCATATTTAGCCAAAATCAACAAACACTTCAATTAAAAGAACCATCAAATAAGTATGATAGATACTCACTCAACTCTTCATCTTCTCAAGCATTTAAAGGTAGGATATGTATTCACTTGTTGTTTATTTCATGTAAGATATCTACCATATGCTTGCTTACCAATTCAATCTCCACCACTCATATCAAACACAAGCATCAATCGGAAGGTCTTTATTTAGGTTGTAACAAAGCCAAACTAAGGGTAGGAAAAAGGAAAATTATAGTTTAAAACTACAACACAAATTGAGCATTCAAACATATACAAAAGAATAATCATAAAGTACTCTATTCTTTCCTCTCACTTAACAAAATTAACACTTTCCATTTTTTCTTTTCTCTCCTCTTCTTTTCATTTTACGCTTATCTTCTCTTCCTTACTTTTCTTTTCTTTTTTTCTTTTTCTCTCTTTTTTTCATTTTTCTTCTTTTTTTATTACATTTGTCATTTTTTGTATTTATGATTCTAAAACAAGGAAATCAAGAGAAGAGAAATATAAAGGAGAAGTGAAAATCTCCACAATCATACCCACCCCTAATACAATAGTGAACTATATGTTATGGTTTCCCACACTTATTCCCTAAACCCAGTTATACTCATTCAAATGCTTAACTTGCCTTATAGTAGGTACAATGAAGATGATAAATAATCAAAGTTAAGGCTCATAATTGGGTTTAAAGAAAGAAAAGGTGTCATGTTAAGTTCAAAAGGGGTTTACTAGAGGTAAAATCATGGTGGCCTTTGCAAAAGGCTAAATCCTAATTACCTTCATCATTTCAATATTTGCATAAGATTGTGTGATCTCAACTAGTATTTTCAAGCAAGTTATAGAGTTCCTTAATCATGAAAGAACACTCTCGATAAAGAATTACAAAATTTGGTGTTTAAGATTTCAAAAGGCTCAAAATCTTACCAAATGAAAGGTTTCATTCATCTATCACAACATGCTAATGTCCTTTTAACTGAAATCCAATTCAATTAGTCTAAGCATGCAAGTATACTCATTCACTCATATTATGCATTTCTAATCCAAATTGAGTTCATTTAATAATCATGCATCTCTAACAACTAAATGGGAAAATAAACATGCAAGACACAAATAATCATTTTTTTTCTTTTGTTCTAAACTATTACTCACACAGCACTTGAACATCACTTTGCCCTCGATGTGATAAGAAAATGAAAGATGGATCTAAAATGCAATAGAACGAAAGTAAGGACAAAGATGAAAATGAAAAGAAATTAAAGCAACAACCAATAAAAAGGGAAAGGATAGAAACATGATAATAAGATGGGGGTGGAGGTTGTCCAAAGCGAGCATTCAAATTGGCTATGAAGGTTCAGATCTCTGCTACGCTAGCTTTAATGTTGTGGATTCTGTCATTTGCTTGCCGTTCAAATGCTATCAATTGATTTATCAGTGATGGACACTCCACGAAACTATATAAAGATGTCTGATGCACATGTTAGGGTTAGGGTTGCAGGGTGGAACATCATCTTCTTTTGAAGCTTACATTTTCGTAACTTGAGCTCACTTGCTGCTCAAAGCTTCCCCCATATCATCATGGATAAAAACATAACAATCGCCTTGCCACATGATAACCTTCATCGACACCAAAGATTTTAAGTTGAGAGTCGAGTTGCCCAAAACTGGCTGCATAGGTATAGGTGTTCTCTCAGTTAACAAGCAAAGATCTTTTGCAATTTAGGTTACAAATGCCCCAACTACTATTTTACGTGCACTAGATTGAGCCACTTCATATAAATGCAGACTTAGCCAACTACCGGCATTAAAGGGCCTGACATTTACCATACACCACAAAATAAATAATTTTGTTTTAGAAACTACCTCATTGCTATCTCCTTTGATAATAGTGTAAAAGTTAAAAATCGATGGAGATAGCGGTCAGGTCCACAATAGCAAATGATTTAGACCAACTGGGGGAAAACACTTTCCTAGAATTGGTCAATTGTGACCAAAAGTTGCTAGCCACAAAATCATCAGGATATTCATATAAATCAGTATTTGGAAATCCAAACATAGCATTAAATACTTCTAAAGTGATCACATGATATACATTAATTAATTGAAATTTAAGACTTAATGTAGTGTCCCTGTAATTAGTTTCACAAACTGATTCTAAAGTGGTCAGAAACTTTAACGACAATTTTATATATGATTTTTTTTCTAAATTCAGAAAATTTTTCCCAACCTATATTTTGTAGCAACTCGTGGACTCAATCAAATATTCCTAATTCAACAAGTGCTTAAGATTCTAAAAATCTATTCAGATTAATTTTACGATCCTTAAGAAAAGCGTACCTTTGTTGGTTCTCTCTACTTTGAAAGTTGAGGCATAGAATACCTGAATTAGGCTCTTGTGGTGGAGGAGAGGGAACTTTGGGTTGTTTCATTCTTTGAGGCATAACTAGTTGCGAAGGTAGAGGCAACGTTTGTGCTCCTACTAGGTTGGTTTATGTTGGAGTTATGTAAATATAATGCCTCGGAAAGCAAGTGTATTTACTTATAATTTTCTTCCAGTTACTTTTTGTAACAAAAATATTTATTATTAATAAAACAAGAGAGTTTGGCTTTATATGTATGAGCATAATAAAACTAGTCAAAAGGTACCGAGATTCTCTTGTAAATAATATACATATACATAGAGATGTATGGGAAACATATATATTATTATAATCTAAAATAATTGATTGATAGTTGAATAATCAAGTTGGTTGCTTGATTATGGATTAGACTACAGTGTTGTAATTTATCTCCATGTAAGTAAAAGAGTTTACTTCAAGGGAATGATGAGTTTCATATCATGACAGTAGTTGACTATTAATAATGGCACTATTAAATGAATCTAGAATCACGTATGTTTTAAAGAATAAAGTAGGCCATTACTTTAATCTTAAAACATACACTAAAGCATTCATTTATTATGGACCACAATCTTGATAATTGGTGAACTCATATGTGTTTCATTATAATTCTTCATATGATCAGAATGGATTTTTACAGAGTATCAACCTAGTGTCTGCATATTAGAATTATTAATTACAACATTTATTAAGGAACATTCACTCAAATAAAGAGTTCATAGTGATATCATCACTTCTAGAAATTTTATGAAGATTGGTGATCAAACTGGTGCCAGTAGTTTGATGGACTAGCTACCCATCAAGTATTCACATCAAGATGAGATCTTGTGTGTTAATCACCATATAGAGTAAAATGGGAGATCTAGAAGGAAAAATCAATATAAGGTCAAAACGGTAATTTTACCCTTTATTGTGAGGATGGCTATAATATGGTTCATATTAGAGTTTGCCATTTGACATCTTATTTGAAACATGTGTTCTCATAATATTTAATAATTTAAGAGTTCAACTAATTGTCTTTAGTAGAATGACATTTAGTTAATAAGCTGGAAATAATTCTAATGAGATTAAATTAATTTCGTGCTTATTGGAGCTTGAATTATATAAGTCCAATTATATTCCCCATTTGGCTTCTAGGAAGGTTATCAAACAAAGTAAGAAATATAAATAGAGATTTTAAAGCCTATGATTGAATGTTAGGCTTACTTTAATTAGAAGCCCAAATGAACATTTAGAAATGGGCTAAACTTTGGTTTAATTTGATTAATTTGATCAATTAAATTAAATCAATGTTATTAAAGATAAAAGGAGGTGGATTTTCGGTTTTAATGGGCTAAATGTACAACTGAACATTTAGCATTGGTTTGCTACATTCAAGATGGTTTTTAACATGCTTTGCCATCATTAAGAGGAGCATTTGATGGACCCTCTTCCTTCTTTCATCACAAATAAAAAATGAGATCCATCATTTTAGGTTATTGGTCTTTTTAAATAGCCATCTTAAAACAAATGGGAAAAGTTTCATTTATTGGCTTCTTTATGATTTATTAAGGAAGGATGTGATGTATTGGATGCACTTCACTTCTTTCTTTGAGGCTTAACCGAAATTGAGAGGAAGAATATAAGGGGTTATTGAATTTTTATCTCTCTCTCTCCCCTATCTTGTATGAGATAGCCAAAATTTGCATGAGAGATGTCTTATCTTTAGCTTCCTTTTCTAAGGCAAAATCTCTTCAAGTTTTCTTCTCCTTTCCTATTAAAGGATCTTGTTAACCAAGTTATCCAAGGAGAACAAGTGGTAGATTGGATTGGTCGAGGATACAATAACGAGAAGAGGATACCTCACCGAGGAGAGGATACATTCTCGAGGATAGGATAGCACAGCGACGAGTTAAAACTGTAGTGAAAGAGTCGGTATAATTCTACCATCTTGTTCTTATGTTAAATATTTTCCTTATACCATATCATGTATTGCTTGGCATGTTGATTGGGTTATATTGCTTCCACTGAAATTTGATTTCTAAATTTTTTTTTTGAAATCTATCATTTTAGCCAAATCTTGCATGCTTAAGTTTTCGATCCAACATTCTCCCCTCCTTAAGAAATTTCATCCTCAAAATTCTTACCTGATTGGTCAAATAGATGGGGGTAATGTTTTTTCATGTTCTCTTCAATCTCCCACGTAGCTTCTTTTCTCGAATGATTTCACCAATAAACTTTAACCAAAGGAATTATACAGTTTCTTAATTGTTTAGTATAATATCTAACTATTTAAACTGGTTTCTCTACATGACTCAAATTATTTCCAATCTCAACCTCCTGTGCCGGTAATATATGTGTTGGATCTAACCGATAATATATATATTATCGGACTAACCTACTAACTATCAGATATGGGATACATGTGTTAGATCTAACCGATAATATATATATTACCGGCATCATATGTATCGGACTAACCTACTCACTATCGGATATGGGATAGATGATCCTATCACTCAGAAGTTTGGTGATTTCGTTCTTAACCACATCTAGGATAAGTGGGTTTAGTCTCCTTTGGGGTTGTCTCACAGGTTTGGAAACCTCACGCAGTAGGATCCTATGTGTGCAAATAGCTAGACTAATCTCAGGTATGTCTACTAAAGTCCACCCTATAGCCCTCCTATATTCTCTTAAAATAGCAAGGAGTCTCTCTTCTTCACTATTAGACAGGGAATTGGCAACTATGACAGGTAACCACTCATTAGACTTAAGGAAAGCATACTTTAAAGTAGGAGGTAGGGGTTTTAATTCAATCTTTGTAGGTTGCACAACAAAAAGGATCTATTCACAAATTTCAAGAGAGAATAGATTACTCCCCTTTTCTTTAACCAATGATAGTGCAGGGTCCATGTGGTTAGCTTTACAATCTCCATCTATTCCAAGTGTTGAACCAACCCCAGGTTGATTTACAGCGGCAACTACCATGGATAAATTCTTTTGCATACCTGAATCATCACTAGACAACAACTCATCCAAGTATCTCAAGATATGAGAAGAATTAAAAATAGATAAGTAAGGAGATGTAAGGGATTGAGTATAAGCCTCAGATTCAATGTGCCTTTGCATCAAATAAGCAGGTGGAATAGCTGAAAGTGGCCCATCTTTATCATCTTCAGATAGAAACTTTTGTTGCAGTGAAACAACTTCATCAATTTCCATATCAGTATCAGCCTCTATGATGCCATAATCACCTGAAATACTAACAGAAAACCTTTTCCCAAAGGAATCATCATTAACAATAGAAGGAATAGAACTCACATGTGAGTCAGTAGGTGATACCGTTGCCTCGCAATTAACTACTATACAGTTAATGCATGTTATGTCACCTTCACATGAGCAAGTGGAAGGAAAAGAATAAAGAGATGAAAAGGAAGAAATAGTGTCTTCCTCATCAGTAGAATCGAGTGAATACAATTTAGAGCCAAAGGAATTGTAACATCCCGTTTCCATAGAACCGGTCGGACAAGAGAAACGGGTCCAAGTGTGGTAAATCAAAGAAATTAGAACAACACATCTCATGCTCATGCATTTGTGAACAGTGATATGTGCACATGAAAATATCTGTA
>JAOTJB010000004.1:14557381-14568639 GCA_027123815.1 Erythroxylum minutifolium | reverse complement strand
TATGTGACAACTTTAAATTATAACAACATATAATGAATTAATTATGATATAATAAAGTTATTGAGATGTATGTAATGATATGATTAATTAGGATATTTAATTCAATTAATTAGAAATTTATATAAAAAGTTAATAAGTTAACAAGTCAAAAGTTATTGTTAAAATTATAAATTACATTAATTTCAAATTTTTAACTTACTTAAATTATTTATTAATTATTTTAATAAATAATTTTTTAAAAAAATTTGTGATGCCGTGGCCCACGGGCCATACCCACACGGCCCGCGGCCCTGTCAAACTTGTTGACCGCAGGTCGGGCCGGGCCGAACCCAAATTGACATCTCTACGGGAAATTAAAGATTGTGAAAAAGTTTTGTAATTATTCCATTCTAGTCGGGATCGAATCTCTACCTAATTTTCCAACATGAAGACAATCTTAAATAAGTAGCATGAATTCCTGAATGACCCCCTGCAACACTGTCATGGAAGTACTGCAACAATTGTTGTTTGGATCAGCATTTTGGCTCACGACTAGTTTCCCTTTCCACCGTAGTTGATCGTGAGGCCAATTATAGATATAGATTGACCTGCATACAATAGTTAAATCACATATTGCAAATTAGTATCATTCTACCGAGATGCTTTGATTTCATCCAATAAAGTTATGGAAATACTGGATAAGGCATTGATGGTGACATCCGAAGAATTAATTCTGGATAGAGCTTCAGTAGTTGCATTTGTCCTGCCTTGTTTGTATTGAATTTCATAGTCATAAGCCGTGAGTTTAGAAAGCCAAGTAAATTGACTTGGAGTAGTTAATTTCTGATCAAAAAAGAACTTCAAGGGCTTACGATCAGTTCTGATAATGAAATGCCTTCCATCAAATATTGATTCCACTTCTTCGCTGCAAATAATAAGGCGAACAATTCTCCAGCATAAGCAGGTAAGATTTGATGTTTAGAATACAATACCTTGCTAATGTAAGCAAAAGGATGCTCATTTTGGGTCATCACAGCTCTAACTCCTGTTTTCGAAGCATTTGTCTCAGTTTCGAAGTCTTCATTGAAGTTTCAGAAGGCCAATACTGGAGCAACTGTCAATGCTTTCTTAAGAGCTTCAAAAGCTTCTTGTGCTGATGTTGACCAAATAAATGCAGTTTTTCCTCTCAACAGCAGGTTCAATGGCTGACTTATCAAAGCAAAATTTCTAATAAACCTGCGATTGTACCCTGTCAGTCCCAGAAATCCTCTCAACTGCTTAATAGTTACAGGTGCTAGTCATTCCTGTATAGCTTGAATGTTCTTTGTAGCTGTAGCCACGCCCTCCGCATATATGAAATGAAATATTCTACTGTATTTACTACAGAACAACATTTATTCCTCTTGACAAACAAAGCATTGCCTAGCAACAACTGCAAAACTTGAGTTAAATGATTGACATGCTCTTCTATATTAATGTTGTATATTAGAATATCATCAAAAAAAAGAACAGCACAAATTTTCTAAGGAATGGTTTAAAAAACTTACTCATCAAACTTTGGAAAGTATATGTTACATTAGTTAAGCCAAAAGGCATAACTAGGAACTCATAATGCCCTACGTGAGTCCTAAACGTTTTTTCACGAATGTCTCCTAGATACATTCTAATTTGGTGATAATCAAACCTTAAATTCAGTTTAGAAAAAACAAGAGCTACTTGAAATTCTTTAAATGACTCTTCAATAATTGGTATAAGAAATTTATCCTTAACATTTTGACTATTTAAGCTTCTATTATCAATACACATCCTCTATGCGTTATCTTTGTTCTTTACTAAAACCACAGGAGAAGAGAAAATAGAGGTGCTTGCCTGAATAATGTCTTGCGAAGGATCATTTTGATAGGGCCTGATACAAACAGGTTAAGCATATTCCTTCAATTTAATTACGTGATCATGACTCCTATGAGGTGGTAGAGCTTTTTATTCTTGAAAGATGACTGCAAATTTCTTAATAACATCTGAAATCATTCCAGGGAGATCAACACTTATTGACGTTACTGGATTGCAAATTTTAGGTGATGAACTGGTTCCACTGTATGTAAAATTACAGTAGGTAACTGCAATGATAAAGCATAGCAATGAGTGAGTGACAATTGAGATTTCCTTGCCAGTAACTTCTGCAATTTCTCAGGCGTTACTATCCAAAATTGATTGTTTCTTTCTCCCTGCAATACATATTCTTCTTTGCCCAACTGGAACTTCATCTGCAACTTTTGAAATTCTACATAATATCACTTAATGAAAAAAACCATTGCATGCGCAAGACCATGTCATAATTATTAAGGGGTAAAATTAAGAAGTTGGCCTCAAATTGATAACCTTGCATCCCCCGTTTCAAAGACTTGCAGATTTCTTTACAAGTTAATATGTTACCATTTGATGCCGTAACCTTCAATTCAGCAATAGTCTCTAAGGTGCACCCTAACTGTCTAGCCATATCAACTAGGGATGGCAATTGGTTGGTCCATAGGCTAATTTCGTTAATTTTTTTAAAATTAAAAGTATAAAATAATATTTTTTTTCACTGAGTCTGAGATTAGGTAGCCCAAGCTTAGGTTTGCTCGAGATCCAACTTTTTAAAAGAAAATGATATTAATTGAGTTCAGGTCTGAGTTGTCTAAGCCCAGACTCAGGTCCAAGCCAGACTTACCTAAGACCTAACTCTTTTAAACAAAACGATGTCATTTTTTTAAAAAAAGTTAGACCTTGTACTAATCTAGGCCTAGTTTGACCCATAAAAAGATTCATTAAAAATATTAAAATCTAAGCTCATAGATCAGCCCATTGTTACCTCTAATATCAATATCCAGGAAATTTTGTGTGCCACCTAGGTCTATTAACAAAAATAATGCCTGTTTTCCAATGACCCCTTCATTCTCATAGTTTGATAACTATAAGTTTTAGTCGTCACATGGATTGACAACTGAGGTTCTAACAATTCCTCATCTGTTAGCTGTTCGTCAATACATACTTCTTCTACTTCTGGTTCCTCGTTTTCATCATTTTTCTACAGTTGACATGTAAAGTTGTCTCTTCCTACCCCTATGACCAGGCATAAACTTTTCATCAAACCTAAAGCATAAGCCTTTTTGCCTTTTTCCATCTAACGCCCTACTAGATAGATTCCTTGTTTGTTCAGCACTGTTAGTCCCGTTAACAGAAGTAGGAATTGGTAACATACCAGATTTAGGAACAACGGTCCTTGTGTTAGGACAAAAATGAGTCTTGGCTACTGCTGATTGTTGATTTTTAGCCACTCCTTCCTGAAATTTGCCCCAACCATCCACAGAATCTCTCTTTGACCATAAAACATCTTGTACCTTGGCCAATGCATATGCAGATTGTAAGGTTGTTGGATTAAACAATCTTAACAACCTAACAGACATTTCTTTCTCCTCCTTTAATCCTCCCAGGAAGTGGCTAATCGCTTGTGAATCACTCAAATCAATTCTGGTCAGTTTCACGTCAAATTCATCGACATAGTTTTGAAGCAAACTCACTTTTTCAATTTCTTTAATTCTGAAACAGGATCCACGAATATTTTTTCTGCAAATCTTTCAAATAAAGTTTCCACAAATTCATTCCAATAAATCACCTTGTTCCTATCTTTAGTCTTCATAAATGATTTGTACCAGTTAAGAGCTTTACCGTCTAGCTTCACCTTGGTTACCTCCAATGTATGATCAATTTCCAAAAACTGCTCAACTTTGTACACCCATTCGTTTAATCCTTCTTCATCAAATCTGGGAAACTCTTAAATTGGTGTGGTGACCATAACCACCATTCCGTCCGAAAATCCCTTGACTACCACTAGCAGCTTGTGGCTGAGATTGGGAGGCCACTTGTGTAGTTTGTAAAGCAATTCCTGCGATCATCATTCCTCCATATCTTTACTACTTTGCTCCTTAATTTCTTCAATGGCTCTACCATACTTTTCGTCGGTTTCTCTAACGAGGTTCTCATGATCCCTCAAATCCTGCTTCTTGTTATTGTTAGCCATTGCCAGGAAAGAGCTCTAATACCAGTGCCACGAATATTGACATAGATGAACCTTGGAACTTGTTACGAGAAGAGAAGTGAAATAAGGAAAGAGGAAGAAGAACAGAAGAGAAAGTGTAGAGAGACTTGAGAGAACTTATGTGTATATTTCTCTATGAATCCTTTCATTATACATCCAATGTCTATTTATACAAATGAATGAATGGTACAAATTCTGTTATTAGCTAATCAATATTGACAGGAAGAGCTAAGTGGGTTACTCACTTGTTATCAGCTCTAACCAATTCTAACTGTCAACCGACTTCAACTTCATTATCTAACTCTTGCCCTTTTGCTACATAACAGAGAGCAAGAAAGTTATCACCTGTAAATTTTAGTGCTAACTAGGTAAAATATTTTCACTGGTACATGCCATTTTACGCTTTTCACTGGTACATACCATGAGAACATAAATAATTTATCTCCAGGGATAGACGGTAACTTCTGTTTATTTTAGTTGAAAAGAACTGAGCTGCAAACTAGAAACTACAAAGAGGAGGTCACAAGCCCATATAAATCAGCTAATGAAATGTGCCAAACATCTTTGGGGTTAATCTCAGCACATTTATTGGACTTCCAACCCCCGAGTGGAGTCCAAGATTAGCTGCAGAATCTCATTCCTGTTTGGCAAGCACTAGGCAACAACGACTTGCAACATGCACATTTTTCTTTGCTGTTGAAAGTGTGAAGCTTTTATGCTTAAGCATTTTATTCAAGCACCAAATATTTTCTTGTCATTGGTGCATAAACCTCTGTATACTTAACCAATGTAACCAACATACGACTAGGGCATACCTGAGAAAGATTCTAGAGAAACATACTTCATATAGCGGACATCACATCTAGAAACAATCAATATCCTTCCTGATATGCATGTAACCAGATGTAGGCAAAGGCATCATTTAAGCATGTATAATTTTGATGATTTATGGAGAACAGATTTTAGGGAACTCAACTAACATATCACAACTTTTGTGGTTGATTCTAGAGTTACCAACCTACTTTGTAGATATAAGGAACTTCTTTCTAGTGTCACTCTGCGACATGTTATCATCAGAACACAAAATCCCCGTGCTCAATCCCAGGTTTTGACTGCAGTTTCCTGGACAGATTGCTAAAACAAACGACACAATGACAGAGAGCAGCCATGTTGAGAAGAAACCAGAATCCCAAATGGTTGAGATTTTTTCTTCATATCCTTAAAGAACATAATCAAGACCTGATGAGGCGTTGGAGAGCAACAAATTAGGACTTACGAAGGGAATTATCTGTATCTCCACACTCCACTGTTAATACCTTTACTCCTGCAGATAGCATCTATCACTGGAACTTGCCACTAGATGAAGGTAACCAAAGCTCCTTTTAAAATCTAAATAGAAAATGTCGAAGTGAATCTACCAAGGATCCAAGACAAAGTTGAACAGTATACCAGAACTTGGAAAAAGAAATTTCACCAAAGAAAGGAATTGGTAACAGATTTGCATCGGATAGGTCACACGTAGAAGCTGTTGAACAAAATGTTCGACTAAACATCATTAGAAATTTAGAAGACAATCAAATCTTCCAACTGCAGAACAAGGATCAGAAAAAAAAAAAAAATCAAGCTATCTCGTCAGAGCCATAAAGAAAAGAAAATATAGCAAAACTTGGCGGCTTGTTAATACTTCACACATAAAACAATAGAACATGGTATCATTTCTTACGTAAACAGGTTCTCCTCTAATCATATGATAAATTACATTAATACAATACCCATAAGATCTCACCACGAACACTTAATAATTTATTTATACAGAAACCTTTTCGAGATGGGTAACCAAAACCAAACCGGCAGCACTTGGGACACTTTCCCGTGTGAAATTAGAGTACTAGTCGGCATTCGCATTCATCAGTACGGATCTCTAACCCCAAAAATTCGATGAACAGGCTTTTCTTCTATATATAACAACAAATATTAAAAAAAACTAACTGAGATAGCAACAAGTTATCACCCGCTATTAATTCATTAACCAACCATTACATCTAATAAGCCTGTATGCAACCCCTAGCCTTCCAAGAAAATAAAAATCATAGAAACTACATATATAAGAACCGAGAATTAAACAAATCAGATCTCTCATCATCCTTTCCATGATTTGGACTTGCATGCACTCATCAACCCCTAAAGACCGCGAAATTTACACAACTATCCCTGAATAAACTCTGTCATCTCTCCTCCGCGATCATTTCTTTCCCTTCCTAGCAGTCACCTTCTTCGCCGGAGACTTTACGCTCTTCGGCTTCACGCTCTTCACCTGAGTCTTCTTTGCAGCCGGAGCCTTCTTCGGTGCAACCTTTGGAGCCACCGCTTTCTTTCCTGGAGAAGTCCTCGTGGACGTCCTTGCAGCCTTCGCTGGTCTCTCCTTGGCCTTCGGCTTTGCCGGCGCTGCCTTGGTCTTAGTAACCGTCTTAGGCTTCGCCGAAGCTGCCTTCGCCTTCGGTTTTCCAGGAGTTTTAGGCTTCACAGCATCCTTGGCCTTTGGTTTTGGCTTAGAAGCTGCTTTATTAGTCTTAGCCTTTGAAGTTGTCTTAGACTTGGTTCCCTTTGGTTTCGCGGCGGCTTTAGGTTTGGCCTTAGCAGCGGCGCCGGTAGGCCTTTTGTTTGGTTTGGCCAGAGCAGGAGCAGCAGGCTTTGGTACCGATGATGACTTCGGCGGAAGCTTGAAGGAGCCTTTGACCTTCACAAGCTTTCCAGAAGCTACAAGCTTCTTCAAATGGAAGAGCAAGAGCTTTTTAAAGGTAGGAGGCAACTGCTTATGCTTTTCTTCAATGAACTTAGCAATTGCATACTGGCTCGAGCCAGTCTTCTCCTTCAAAGTGACGATCGAGTCACTGATCATCTGCACAAACACAGAAAATTACGTAAGATCAGTTAAAAATAAATCAAACATAGTAGGAATTGGACCCAGAATGATAAAAACAAGTACAAAAGCTGTACCTGTTCGTATGTAGGATGAGACGTCGGATTACGGCTTCGGGGCTTCCTAGGTGCAGCTTCCTTCTTGGCTTTAGGTACCTTAGCGGTTCTCTTGGCTTTTCCAGCCTTGGTCACTGGCTTCTGATCGGCCGGGTTATCATTAACCGGCTCAGTGATGATTTCGACCGCCACAGTCGGCTCCTCGGTAGCCATTGAAATGGACCTCACGCTTAAAGATCTAGGAATAGGATGGGTTAGGCTTGATACTGGAGCCTAGGGTTAGGGTTGAAACAGAGAATCGCAGGATAAACTAATATAAGAACCTTGATCTAACAGAGAGCTCCGTGCATTGAAGGTTCGATGTTTGGGCGATGGATTTATATAGTCAGGGGTATCCAAGAAGGTATCCGAAAGTTGTGTGCTGATTGGTGGAGAGGCTTCTCACGCGGATCGCTGGCTCTTCTAAATTTAAATATAGACCATTGGATGAGCACTCTATCTACGGTTGAAAAATGGGGGCGAGTCAAACATGTTGGAGCAAGGTGTAGAACATGAAGTTTAGGTGTGTTTTTAATCTCAATTGTTTTGGGTATAACTTAATGGACAATGGTTGGATTTAAGTGGGATCTTTTTCATTTTGTAGTTTGTTATGTAAGCTTTCTAATGAGTGCTTAAACATGTTATGGAGATGAGCAATTTGAGATAATTTTGGGTCTGAAGCCATGAAGGTCAAAACTAGGGTTTATATTGATCTTGCTAGAGTTATCCTGGATTTGGGAAAAATGCTGGACCTAAATTGCAGAATTTTGAATCCCGTTCTATAGTAACGTAACAAAGGAACATATTGGTTCAAGAATTATAAAAATCCAATGTGATTTGGTCACCCAATCATTGAGTGGAATGACATTGAAGTTGAACAAACCCTATAGCCATAGGTGTGCTGATATAGTGCATTTTGCAAATATGTGTTAAATAGCGGTTTAAGAGAATGTAACATGTCGGTATTTTGATATATGAACTTCTTGTGGATATTTATTTATTTGGGAATTCAAGTGTAGGATGGATCTGAATTCAAGTTTGAGTTTAAAGAGACGTTTAGCCTCCAACGTCTTAAGTGTTCATATCAAAGGTATTTTGGGTGGATGCTGGCATTTGGATTGGAGTCATACTGTTCTTACAAATAATACATACATTACAGTCATTATCGCCACACAAAGTTAAGGTTTAAGGGTGTCTCCTGCACTCCCATCTATTTGTGTTAAATGCATTGAATAGTTAAATTTTTTTAAAAAAATTGTATATTGGGCATCAAATATTCAAATGGAACAATTTGATAAGGTCATTTTGATTGAGCCATTTTTTATATGCTTCTCTCAAACCACAAAGTATACTTTTAACTTTCTTTTTTTGTATGGGGTTGCTGTGTTAGATATGTGCATTAACTCTGAAAATCTATTTACTTAAAGGGTTCAATGCCACCACAATTGGCTAACAACCTTCAAGGTGCAGTTGCCTAAGTTAAAACATCCGCTGAGATGGAAAAGGTACAGAAAATAATTTGGTAGACCAAAAACTTCATGTTCTTTGTCATTTACAAGAAATAAAAGGAGACATGAACCAATTATAGTTAATTTTAGAGTATATAAATATAAGCAATTATGATCCTACTATGACTAGTTAAAGAATGTGACTGAATCCAAGGCTTGCCACTCTTATGCGTCATTAGTTTGAATTCAAGAGTATCTTTCACGCCTAAGTATAATATACCACTTCTTAGCAAACCAAAATAGGCAAATGATATATTTCACTATGGTAGTTCAATAATGCTACATTTTTTCTCTTAAATGAGGACCATTACTTTTTTGAATATTAGTAATGCTATTTTAAGGTATGCGAAAGTGTAAATGTGTTATACTTTGAACTACAATAAAAGAGCAAGCAAGTTGAAACTTGCATAAATTTTCATTTTTCAATCCCTAAAACTTAACTATTCTAGATTCTAAACTTAATATTAGGACGAAGCTTTGCAAAACAATAAATGCTAACCTACTAGCCTCAAGATATAATAGTGCTTGACAAGTTTCTATTTTTAACATAAATCATATACTTATTAACTTTGTTAACACAACCAATTCATGTCAAGCTAAATTAATCAATTTTATGTCTTTTTAATAGACCTTTAACGAGTAAACCCAAAGCAATAAAAAAAGAAAAAAAGTGTAACAACTAGATACTTTATACATTTCTATTGTCAAAAATATCCACAAACAAAACACATTATAAGTAGACAATCAATTCAATGTTATTAAAATGATATTAAGATATCATCTTAACTACCATCAAGATACTATCAAAAAATTGGCCTATGAGGAATTTATCACAAAGTTTTTCAAAAGATTAATCAAAATATCATATTAACTATGATTAAGAAATTTGTTTGATGATAAAAAGAGTAAAGGCATTCCTTCACTTGGCATATTTCAAATCTTGTGTAAAAGTATATGACACTTTTCATATTTAATAAAATTCTCTTCTTGCCAAAAGAGAAAGGATCCATGCTTTTTAAAGTATCAAATAAAGAAATATCCTATTAATTGTACATGATATTTTTTAATTTGGTTACATATTAATTAGAATTTCACTATAATTAGTATGATTAGTGACTATGTCTATATTTATATTTATCAACTACTTATCACATGATTAGTAAAAGTATGATTAAAAGATTATTGAACTTTATTATTTATGTTCATATTCAAAGTTATTGTACATTCATATCAAAATATGAAAATTTGTCAAACTAAGACATGTTCATCCTTAAATTAGGTGAGTCCATATCTACCTAAATTGATGTTATATAATAAAAACAGTTGAGTTATGTTATACCAATATATTTAAATGTGATAATAGATGGCATAAAAATTACTAGAATTAAAATTAACAAGTAAATAAGTTAGAATATATGGTGCATCCAAGATGTGTAGTCCTACTTAAGTTTAAATGTTATATTTTTATGCATATAAGGTTGGTGGAGGTCAATAATGCATAGTTTTCATTAAGATTAAAAATAAGGTAAAAGGGATATTTTTGATCTTAAGATTTTCACAAAAATTCAACATTTTAAAATTGTACCAGACATTGAACCGATCGAAGGGAAGGTTTAAGATTTAGAGGTTCATTCGGTAGTGAACTGCTATAAAACCGGTATATAATAAATAAGAAGTAAAACATATAAGAATAAGTAAAAATAAAATATTTTATTGAAATAAAAAATACACCAATGTCTATTATTATATAATGAACTAATAAAAAATAAATATGAGTCTAATATAAGACTTAAAATAATAATAACAATAACAATAAAAATCAAAAATATATTTCTAAAGGAGGTTGTGTCTCATCATCATTAAAAGCTCCAAATTCTCGAACATTATTTAAAGATTCGTAAACTACACTTTCACCCAAAGTATTTGCATTAATTTCTTCTAGTGCATAAAATAAATTACAAATTAGTAATGTATGAAATTATTCTCAATTGTAAACTAGTAATACATTATACTTTTGACTTAAATATGATCAAAATAAGACATAAACTAACCATCAGTAGATGTTCTTAATTTATTCGCTGTGACAAATGCATTTTCTTCATAAATCGTCTTTTTAAGTTCATTATAATCAAGATTAGGTGATGGTTCTTCTTCTTTGATCCAAAAATCAGTATATTCAAACAATCAATATCAATTGGATCATATGTTCTCTTTTTACTAAGTGATCCAAATACATAATAGAAAAATTATGAAGTTAATAATAAAAATAAAATTATTGAAATACAAACAAAATTATAAAATATCTATTCTTCATTATCAGATTTTAAGTAACGTAAATAAGGTCGTTAAGTCTTTGATATTCTAAACGATTTCGTTTCTTTGTATGAATACGTTCAAAAACATGCCAATTAGATTCATAACCTGATGTAGAAGCTGTTTGACTGAGTAACCTAATATCGAGTGCTCTCAATGTTGAAACACTGTCACCGAATAATCTCTACCACTCATCTGTATTTTAAAGTAATAGTTATGATAAAAATATATATTATTAATAAGTAAATAATGAATTAAAAGTATAAAACTTACCTGCCTGTATTTTTTTCATCATAAGTTCTCTCTTTGCTGATGATCTAGCAAAACTCTCTAAACCTTCACGATACAATTTAATTTCATTTATC
>JAOTJB010000004.1:14393465-14411355 GCA_027123815.1 Erythroxylum minutifolium | reverse complement strand
TTTATCTTAATTTTATTTTAGTTATATATTTTATTTTATTAAAATTTCCCCAACTATATTTTATTAAAAACAATAAGTAATTTAAGAATAATAAATAATAATAATAATAATTATTATTATTATTATTATTATTCCCTATAACTAGAAAATTAACAATAATAATTAATCAGTGAAAAGAATGCTAGTTTATAAACGTCAAAAATTCAGAAAAAGAAGGCATGCAAAGTATGTGCATGAATTTTTTGTTTTTGATGTTTGAGCTTTAATCTTACGTTTTGATTTGTTTTTGAGTTGTTGAGCTTTAAGGAAGTCAAAGTTGAGGTTATTATAAGTTAAAGAGGTTAGTTTTATTGAATGAGGAAGAAGAGAAAAATTGTAGATAGGAGGAAGAAGAAGAAAGAACAGTAGTGACTCTGCTGATTAAAAAACGGCTCAGTTTTGACAGAGGAGTGAGCAATGAGAAAATAAGCGTGTTCAAATTTTTAACAAAAACAATGACATTTTAACAGTAGACAAAATAAGACAGGATAATTTTGGACAAAGAATCCGAACTCTAGGACACACAAAGTCTTCCACGACAGGTAACTTGCAAACGTTGGAATTTCTGCCAGGTACTGACTACTTGTCTATCCGTGATTATTGGTGGCCATCCACTTGTCACATAAGTAAATTTAATACAATTATATTTGATAAGGATAAATAAGTATTTTTCTTGTAAGAATGAAATTATAATATTAGTTGAGTAATATTCTTAAAATTTCTATTTTCCTTCTTGCACTTTTAGCTTCATATTATTTTAGAAATTATCAACTATACAAGTGAACTCATTTTTATGCAAATTTCTTCTTATTATTTTTTTAAAAAATTATTAAATTGTTTTTGTGTTAACATTCTTACTAGTTCCACCACAATTCTAAAGAAACAAGAATTGTGTGATATTGCCAGTTGATATAACTACATTCCAAAAGAATAATATATTTTTTTAGCTAGATCTAATATTTTTATCCTTTTGTTTCAATTAATTTTAAATATAGCCATTGTTGTTTCTATTGGATGTTATATGCTTTAGTTGAGTATGTGGAACGATAAAGATGACACGCTAACTTGCGTTAGCTTTTACTTCAAAATTGAGTTTAAAAACTTGTTCATGCTTATTAAATCTTAGAAAGCTTCGGGCATATCGATTTCACTTCTATTTTTTATAATTTTTAGTTTTAGTTTTACTTTTAGTTTTTTACTTTTTTATTAAGAAAATAAAAAATTATTTAATTAAAATTTCTAATATAAAAACTGAAAATAAAAATTTATTTGATTGAGATTTGTAATAAAAACTAAAAATAAAAATATGTTTAATTTTACATTTAAATTTCTATTTTTATAATTATACTTTTATGTTAATAATTTTAATATAATATATTATATTTTTAAATTAATTAATCATCATTTTAACTAAAATTAAAATATATGCATATTAATATAATTAAACAATTTTACATATTAATTGAATATAATAAAATCTTATAAATTAAAAATTATATTAATTCATTCTTCTGGGTCTGAGTTCCAATCCGAAAAGGAGTACTTGTTTGGAAGAATCGATATGCAACTCAAGCTCGTCGCTGGCAACTATGCTGGCACGATCCCAACCCTCTCAACAACCCTTCAAACATCCCATAATAGAAAGAAGAGACAGATATACAAAGGAATATAAGATATTGAAAAATTGCATGTATGAATCAATTTGAAAAGATCAAAAACTTAGAATTCAAATCTGGGCATTGACGAGCATGGACTTGTTAGCCAGTGAAGACTACCTAATTATAAACAGCGAGGTACAAGTGCCTTAAAATAGGGGAAAACTCCGCCATACGAAGGAGAACGAAACTAACATAGCTGAGATGAGATTCAGAAATGAGAGAATTGGACTTTATAAGGAAGAGCAAATTGGTAACAAAGATCGATCCAGAGAGAATCAAACACAGACTAAGATTTAGGCATGTTAAAATAGAATCACAGAGAAGTTGATGATTTACCCATTTAATTTTAATTATGCTAACTAACATGTGCACCTGAATCTTGGTCTGTGTCTAATTCTTTCTAGATCGATTTTGTTACCAATTTTCTGTTACTGTAGCATAATTAAATCGGTAATTTATCAACTTTTTTGTATTATTGTTTTTTTGTGTGTGAGATGAGATGAAGATGATTGAAAGAGTTTTTTCATTAAATTCAAGATGAAGAGAAAGATTTGAACGTAAATAACAAGAAAAACACAAAAGCAAATGAACAGATATGATAACAAAGAGGAAAAGAAAATACCTAAAGAAATCGCAAAAGAGAAGAAGTTGAAGATGCAAGAGACGCTGAAAACTGTTAAAGTTGGCGCAAAGAAACCAATGATGTTGTTTTTGTAAAACAAATAAACCTATTTAAAAAATACACAAAAATGTCTTTTTTACGTTTTCATAAAATGGTTATCATTTTCTTATTTTAAAAATGAAGAATGAAAAAAAATTCAACCAAACACCTTTTAAGGGTCTGTTTCATTTTTTTACAAAAACAACAATAAAACTCAAATAAAAAAAAGGAACCAAATAGCCCTTTGTTAATAAGTTGTAAAGGCTTTGAGAATGTAGTCATCAAGTAAGAAGAATAACATACCTTAATACAAATTAAACCAAACTTTCATATATCCAATATCATATTAATGTTCAAAAAATACATTACCTATAACAAATAAGTCACAAATTTACTTTAAAATAAGAACACCATCGCCAATAATGAAGAATATCATCTCTCAATTAAAATTATATTAGACCTTAATACATCGAATACTAAACTTATGTTTGAAAAATAGGCCAAAAGAGCAAAACAACCCCTAACATTTACACTAACGTCTAAATTGGGCCCTAACATTTTAGAGTTTTCAAAATGAACTCTAACGTTTATAAAATGTTCAAAATGAATCATAACATTTGAAAAACGTTGAAAATGAACCCTGACCATTAACAGTGTTAAGTCTCCGTCAGTTAATTACTGACATGGCAAAATTTTTACTTACATGGAATTTTTAAAAAAATATTTAAGTGAGACCCACCATATTAGGAATTTTTAAAAATGGTGGTGGATCCTAACGATTAAATGAAATTGGCACCTACTTCCAATTAAACACATATGTTGCTCCTCTTCTTCCTTCTTGAATGTCAACCTTGGTGGCACATATGGAAATCCTTCATAAATCTCCCAACAGATTAAGAATGCTATCAATAAATCTATAGATATGAGTGTCTTTTTTACTAATTCTATGGTAAATCTTTAACAGGTTTCAATCTATTAGCTGCTTACAGGAGCTTGTAAAGATGGATACCGAAAATTTACACTAAAAGAAAAGAAATAAAACAATATAAGCGTATTAATAAAATGGACACCAAAAATTCACATGCATATATATAGATATTTCTTAATATGTATAAGAGGATATGCTATGTTGTAAAGGGTTTGAACCTTTTAGACATCTGATTCCATTTCTATGCCACAATTGCCAAGCCCCTTCTCCTCGCAACATGTGTTAAGAGGTTCTTGTCTCCTCATTTACCATCAACATGAGCTTTATGCTCCTCTAAAGGGGTGGTTTTCATGTAAACAAATTGAATTAAAGGACAAATTACAGACATCCATAAAGAATAGACAAGTTAAACTATGAATAAGAAATCATACTACAATCTATAGGATCTTCCATATAAAAACTCTTTACTTTTCTCTCTATTTTCTTTCTTAAATTTTCGCTCTTTAGTTTCTTTGCTGTTTTGATGCTTTAAGTAAGCTTAACTAGCTTGGTACTTTCTTGATGCTTTAAACATAAGTGTTGTATGAAATATTTCCAGTGACCATCAAAGTTACCTCAGATGATCAAGTTTTTACAGTGCAGTTCCCGCCAAAAAAAAATATAACTACTATTTCATTTCTTGTTTTAATTAGCTTAACTATGCATATTTAGCTACTTTCAAAATTAAGTAGAACAAATATAAAGATAATCTTGTTAACATTTCTTACGTGGGATTTGTAATTTTATAGCATGTTTTGATTCAAAGCTGTCAGGAGACTCATGTCGCAGGGATTTAGAGCATTGGTTTTTCTTTGTTCCTAGACAAGAAAGCGAGGTTAAGCTGGTGTTCAATCATTTACTCATCATGATGCTTCACATCCTTTGTGTTCTTAATCTCTCTCTCTCTCTCTCTCTCTCTCTCTTCCCCTCTATACTAGCTACAACCAATTCATATATAACCAATGCTTATGATTACTCTAACTAATTAGCAAATAGAGTAGGGGAAAAAGATTTTTGAAATATTTTCCCCTTCATTTATGTGGCAGAAAGTTGGGAAGATGAAAAGAAGTGCAGTTATTGCACAGCTAGTATTTATAGTCTTAGTTGTTGGAAATTAATTCAAATTTTAAAATTGTTAAAATTCCTTCAGAATAGGTGTTAGTTTCTTTTTAATCTTGCAGATTATGTAAGATAGTTTCTTGATTTTATTATATTTTATTATGATCAAAATATTTGATTTTGTTAAAGATTTGCTTTGACTTTCAGTTTATTTGTAAGCATATATAAAGGCATGATCAGATAGAATAAAGGAATGTGTTAAGCTGCAAAGTTGCATCCCAAAAATTCCAACATGGTATTAGATCTCTCAAAGATCTTGAGGACCTATGAGTGATTAATGCTTTACAAGCTCAAGAGCAAAGAAAGGCAATGAGAAACCAAGAAAGTGAAAAGATGGTGGAGGGAGCCTATCAAACAAAGATTTCATCATCAAAAAAGAAAGGAAATATTTCTCAATATAGCCGTTATGAGAAGTTTGGTCATGAAGAGAAAGATTGTAGATTGAAAAAGGAACAAGCAAATATGGTGGAGTTGGTTGATGAAGAAATTCTTTTCTGAAAGTTGGTGAGAAGTGCACCAAGATGTGTTTGGAGAGACCTGCTCCAATGATTGTAGGTTGGTGAGAAGGGCATCAACAAGATGATGAGAAATGCATTAGTTGGTGAAGAGAGAGCTTTACAGAATATTTTGAAGATGGAGAGAAGTGCTCCAAAAAATTTGAATTAAGAGGGAATGTTGGAAATTAATTCAAATTTTAGAATTGTTAAAATTTCTTTAGAATAAGTCTTAGTTTGTTTATAATCTTGCAGATTCTGTAGGATAGTTTCCTGATTTTATTATATTTTATTATGGTCAAAATATTTGATTTTGTTGAAGGTTTGCTTTGATTTTCAATTTAAATTTAGGCATGATATAGTATGTATTTAGAGTTGATATTCTCATTTTTTGCTGAATTTATTAATTATTTCCATCTAATCAATATTTTATCATTTAAAATATATATCTTACTTATTATAATGAATGAAGATATATCAAAAATTGACATGGTATTAGATAAATAAAGTATTAGCATAGTTTGCTTTAAGATTGGGTATAATTTGTATTCAGAGGTGGTATTACAATTGTAAAGTGTACATAGTACTTAATTTTGATATCTATTGGTATTTTTTTTGTACATTACTTAGATATTGTAAGTATTAATTACTGGTATGGTGTTTATTGAGTCACGAAATTGTTTATAAAGTAGTAGTGCTATTCCCTAATAAAAGTAAAATTGTTAATTAATTGAAATGAACAGTCAATGATATTTTTTTTACACATACGAGATCTTCCTGTGAAAACAATAAACATATGACATAGAGATTAATTATAAATATATTATTGATGTTTTTGGTTGTTAAATTATAGATAAACAAATCAAATTATTCTAATTATAAGTTAGAGAAATAAAGTTGTAGTTTCTAGCTTCAATTTTTGACAATTGCATGAACATCTTTAATGAAGATAGAGAAAAGAAGAATGTCGATGAAAGAATGGACAAAACATTTATGTTATAGAAAAAAGATGGTCACTCTCACCTTCAAGTTTCAAAAATTATGTGAACATCTTATGTGGAGATTAAGAAAAGAATAGAGAAAAAAGAATGTCAAAATAGAATAGATAAAGAGAACAACTTTGTTTTTGATATAATTAACATATTAGCTTTTACTAATTAGAATGTTCTTTATAATATTTTTATCTTATTTGGTGCAAGTAATCACATAAAATACTAGTAGTTGGCTACAAATTTTTTTTCCTAATGTTAATTTTTACTAAACCGTAATATATATCTAAAATGATTAGACATACATTTCGTAGAATTTCTATAGGAAGTATCAAGCGGCCGTTAAGTTTGAGGTTTGTTAATGGTAAATTAATTTAATAAAAAAATTATTTAATATTTTAATTTTGGTATATTTAAATAGGGAAACAAAATATTTAAAATGCTTCCTTACCTAATTTTGAAAACTTTCCAAATGCAACTTTGTAGTTGTATCTACATGATTGAAAGTTGCATCAACTATTTGAAAAGTGATTTAGATATTCCACACCTATCTTTTTTAAGTTAAAGGCCAACAATGTAGAAATAGAGAACGAATAAGAAATGTAGAAATGCTATCTATATTTATATATTTGTAAGGTAATGTACATCCTCCTATTTATAAACTCTAGTTAGCATTAATGTGCATGATCTTATGAGAAAATAAAGGCTTAATTATAGGGGATAGTTGACTAAATGAAGATATGATAATATACTAGTTGACTAAAAGAAGATATGATAAGATGCTTTAATATCCCCCGTCAAACTTAAGGTGGTAGTGAAGATGATAACTTGAGTTTGGAAAGAAGATTTTGAAAAATTCAAGGTAGATGTGATGGTGGAACTAAATTTAACAAACCATGCTCGAGGAGTTTGCTTAGGGCCATATAAGGTTTTATGAAGATGACAAACTTTACTAGGTTGATGAGCATACCGAGGTGGAGGTTGCATGTATACTTCTTCCTAAAGACCATCATTAAGAAAGGCATTCTTGACATCCATCTGGAAAAATTCCCAATGCTTGCTTGTTGTTATGATAATAAGACTCTAGACTAAAGCTAGGCGAGCGATTGGAGCAAAGGTCTCTTGATAGTCAACTCCATATTCTTGAGTAAACCCCATTGTAACCAATCGTGCTTTGTATCTTTCAACCGATCCATCAACTCGAGTCTTAATTTTGTAGACCCATTTACAGCCAATAACAGACTTATCTGAAGTAGGTCAACTAAGTCCTAAGTGTTCGTATTGGAGAGACCCAGTAATTCTTCCAGTATTGCTTGATGCCATAAGGGATTAGAACTGGCCTCACAATAAGTGCGAGGTTTATATAGAGAAACGATAGTGGAGTAGGCATGGAAGTCTTTAAGGTGAATAGAGGGTTGGTGTATTTAAGAGGATCGACGGAGGAGTTATGGAGACTCAGTAGATTCTGGTGAATGAATAGAGGAAGAGCTTTTAGGTAAGGATGGAGGTGTGAACAGTACCTATATGTTGTTTATGCATAGTAGAATTATCGACAGCGTGAACAACGTGTATAATTAATGGTATTGTTAAAGATTCAAGAATAGAGAAGTCAGAGGTCATATAATTGCAATAGGCAGAATCAAGATACCAAAAGTTTGAGGTACCTGATGTGACAGATAGGGAAAAGGAGGAGACTATACCAGAATCTGGTTGAAGTTGTTGGAGAAGGGTATAGAGGTCCTTTAAACATAATTTGGGAGAGGTGCTTTCTATTTGCTCCTAAGTGAAAGCAGCAGCAGTGGAAGCAGGCGGGATAGACTTGGAAGAATTACCACAGCCAGAGTTCTATTTGAGTCATTTTCTACATTCAGAGATATGATATCTGGGCTTTGTACAATAACTATAAAATCCTTTATAAAACTTCTTACCTATATTGTCAGAAGTTTGAGACGAAGTATAAGTTGCAAGGACAACATCAGTAGACAGGACATATTTTTCAATACGGAGCATATTAAGACGACATCTGAGATGAGCTCCTTAATGGCAATGTCAAGATTTGGTAAAGTTCCTCGATAAAGGAGAAAGTTGCGAATGGGTTCAAATTCATTCATGAGAGTCATAAGTAAATACTATATAAGTTGACGATCTTGAAGATTTACATAGAGCACAATATCATCATTGGGCCAAACAGGATTGCCAAATGCTAGTTGATCCCAAAGTTTTTACAATTCAGACACATAATTGTGTATTGTTTATCTAGGTTGTTGTTGCATGCGTTAAAGCTTCCTATAGAATTTTAATTGGTGACCATTCGCTACAGAGTAATGATTTTTCAAGAAATTTCATACCTCCTAAGTTATGTCAAATCATTGAAAGTCAAGTTTGATAACTTCGACATATGCATTTTGAAACCATGTTGTGATTTGATGGTTCATTCCATCCCATGCCACTAATCAGTCAGTGAATACGTTAATGTCTTCATCTTTCTCTTGAGTGGGTTTAGGTATTTCTATAATAACAACAAGTTGAAGGAGTCTCCCTTGAGAAAACTAAACATTTCCTTAGCCCAAAGATCATAGTTGGAGCCATAAAAAATGATGTTAATAGGGTTGAGAATGTATTAGGGAAGTTTAAAGGCATCCATAGTGAAGAATGACAATAAAATAGGAGAAAACCTACTCATAGAGATGGAATTTTGTTATTATGACATAAGAATTGGATTTAAAGTGTAAAAAAACCTTAAGAATCGGTCTGGTTTGCAGAAAACCCAAATTAAAAAGTACTAAACTAGATGATCAAAATATCAGTCAACTTACTTCTGAACTGAACCAAACCGAACGAAAGAGTTGAAGACATGTGGACAACTATAAGACGGACACATGTAAAGATGACATGGCACAACTATGATGACATGTCAGTGATGTGGCGAAAAATTGGGATTTTGACTGTTGAGGTGGCAATGATGTGGTGATAACGTGTCTGCTAATGTGACTGCTCCCTTTCTTGTGCCTTGGAGCGAAATAACGTCGTTTTGGATCATCTTCTTCCTCCAACAACACCTGCAATTAAGGTTTTGAAGGTAGTGGCTATCTCCAGCGCGTGAAAGCACGTGAAGCAATGTTTGGTGGTGAATTTTACACCGTTATGATCTGCTCAAGTAGATGAACAATTTGGTATATGAAAAATTATTTTTGGAGCAGATTTAAGAACCCAAAATATGAAAACAAAAATGCCTGAGAGGAAAAATGGAGGCAGCTCCATACTTTTGACTGATTTTTGTTATAAAGGAAGCTCTGATATAGTATAGAAATAGAGAACGAATAAGAAATATAGAAATACTCTCTATATTTCCATATTTGTATGGTGATATTCATCCTTCTATTTATAAATTCTAGGTAGCGTTAATGTCCATGATCTTAGGAGAAAATAAAGGCTTAATTATAGGGGATAGTTTACTAAATGAACATATGATAAGACACTGGTTCACTAAATGAAGAAATGATAAGATACTTTAATAATCATAATTAAGATAATCCAATTAATGAATTTTTTTTTGAAACAAAGTTTGTTAAATCAACTACACTCCAGCACCTTTACAGTTAACACATTATTAATCGATCTTAAACTTAATTATTCTGAATAATAAATATCAATTAAAAATTTATGTTTGAGTAGACAGTTAGCATCTATTTAACTTCAAATTGAAATGCAACACATATAAATAAATATGTAAATATACACCAATGAGTTGCAACACATATAAATAAATATGTAAATATACACCAATGAGTTTACTCAGTTGCATAATCCCATGGTGTTCAGATCTTTACGAAAAGTCCAGAACGCGATCGCCACTTGTTCCGTTATTTTCCAAAATTGGTAATAAGCATTGAAAGAAAAAGAAAATTGTGAGGCAACTACCAAGATCAGATCACTCTGTATTTCAGTACTAAATTTATTAATTACCATCCACCAATACATCCTATTGTGCTCTGCCCTTAAAACGACAACCTCCACCAAACAAAACGAAAAAACAAATATCTAAACCCCATATTTCAAAATAACAAATATCTAAGCCCCATACTTTCAAACAAAATCCTCGTCTCTCTCTCACTCAGTCGACTCTATATCTCTCTCAATTAGTTAGGATTCCAATTCTATCGTCTTAGTTGCTAATTCACTCATCTCCAAATGTCGTCGGCGAGTTCACCACCCTACACCTCCTTCCCGCCCCCGAACACATTCCTTACACGCTCCACCTCCGCCGTCTTCTTGGGTACGCGCCGCCCATGGCGTCAACTCGCCGACCTCTCCTCCTTTACGCGCCCCTACACCTTGGGCGAAGCCACTCTCCGCATCAAACGTAACCTTTCCTATTTCCGCGTGAACTACGTTATGATTGTTCTCTTAATTCTCTTCCTCAGCCTCCTGTGGCATCCCTTGTCAATGATCGTGTTCTTGGTCATCTTCGTCGCGTGGTTCTTCCTCTACTATAACCGCGACGAGCCTCTGGTCGTTTTCAACCGTTCGATCGACGACCGAATCGTGCTGGGAGTGCTGTCGGTGGTCACCATCGTTGCATTGGTTTTGACCAGTGTGTGGTTGAATGTGATGGTCTCGGTTTTGATTGGCTTGGTGATTGTTTTGGTTCACGCTGTGTTTAGGGGAATAGAGGATTTGTATTTGAACGAGCCAGAGGTCGGTGATAGTGGGTTGTTTTCTGTTGTGGGCAATCCCACGGGAGGTAGGTACACTCGCATCTGATTGAATTTGTAGAATTGAGAGGGGCGATATTCTGTATATGGACTCAATTTTGAGATGGGCGTAGAGGGGAATGTGAGAACTTTGCTGGATTTAATTATTTCCTGTTTCAATATCATCCTTAAAGCTGATCAGCGTAATAGCAATTGTGTTTTGTAGGTGAAGTGAAGCTGGGGTAATTATATATAAAACTGGGTAATGTGACATGTAGTGTTTTGTGATTGAAGTCAAGTTTAGTTGTTGGTGGAATCGCCATTGAAGTTGCAAAGGATTGATTGTTTTCATTTTCAATTCCAAGCGCTCTTTCTACTTTTGAGTAGATGTCTTGTTGGTGATTAACGTGTGGGTGGCTTGAAAGCTTGTGGTCATTTAGTTATCGGTTTAAGTTGTGGATGCTATTCCATGAAGTTCCAGTGGAGTCTATGGGAGTGGAATATCACAATCATAATCATCCATAGTTTAGGGATGAGCTAAAAGTTGCGACAGAAGGTCTGTTTGAATGGGGTATTTCCCTTTACCCCATCTTCCTATGTGACTATAACCGGGTTTGAGCGATGCGTCATATTTAGTCAGGTAAATCTTTTCAATGCAGATGTTCAGTCCAATGGAAGGCGTGAATCAAGCTACATATGTACAGACACACACCATTGAAGAAAAAAACAAAAAAAGATCTAGCAATTATGAAGGAGAAACTGATGGAAACGGAAAGTTGACAAGTTTCATGTCTCTGGTCTGGCGCACGTGCAATGCAAGTTTGGCGTGAGATTTCAAAAACAAGACCGATCGAGTGGAAAAGGAAGGCCTAAACGTCTACACATTTGGTTTGGAATCTCGATGTATAGCTGTGTCATCAGTGTGGGCTGTTGACGCATTTTTTATTTTTCTTGAAACATTGCAGTACTTAGTACAGATTGTACAAGTTACTGAGATGGCCTCATGGGCTACGTTCCCCGTGCCCAAGCAATTTGGAATTGTTTATTTAAGCCCAGCTAAGTGAGTGGAAACCAATGGTAACCAATTCATGTATGCAGCCATTACAAAGTCTTTTGTACAAGAATACAAAAGTTAAATTTGAATCTTAATATTTACAGTAAAATATACATTAAATTTTAATATTTTAAAAAATATATAAAAATCATAATATTTAAAATAAATTTCTAATCGATGAAAATCTTATTCTCGTTAACTCATTGTCCTGAGTGTAGAGCCTATATAGCAGCACTGAGTTCCACAAAAATCAGCAGTAATCTATCAAAATTTTTCATTAATCGTCATCCAGTTGAGGCATTAAAAATGCATCATAGACTTTTTCTCTATGTACATTGTAGATTTAGAGGAGGATGAAGAACATAAGCAAGGATAGTAGGTAGAGTTAAAGAGGCAAGTGGTACCAGTAATGAAGATACAGATGGGGGAATATAAATGATTTCACAACATTAGTTATACAATTGTTAATTTTAATATAAAATCTATAATATGTTCCCAAATCATTTCTGTTGGATTATTAAGGATAAACTTGATTGTAGAAGCCTACTTGAATCCATTGGAATAGACTTGATTGAATTGTTGCAGCTCTTTCGGCTTTTGGCCTTCCAATAGCTATTTACATGTTATCTCTTTTTTCTAACCATGAGATATTAGAAAAAGAAACCCTAATTCGTTCCCTTGGGGATCATAACTACTTATTTATTTGTACAGTGCATATTCCTAATATCTACACATCTAATATCCATACTTAATTAGATGATTTAAGCCCATTAACCTAAAACATTAGTAGATTACTTTTAATTTTAGTCTAAGCCTTATAATAGCTCATGAAATATAATTATTAATATATATATGTAAGTCCATTAAAAGATTTCAATAACCTCCCACTGTGACTATGTATATTTAATTATTTATATAATACCTTATAATTATATGTCATAATATACCTTACAAGTTCAAAATTGCTATTATTATAAAATTATTTTTTAAACAATTCGGTCCATAAATTATATTAATATAAGATAAAAAGAAATCTTTGTCAAAACTATTGTGACTAGACTCAACAATAGTCACATATGTTAGTATAATTAAAGACATGGATCAAGTATAGATGCGTAGCATGGAAATTTCATGTCATGTGATCTTAACTTGTCTACTTCCAACTAGTTCTACCTTATTCCTTAGTGAGATCAAATTGGATGAATTAAAGTGTAAATGCACGAAGTCATCTATACTGCAATATTAAATCATAAAAATCTATAATACATGTCTATAACCATAAGTATCCAAACTCCCACTAAACTATCATATCATCAAATGACATAACATCCATATAAGTAGTGTGCTCATGAAAGACCTTGGGTGATAAACATTCAGTTAGTAGATCCACATTCATGAAGTTTATCACAACATGTTTTATAGAAATTTGACCACTTTAAATTCTTTCTTTGTCAACTAGGAACTTAATATCGATGTGTTTTGACTTTGACGAGCCTATTGATATCAGAATAAAACACTATTGACTTATTGTCGTAAAATAACTTTAATAGTTTTTCAATGCCATTTATAATTCACAGCCTAGTGAAAAAGTTTCATAGTCATATCCTATGATTTGATGTCTCATAACATGCTATAAACTCAGTTGTTATGGTAGAAGAAGCTATAAGTGTCTACTTAGCAATCTTCTAGGAAATAGCTCCTCCAACGAGCAAGTAGATATAACCTGAAGAGTATCTATGATTTTCTTGGCATCTTGTGAAATCGAAGTCAAAATACCTAATGATCTCTAATTGATTTGATCTCTATAGTCTTTTGTTCTCTTAAGATACCATATAACCCTTTTGTACACTTTCCAATGATCCAAATTACTCACATATCTGCCCAACATTTCAACAATGTATGTAATATCTGGATGTGTACATACCTGAGCATACATTGGACTTCTTACAGTCGAAGCATAAGGAATCTTTTGCATTTCTTTAGTTCCTAAATCATTCTTAGGGCAATGATTAAGACTAAAGGGTATCACTTAGTTTACTATCTTGTATGTCAAATCTTTTAAGTACCTTTTCAATATAACTCTTTTGTACTAACCCAAGAATACCTCGAGAATGATCTCGATATATCTGAATCCCTAATACAAAAGAGGCTTCACCAAGATCTTTCATCTCAAATTTCTTTGATATAAATTTCTTGGTTTTATGCAATTAGTTTATAGTGTTGTTGGCAAGTAGTATCTCATCAACATATAAAACCAAAAAAATATACTTAATCCTATAGAACTTGTGATATATATAGTTATCAACCAAATTCATCTCAAAATCAAAAGAGATGACAACTTAATGAAACTTATAACACCAACCAAATTCATCTCAAAATCAAAAGAGATGATAACTTGACGAAGCTTGTTATACCATTGAAGAGAAGTTTGCTTAAGTCCATAGATTGATTTCTTTAATTGGAAAACTATTTTCTTTGAATCTTTAGAAACAAACTTTCCAGGTTGCTCTATATAAATTGTTTAATCAATGTCACCGTTGAAGAACACTGTCTTTCATACATCTAATGTAACTCAAGATCATATTTTGTCATAAGTACTATTATAATCCTAAAAGAATGTTTCAAAGAAATTGGTGAGAAAGTTTCTTTATAATTAATTCCTTCTTTTTTGAGTAAATCCCTTCATAACAAGACAAGCCTTATATCTCTCTACATTGCCTTTTAAATACCTTTTGGTCTTAAATATCCATTTGTATCCAATAGGTTTTACAACTTCAAGCAATGGGATAAGATCCCAAACATCATTGTCTGTCACAGACTTTATTTATTCATTTATGACATCAATCCACTTTTGAGAATAGAACGCTAAATGGCTTTTAGGAATTTAGTTGCATCATCTTCAACTATGCCAATATCCATATCATGTTCTTAGAGAAAGACAATATAATCATCCAAAATTACACTTCTCCTTTCTCTAATGGATCTTCTTAATGGCATTTGTTATTGAAGTTGTTAAGTTTATCTTTCATGAATATTCAATTAATTTTGAGTAAGGATATTTTCAACATGGTTTTGATGATCTGGAGTTGCTTTTTGAATAATATTAGGAATGATTACCTAATCATGGTTAATAACAAATGTAAGAAGAAAAATGAACTCCTCTTCAAAGACAATGTCTCTAACTTATCTCCCCCTTTAAACTCAACATCCTCAAATAATTTGTCATTTCCCATCTCAAAAATAGATTTAGTTATGGGATTATAAAATTTGTATCCTTATGATCGTTTAAAGCATCCAATGAAATAGCTATTGACGATTCTTGAGTTCAATTTCTTTTACTTAGCCTATAAGACCTTGCTTTAGTTTGATAACCCTAAATATGAAAATAATTTATACTAGGCTTTTTTCCTATCCATAATTCTTAAGTGGTTTTAGTCATTGCCTTAGTTGGAACTCTATTGAGAGTGTAAGTTGTGGTCTTTAATACCTCTCCCTAGGGCGAATATGGTAAGATATTATGAATAATCGTACTCCTTACCATGTCTTTTAATGTTCTATTTCATCTCTCAGCATCATTGTTTATGCTATGGCTTCTTGGCACAGTGTACTGTCGGGCAATACCACACTCTTCTAGGAATTTGGTAAATATACCCAGACATTGTTCACCTGAACCATCATATCTACCATAATATTCACTATAATGGTTATACCTTACGCTTTTAATTATTTGGTCAATTTGATTCTCGATATCAACTTTGAAAATTTGAACTTATGCAATTTGTGTGACTTCTCATGAATGATATAAAGGTACCTATAATGTGATTAATCATCTATGCACATAATAAAATATTTTTGACCATTCCAGGAAGGTGTAGAAAATGGCCCATAGATATCTGTATAGATTACTTCTAAGATGTGATCATAACAATATATAAACACCAAAAGCAGAAGGCATTGAACTATATACCAATCTAAAGAACACTGAAAGAAGAAGCATGCAATTCATTGGACGATTATGATGCTCGAAAAGGTAAAAGACAAGAATAGAAGGACAATAATAGCGAACTAAATGTTAGTTTTTACTCTTATTGCCAATCAATTGGCTGCAATTTGATGTATGAAATTATTATTTAATTAATAAAAAGGCTTTCTTTATCTTTGTGTATTAATTTAATTACATTTGTTGTTTTAATATTAAAGGTAAAATCTCTAGAATAATTATTGTGTAATTGAAATTATGATGCGATCATAATCGTGAGATTCAATTTACATTTATGTATCATTATTAAATGTTCTTAGTTGCAGTTTCATCAAAATGGGATAATGTTAAAACGGTAAAACTAGAACACATTATGTTTCTTTTTTATTAAGAAAGTAATTGATATCAAAAATTAAAGTATAGAGATACTTAAACTAATGTGAGGGTGATTATTAGAGAATAAGTCACTGAATTGACCCGAACATGAGAATCTTGAATGCAATATTACTTATGTGTTTGTGGATTTCCTCATAATGATGGTTGTATAATTGATTCTTAGACTTGAGATTATTAAGGTATCTCTTGTGGGAATTACTGTTTTTTGATGCTATATATGAATCATCCTAGGATAATTCAGTCGGTAGTACTTGGATGCAATATGAACCATATAGAGAAAGTTGAGTAAGTCAATAAAGGATTCATCACTTTAAAGTAATTAGAGAGAATGTTGTACTGTTCTTAATTAGTAGTGATTTATGAAATTCTCTGGCTAGAATGAATTGACATTTGAAAAGGCATTTTCAAATTTTTTTCAAATGTCAATTATAAATCAATTACTAATTAGCAGGAACGCACATGATTGGAAGAAAAGAGTAGACACTGTATCCATACTTTGTCCAATTGGAACATTGGATAACGAAAGGATTAAATTATACATTATAACTATGCATGGACATGTTAAGTGAACTGCTTTGACAATTCTGATATTTGGGTGGTCATAACATATTGCTAGAGGTCAATCTTGATCTATGATTGTAAATTGTTTAATTAGAGAGTTAAATGTATTTTATTTGATTTTAATTATGAATTATAATTATAATTTATAATCATTGTCAATATATTAGGAACCTAATGGGCCACATATCAAAGAATAATTTGCAAAAGAAAAATTAACTTAATTAAATTGGACTTAATTATAAAGTTTGAGAAACTTTAAGGATCAAATATGAGATATTTGATTTTATTAAAATTAAATTAATTATAATTAGAATTTGATTTTAGTTATAATTAATGATATTTAATTTTAATAAAAGACTTATGATTTTTCTATAAATACGGAAAGGTTTTTAGAAGCTAGCACTTTCACCTTTTCCTCCCAAAACAGTTTGGGAATTGCTCTGTGGATACCATCATAGGCTGGACGCTTGGACAACTCGTGATTGATCGATTGGAAAAGTTCCAAAGATTTTTCAACTGGTAAGCGAACAAGGTATGATTTCTAAATCGTTTTTGTTTTCTTTTTAAGTTTTTACAATTATCAGGATCCGCTCGGAATTCGTAAATTTTTTTTTATTTTTCCACTGCACCCGTGATTCGATCACGGTTGGATTCCAACAGTCTTAGCTTCCAACATTGCAAAATTTTGGCCAATACAGGTCCTTGGGCCCCATCCAAATGGGAAGAATGTGAGATGCTCCTTGCATTCCTTTGAAACTCCTTCAAAGAATCTCTGGTCGGAATTCTTCAGCATCATCATCCCATAGTTAAGGATGTCAATGGGTCGGGTCGAGCCCGGGCCGAATCACAGTAGGCTGCAAGCTGGCCTTTTGCCA
Organism: Erythroxylum minutifolium; assembly: GCA_027123815.1. NCBI lineage: Eukaryota > Viridiplantae > Streptophyta > Magnoliopsida > Malpighiales > Erythroxylaceae > Erythroxylum > Erythroxylum minutifolium. Next base: position 14,393,869 of record JAOTJB010000004.1, on the reverse strand, counting down.
GCATGGACTGGGATGGGCTAGCCCACAGCCCAGCCCACCGACTGGCAGTCCGGTCCGTGGTCGGCCTGTGGCCAGGTGAGCCATGAGCGTGCCGGACCAATCCTGGCCTATTTATATATTTTAATTTTAAAAATAAAAAACGACGTCGTTTTGTCCAAAATGGCTGGGTCGGGCAGGACTGAAATTGCCATCCCTACCCATAGCTCACGATCATGATGAAATAGCAGTGTAGGTAGCACAACCAAAGTTGCGAATACCGTACCGGACTCGGTATCGGATTAAGTTCTCGTACAATACTGTACCGGTACCGGTCAATACCAGGTACCGTTTCGGGTAATTTTTTATATTTATGAAATAGTCCCTGAAATTTTTAACATTTGCAAAATAGTCCACTGATATATTAT
>JAOTJB010000004.1:14328012-14341142 GCA_027123815.1 Erythroxylum minutifolium | reverse complement strand
GCAAATCAATTTGTCTTTTCTGGAAGCTTTGAAACATATACCCAAATATGTAAAGTTTCTTAAAGATATCTTATCAAACAAGTGGACTTGGGAGGACAATCAAATGGTCTTCTTGACTGAAAGCTGTAGCTCTATAATTAACAACCACATGCCTTCAAAATTGAAAGATCCAAGGAGTTTTACTATACCCTACATTATTAGTAATTAAGAAATCTTTAAGTGTTTATATGAATTAGGTGCAAGTATTAATCTTATGCCTTTGTCAATTTTTAAGAAATTGGGGCTAGGAGATGTGAAGTGAACATCCATGCTTATTCAATTGGCAGATCAATCTATAAAGAAACCATTTGGTGTACTGGAAGATGAACTAGTAAAAGTGGATAAGTTTATTATTCCTGTGGATTACATAGTGCTAGACAATAAAGAGGATTAGAACTGTCTATTAATTCTTGGTAGACCATTTATAAATACAGGAAGAGCATTGATGGATGTTTATAAAAGGAAATTTATTCTTTGGATTGGTGATGAGAAAGTTGAATTTAATATGAACAAAGTAATAAAGAATCCGAAGGAAAAACAACTCTTATATGAAGATTGATATAGTGGATGAGTGTATAAAAAATCAAGTTGAGTGCAATAAAAAAGAAGTTAATGTTGGAGACGAAGATGAACATGAACTAGGAAAGGAGGACTTGAGTGAAAAATTAAAATAGGAATTATTAGTAAGGAGTGAAGCACCAATGATACCCTCCATTAAGAAACTACCCGTTTTAGAGTTAAAAACTGATGGGGAATAAGGGAAAAGGGTGTTGGAAATAATTAAAAGGATAATGAGAGCCATATAATGGAAAATTTTGGACATAAGAAGCATAAGTCCTAATATGATGATACATAGGACCTTAATATTCAAAAGAAGTGTTGGTTAAAAAATTAAGCTGAAATGGTCAAACTAATGACCTTAAAAGTAGCATGTTATGTTCTAAGTATTTTTATATAATTTTATGTGCATTTATTATCTTATTTTTATGATTTTCTTGTGAATTGAAATGATGGATGTTCATGGCATAAAATGTGTTTAAATTCCTTCTCTAACCCCATCATTGCCATAATCACCATAAGTATTCTTGCCCTTGCTTTTATTCCTTTTATTTTTATATGTTTTTATGACACTTGTTCGAATGCACTTATAGTTAAATTCATTTGAATTGGTAGACATCACTAGTAACCTTTCCTAGGAGTGATTGACTAGAAAGCAATCATGTAGGTAAAATGAGAAAAAAAAACCAAAAAAACAAACTGTTTTGTATAAATATGTTAAATAAATTTCCAATTTTACTAGCTCATTTTAAAAAAGGGGTTTAAAATAGAGCTAATTGCTGGTTGTGAGTTGCTATATAACTAAGTAATCAAAGGCATTCATGAAAAAAATTGTCTGTCTTCGTGTCAAAAGACTAGAATGACACTCTAACGAAGTTTAATAATATGGTGTTGACAATAAAAGTGAAATTACATATCTTCATGTTAAATGCCAAAATAAATTTCATAAATGGGTATTTAGTGATATGTTGTCTCTTTAATTGGTATATAAGAATGATTCAATGTTTAAAAGTGCCAAAGATATATGGATAGATGTCAATATTTTAGTTGATATGTATATTTAAATCAAAGAATTTGAACCTGAATTGTATGAGTTAGTGTGTTGGAACTTTTTTAAAGATTAATGTTTATGGCTAAGTTAATTTCATGAAATTTGATGTCACTGTGCCATTATTGCACTATTGTATGATTGTGTTTGTGTGTTTATGTGTTTTGTTTGTTTAAGGTTTTAGTTTTGCTTGGGGACAAGTAAAGATTTAAGTTTGGGGATGTTGAAAAGTGTTAATTATAATATGTTTTATAGGTATTAGAGTATGTTTTTAGTTTTTTCTTAAAGGATAATCATGTATTTAGGTTTTAGATTTATATTCTTGTTAGTGTTTTTATGTGTTTTGTTTGATTGTTTGTTGTTTAAGGTAAGAATTTAATCTTGATTATACGTTTCAAGGGTTTTTTAATGAGTTTGATGAAGAGTGGAAATAGGAAAAATTAGAGAAAATATAAAGAAATATATTTGGCACAATTGTGTATGACCATGTATGATTGTGCCCAAGAAGGCAGCAAGATAGAAGCCTTCCATGTACAATCATGCCAGACTTCCATCTTATTGCCTCCCATACACGATCGTGCCAGAGAATTACAACAATGTCATGCACGATCATGCAAGGTGTTTTCTAGGATGCGAGTTTTCTTTTGGAAGATAAACACATGATAAACCTAGACAAAACCCTAGAAGACTCAAAGAGTACATAAACAAGAGAAGTACATCACTTGGTGGCTGCAAAAATATAATTAGAGGAGATCAAAAGAATAAAATTCTGAAGAACAAGGATGTAGATTTTCCAACTCAAAGAAAAGAATAGACTTCAAGATTCAATTCTCTACTCTTTTCTTATTTCCATGTTGATGTTAGATATTAATGATAATTAAATTTAGATATATAATTACAACTATGGATTTCTAAATTCCTTTTTAAGAATTACTCTTGATTTATTTGTTGAACCTTATATTCTTGATTTAAAAAGTAACATGGAAAGCAAATAACGGATGATTCATTCAAACGGTCAGAAGGAAACCATGAAATTTTAGTTATTCCAATGGATGAACAATAAGGACATCAATCGTTGAATCAAAGACATCCTCCAAAATGTTGTACACAAAGTTCTCGCAACAATAACTGGCATTATAAAATCCAACTGATACTCAAAATTTTGTTGGTAACATCTAAACCCAAGTTGATAGGCGATTGTCTTCTAAATCAAAAGGCTAATCTCCATGAAAGGCCAATCAAATAAAGGCATCGCCCAAGGAAGAAATAATACAGTTGAATCTCCTTTGAGTTGCACATCAATAGACCAACATAAAAGGAACAACGAGCATAACATGAGATTGATCAAGATCTTTATTGCTCTATGCATGATGGTAATGGTGCAATTTGTATAGCAATACTTTACCAGAAGCATTTCCAACAGCCATAAAACCCCCACCAGGACTAAAATCCAAACAACGAGGATAATTTAACGCCTTGTTTGTTGGAGGCCAGTTCGAGAACACAGTATATGACGGCACGTGTATCAACTTTAAACTGTTCTTCTTCATGTGTGAACAAATGGCTAATATTTGAGCATCATTGTTAAACTTCAAAAAGTCTACTTCGGTGGTCAAATTCTCAATAGCCTTGATTGGTTTTCTCTTCCCACCTAAAAAGCTTTCGCTGTTGTAAACATTTACAATCCCACTATCAGAACCAGCAGCAAACAGATTTCCATCTGGGGATGTGCAAAGTGCTGTACCATTTATACAACCTTCATCAACAGCCTTATGTACGCATGTCCTTGTTCGTAAATCCCAATGGTAAATCTGCCCATCGCCTCCATGGCTTAATAATTGCCGCCCATCATCAGCAAAAGCTAATGAGCGGGCAGTTCCATTCATCTTCAAGGTTGCAATTAGTTCTTTCGTTTTGGAAGATACCAACAAGATATAACCTTCATTACCAACAAACGCAATTGTACTGGAGTCGGGGGAGACCTCAAAAACTTCCAAACTCTTCTCTTCCCTGCCAACAAGGGGGCCTATTTTATCAACTTTAGCTTTCACTAAATCAAAGCTGTAGAAGAACTTCCTTCTTCCTGCTATAATAACCTGAGAACCATCAGGTAAAAAAGAGGCCTTTCTAACAGGGCAATCATCAATGAAAATACTTTGTATTTTGGTATTCCGTTTTCCATCAATTTGGAAGAACCTAATCCTTCGATCCAATCCCGCAGTAAGAAGCAGCTGCGCATTTCGATGAAACTGAACTGAATTTATTGGACCATTGGATGAATCCTCAGCATTTGCATCTACAAGTCTAGAGTACTCAAGAAGGCCTGGTTGCAGCTTCACCCTGCTTTTGACTACAAGATCTTCATTTGTACGAAGAATATCATCAAAAGCTTCAACATCCTTGAAACCATGAGCTTCAACTATGCCATTTTCTTCGTCCGAATATTCATCATCATAAAGACCATCATTTTTTGATCTCCAATCAAGGCTGGCCCATTCAGTGCCAGGATTTAACTTAACATGATGAGCCCTTAATCTTGAAACATACTCCAACCCACAAATCAAATTCTCATCCTCTTCCTTCCTCAACTTCCTCAATCTATTGACCTTGGCAATATTAACCTTGGTCTTCTCCTCTTCCTCATCAACCCAAACAGCTTTCCGTTGCTTAGTTTCCCTTTCATCATCATTCCTTTCAAAGAATTCTGCATCCTCCTCATAAACAGGCAGCACACAATTAGCCGAATGGTCCAGAAAAAACAAAGCAGACGAATTGTGAGTCCCATCATTAACCTTCTCCTCATCATCGTTGTCGGAGTACAGAGATCCAAACAAAAGGTTCTCCAACTTCTTCATCTCCTTTCCTTCCTCAATTTCCAGTTTTTCCGCTTTCTCTTTCCTTCTTTTCTTGGCATTAGATATAGCCAAACCAGACTGTCCTCCACTGTCCTCTTTATCATCTCCCATAAAGGCAGGCTCATCCGTGTCTTCCCTTCTAGTCTTGACTATAATTTTGGAGCCAGCATTTTGAGAAATCAAACTCATCTCGCCAACTCAGAACTTAATCCTTCAATTCTGTATATCCGGAAGCGTCTGAGAAAAACAAGATATGTCAGAAAGTAATTATAAGAAATAATATACGAACAACCTTAACTTTAAATCAAAAAACTAAAATCATCCATACTCTATTCTAGTCTTCAAAACGCGAACCTAACTAGAATATGAAGCCAAATAAAACATATACTCGACCGTCCGAATACGTTAAGAAGGTATAGGCACCCAACTTGATTCATCATTCTTTTCTTAAGGGAATAATAACAAAAGAAAAGAAAAGTTTCACCGAATATTTATATAAACAAAAGATTATATGCACAGAACAAAGAGCTGAAACAATACCTAGAATGAACTTAGAAGATCTTAAAGAACCAACTTGTTTCGCTTTTTGGTTTAGAGCACGGAGAATCGAGATAAGAAACAAGTCGGCCAAAGAGAGAACAAGGGTTTTGTTTGTTTACGGGTTAAGAGTACGGTGAAGCCGAATAAGGAGGCGGGTCGGCCTGGGCCCGATTGCTATGCCTAATAACAATACGAGGCATTTTATTTTCATTGCTTCTAACTTCTAAGTTTTTCTAATATTTAAAAACTATTAATTCAGACATTCAAATTGGTAAGTATTGTATGCACCAACTTAACAAAGGGACCAGAGCAGCTCTTTATTAATCAACCACTTGCTATCAAAAGTCATATTGTTCACTTTGCAAAACATTTGTTATATGTTTTATTCAACTAAAATTTTGTGTTATAACATGAAATTTTAATTCTTCAAGAGATAAATTTGCCCTTCCTTTTCCCCTATCTTGCTTGACTTTTTCTTCTATTTATTTCTTACTTATTTTTTTCTCTACTTGCTCTTCTTGCTTCTCCTCTTCTAATTGTTGCAGTGTCTTTCTCTTCTCAGGCCAACTCCAAGAAGAGACAATTTGGTGTCTTTCCTTATTCTTTATCTATGATGTCTTCTTTAATGTTTGTGGTTTCTCCATCCTCTTCAAGATTAGTGAAGGATTTTTTGGTCATTCTTTAGTTTTTTTTTCTCTAACCTTCTTTTTAATATTTTTAGAACAATTTTTTTAAATGATTCACCATATTATTCTATTTGTCTCTAATTATTTTAGCAATATGTCGTTAAACTCGTCAATTTTGGGTTGAAACTCGCCCTCTCTAGAACATACCCCTCCCTTGCCCTTATGCTCGTCCTTTCCTACTATCATTTCTTATTGGCTCACAACCTAGTCCTACTCAACCTCTTTCCGCACTTCCCTCTTTACTTTAAACTCGCACCAAGAAAATTTAAGGAGCTAACTTACCTTTTTTACAACCTTCCTCTTCTCCCACAGGACCCTTATTGGTCTTAAAGAGCTTCTAGCTCCTTAGGTATCTTCTGATTGTTTTCCTCTAGGCTTGAATCCTCGTCTCAACTAGAAGCTAAGTCTTAGGAGAGCCTTCCAAAGTCTTTCTCCATTATTCCCCTCCTTGAGAGTAAAATGGTCATCCTATTGCTTCCCCTTCACTGGAGATCCTCATAGAAGGAGTTAAAAGCTGGTCATTCATCCTAATTGGATTGTTAATGAGAAAACGTTTAACTTTCCCTTTAATTAACTCTTGGGCCATCACACATTGAAGGGAAAAGGACTAATAGAAGTACTCCTTAATGAAGATAATATATTTCTATTTAGTTTCTATTTGATGCAAATGCTCAAGAAGTCTTAGAGACTGGCCTCTAACACTTTAACAGTATGCCTCTCTTCCTTTACTTAAGAAGCTAAGCATTAACTTGGATAATGTTATGCAGAAATAAGTTCTCATTTGGATTAACATCCATAATGCCCCTTTAGAATATTGTCTACCAAAGGCCTAAGTCATGTGGCTAGCTACATTAGCAAGCCAATATACAAGGATGAAGCATAGCTAAAGAAGGGATAAGATATGCCAAGCTTTATGTAATTATTAAATTAAGGTAGGACTTACTTGAAGTTATTGTCTTATCGAGACTTGGAGAAGGTGATACTATGATAGAAGAAATAAATAAGTTCTTATATCAATGGATACCTTCTTTAAAGCAACAAGGCAAACAGTGGAAGAATATAGGTAATATGTTCTTAAGAGTGATTATATTGAGCTAATAGGCTTAGACTCTTATGAGTTGCAAAAGCCAACAACTATAAGTAAAGATGTCCTAAACTCCATAAATAACTAGGTAAATGTAGAGAATGACAATAATGTGTTTACTGTACTTAAGTTTAATAAGGTTTCTCTAAAAGTCCTTGAAATTGATCACTCTTATAAACCAATCTTATAAAGGTTTAGCTCTCCTTGAAGTTCTTAGTAATGATCTATTCTTCTTAACCCTCTAGAAATTCCCCTTACTTCAAATTTGAACTATAGTCGAGAACATGAGCGTAAAGGGAATCCAATTAAGGAATTTAGAAAAAGTAATAGGAGGGGATTTGGTAAGAAGAATTTATATGAAGGATCTAAAAGCTAAAAGATTCTTTAATGTGTATTCTATCTTGGAATATAAGGGGTATAAATTGTCTTAAAAACAACAAGTCCTTAAGGACACCTTTGAAGTAAAGAATTTCCTAATAGGCATTTTGGAGACCAAACTCAAGGTAGACAAATTTAAGAAGCTCATATTTTTAGAAAACCTCTAAGTTACCTACTCTTCTATTGGCTACTAACCAACTTATCATCTTCTAATTACCTTGCTCCAAAAGAGAACTAGTTTTTCTCTTTCTTTCATTTATGGATTTAATATGTTTTTCAATGGAATTTCTTATAGGAAAAGCTTAATAGTATTCACTTCTCCATCAATGTACCACGGATTATCTCTGGTGGCTTGAATAATATTCTCCATATCTTTGAAGTAGAAAGCAATACATGCTTGAGGAACTTCAATAGTGACTTTATAGAATGTAAAGAGCATTTACAATTAATTGACCTAATATTTGAGGCAAACCTCTCTACTTAGAGTAACAAGTGAAGTGGGAATTGGCACTTTACATAAAATTTGGATATAGCACTAGTAATTAAGGATTGGCTGGTAATATTTCTTAAAAGCAAAGCTAATTTCATAAACTTCTAGTTCTTAAACCACTTTCCTATGGAAAGCTCCATTTAGGTTCAACAATTTTTTAGCTAAACATTAGGGCATTTATGAAGCAATAATTTATAGTCTTTCTCTTGTAATTCATAGACAAAAATCTTTTATTTGTGTAAGTAAGCTAAGCATGATTGAAAAGAAACTCAAAGAGCTTAACATGAGGAGATTCAAGAATACTCATCTAGCCATATCGAAAGCTAAATTAAAGCTTAAGTTAATTTAAGAAGACCTCTACAAGCATCCTGGTGAGCTTAACAAACAAATGGAAGAGAAAATTGTCCTAAGTTTATATATAAAAGCTATCAAAATGCACAAACCTTTGATTAAGTAAAGCTTAAGAATCCTCTAGTTTAAAGATGATGATAAAAACATGAATTATTTTATAGAACCATTTATTCCAAGAAAAACATTAGTAGAATTTCTTCACCGCATAAACAAAATGTTGATCTTGCTCATTCCTAAAATGATATAAAGCAGAAAGTTGTTTTTATTACTTTCATAATTCTAAAAGTTCTTAGGTTTTATACTGCTCCTTAATTCCAATTCTCAAAGCCTTTATTGATAATTAACTTTCTTGTGAGGCTACAAAGAACTTATATAGACCATTCAATGAGCAACTTTTAATAAACCAAACCCTTAAAGGATGCAAATTAACTCTTTTTGAAAGATAGATGACTAGGTGTAACAGAACTAACTCATCAATTATAACTTTAGCTACATAATATTCCTAGCTACTAGAAAGATGACTAGGGATGACAATGGCTCAAGCTTAGCCTAGCCAGTGAAAAAATAGCTTGGGCTCGGTCTAAGACTAGAGACCCTGTTGGGCTCCATAGGCTCGAGACTCGATGGGGCCAACCAGACCCAATATTTTTTATCTTTTAGCTTAATTTTAAATTTAAATTGACGAATAATTGAGGATAAAATTATAAGAAATGAAAGAAAAAGATTAAAATTAAAGTTATCAATTCAATTCGTTGAAGTTACAAATTTTAATTAGTTAATAAAATTAAAAATTTTGAGATTTTATAATATATGAATATATAAAAACTTACATATAGTGATAAAATTAATAAGATGAAATCCACTAATGAAGGAGGATATGATTATAACAAATGAAAGAAAAAGATTGTAATTGAAGTGATCAATTCAATTAATTAGAGTTACGAATTTCAATTGATTAAGAAAAATTGAGATTTTATAATGAATAAAAAAATTAAAGTTGAGAATTTCAAATAACTAGGAAATTTTGAGATTTTCTAATAAATGAATATACACAAGCTTACATATATTGATAAAATGAATAAGATGAAATCAAATTCATTAATAATGGAGGATATGATTATAGGAAATCAGAGAAAAATATTATAATTGAAGTGATAAATTTAATTAATTAGGGTTACGAATTTCAATTGATTAGGAAAATTTAAGACTTATAATGAATAAATATATAAAAACTTACATCTATTGATAAAATGAATAAGATGAAATCAAATTCATTAAAGTATGATTATAAGAAATGAAAGAAAAATATGATAAAGGAAGTGATTAGTTCAATTAATTAGAGTTACAAATTTCAATTGATTACAAAAATTTAAGATCTTACGATGAATAAATATATAGATGATAAAGCAAACACACGCAAGAGAGGGGTGAATTGTGTGTGACTAAAAAATTTTTTTTGCAAATTACTTTCAATTCTTATAAAAAACAGATCCTAGTTAACGAATAAAAAAAGTAGGAGCTTGTCAGACGATAAAGGATTTTAAACAACAAGAGCCTGTTAGGCAATAGTAGCCTTTTGTAGGATATGACTGTGTTTAAACTAAAGGAGTCTACTGAATGATGAATTTTGTTAAAGCAATTTAAAAATAAAAGGTGCCTGTTAAAATTATAAGGAACCGTCAGTAAGTTGAAAATAGAAAGGACCTATTATAAAAGTCAAGGAGCCTCTTGCTGAAATAAACACACACACAATATATTGTAGAAATATAAAAAATAAGGAGAGAGTGAGAAGAAGGAAGCAGTCGATTTATACTGGTTCTACTTATAACCTAAGCCTACGTCAAGTCCCCAAGTATCTAACTTGAGTTTTTCACTATAAAATCGAGTAGTAATATGAAGAGCCTCTCCAAGCTCACAATTTAATATTTTTCAAGGTTCTTCAACCTTCCACACTAGTAGTATTTCACTAACCTCTACAAGTTCTAAAATAAAAATGAGGTTTGCTCGATACGAGCTTTAGTAATCTCTCTCAACAAAATTTCACTTTCTAACGCATAAGAGAATTTTTACAAAGATATCACTTTCAAGAATGTATATGCTATTAATGAGTTTTGACAATATAGCTTCGTAAGCTTCTATATTGTTCAATCGTTGTTCGCAGTCACATTTTCTCTTCTCTAAATAGTCAATTTCTTCAACTAGCCGTTACTTTACTTGTATCTTTGGTCAATTGGATGGATTTAAATCTAAATAACTTTGATGTTATCTTTGACAAAATCTTCTAGTAATCACAAGGCTAATATACGTCCTTTATAATTAGTAGGATCCTTTCAGATAAACCATTTCTAATAAGGTTCCTGCAAGAAAGAAAGCATATATCTTATGATTTTATTTCCTTTTGAGAATAACACCATTAATTATACAAGAAAATAAATCCAATTCGAATTTTGAAATATTATACAATTATAATCAAAATCGTTAATCATAAACCTTGAGCTAACAATAGAAACTTACATATATTGATAAAAAGAATAAGATAAAATCAAATTCATTAATTATGGAGGATATGATTATAGGAAATGAAAGAAAATATTATAATTGAAGTGATAAATTCAATTAATTAGAGCTACAATTTTCAATTCATTAGGAAAAATTGTGATTTATAATGAATGAATATGTAAAAACTTACATATATTGATAAAATGAACAAGATGAAATCAAATTCATTAATGATGTAGGATATGATTATAGGAAATCAAAGAAAAATATTATAATTGAAGTGATTAATTTATGAATTTCAATTGATTAGGAAAAAATGAGTTTTTATAATGAATGAATATATAAAAACTTACATATATTGATAAAATGAAGTCAAATTTATTAATGATGAAGGATATGATTATAGGAAATGAAAGAAGCTCATATTTTCTCATATTCCATTTTGGCATTTATGTTATTTTCATTTATATTTTATGTTTATCTTTTCTAGAATGTTTACTTAAAGTGAAAAAAAATTATAAGAAAGCTTATAAGAACTTTTACTTAAATAAATAAAACGAATTAATTAACTATAGTAATCTTAATTACACACGAATGATTATCCAAATCATTTTACAAAAAAATGATTTAATTTATAGAAGTTAAGATAATATTATGACGAAGATTGGAAACTGGATATTGGAGACTGAAAAGGGTAGACTGAGAGTGCAGCTAATTATTGTAGGTAGGATCGTTGATAGTTTGCATCACTTCATTTGTACATACAAACATTATATTTAGCAGTAATGCAATATTAAAATTAAAGGAATATTAAGGACATGTTAATAATTAATAAATAATTAAATATACTTCATATATTTGACCAAAATAATTTTCACTTGATGATCGATGAGTATGGCTGGTCACCTTTATAACAATACCTGTGACTGTATTGAAGGAAAATAAAAACCGATGGGTATGGCTAGTCACCTTCATAACAATACCTGTGACTGTATTAAAGGAAAATAAAAAAAATATTAGGTAAGATATTGTAAAAAAGCCCAAATTGATATATCAAAAAGAAAAGAATTTTTTATCAATATCTTCATCATCTAACTAGCTCTAGGCACACATAAGGGCTTCCACAGTATGAGGATGAAGTCAAGCACGATAAGGAGTAAAACCTAACCACTAATGCTAAAAGCAGACTCTGAAGCAACGGTGGATGATGGAATTTCTAATAAGTCTCATGCAATTACTTGCATGATCAGAAAATTGTTTCCATAACTCTTCCACCATAATATTATATCAAAGTGCTCACCTTTAACTTCAACCACACAATCTTTAGTCAAATATTTATCAAATTTTAGCATATTGTACAAATTCTTAGCCTTGTTTTCTTTCATAAATTTTGAAAGTGGAATTAACAAACCGTTCTTTGAAGATGTGCTCGAACCTAAAATCGAAGTCGGAGTTGAATAGCTTGAACTATTGCGATCCCCATTATGAATTTTTTCCATTCTAAGTTGATAATCATTAAACAATTCATACCATAATTGTTTAATAACATTTAAATGCTCTTAGACTCAATCACCATATAATGTATTATAAATAAAAGTAACCCCTCTATCTTATATCTTGGGTGTATCACATATAACACCGCAACAATATGTCTAACCATAAACTAATAAAAATTCAACTTCTTCACCATTTGCTCCACTATAATTCGAATAACCTTACAAGAATCAAACATCCAATCAGATAAGGCATTCTTTATCCCACACATAGTGCTAAAGCAACAGTGCAAAGTTAGATACTTTATTCCTGAGAAAAATTCAGTCATATTTTAAAATAATTCCAACTTTACACAAAACTCTTTAGCTAACTCCCATTGATTTTCTATAAGCATGCAAGTGTACAGAGAATCTCTTTTCCTTATTTTGGTAAACACCTGAACCTATTGGATTGTTGACTCCAACATTTTGAAGGTTGAGTTCCATTTGGTTGGACAATCTAAACTAACTTCTCTCTACTCGGAATGTATAAAATTTGTGTAGCTTCTTCAAATTTCTCAAGTCTTTTAGGAGTTGCACTCTAATATATTACACTATTTTTAATCAAATCTATTTCTTCATTCATCATCTTTAACCCATTTGTCACAATCAAGTTTAGAATATATGCAATATATGAAATATACTTCTACTAACCAACAAGCCCCTAACCCATATCTTATTCTTTAACTTCTCAACCATAACATCATTCGTGCTACAATTGTCGACTGTGATGGTGGATAATTTATTATTGACGTTAAAATCCATCAACTAGTTTGCCAATATGGTTGTCAACCTTTCACTTGTATATGGTGCTAGCATATAAATGAAACTATCATGTACAAATATTACCAACATTAATCATAAATTCATAACACAATGAAAATGTAAATGATAACAATATTTTACAATATAATTACCTCAAAAGTTTATTACATAACATTTAATCATTTTCAACATAATATATTGTCATTGCCATATATTATCGGTTGTCCACATGTTTGTTGTAATGACAATTTGTCCTTCATTACCTAACAATGCTCTTAAAACCTCTTTCTTCTTATCTTTGTAAA
>JAOTJB010000004.1:14288518-14306178 GCA_027123815.1 Erythroxylum minutifolium | reverse complement strand
ATTATCTTTTGATAATATTTTGATTTGTTTCTACATTTAATTTGTTAAAACAAAAAGTTGATTGATGACATAAAGTAAAAATTATCTTAATTGATAATAAAAAATTATTATCTATAATAGTAAGTATTTAATTCAGAAAAATGACTACAATTATGTTATTCATTTGGTGAACGTGGATGCTCTGAATGTTGCGATGAGGAGTTGCCCTTCCCTTTCAACTCATCCATTTCATTACAGTATTGGGCTATTTATTCCATCGACTATTGCGACTGAGTTGCTAATGCCTGTACTGTGTTTCGAAGCTTATGGACTTCATTGGATATGGACCGCCTATTAGATGCTGTTGTACTGGATGTAGAGGATTGTGAATAACATGTGTTCGCAAATGAACCTAAGCCGAAGATCCTTCTACGATTGTCCCTACCATCCACTGCATGAAGATATGTTTGACTCTCATCAACATGTTCAGACTGCTGAGACCGACATTGAATACTTTCTTGTATTTGGTCTTATTAGAAGGCAATTTTTATGTTAATAGGTGATAATTATTAAGCATTAATATTAAAGCATAAATTTCACATACATTTAGTTCTCTACATCTGGTGTTGACAAAGGTCACACTGTCATGCTTCTTATTATGAGTGTGCAAAAAGAGCTGACGGGATGTAGGCTTCTTGCCTGCCCATAAACTTTTCTTGCATAAGAATAAAATGTTATAAATGAACTATAATTTACAAAAATTTTGGTTATTTTTATAATATTTACCCTTGTTGAAAAAAGAAAATAACTCAACAGTATGGAACCAGACATTTATAACATTATCATTCTCCATAATACACATATTTTCATTCCAAAATTCACTCATCAAATTAAATTGAAATATTATCAAAGTAAAAAAATCAGAATATAAGTGTAAAATGTATGTACTTACAAGTCTCTATGTACGTTAGTAGTAGGTAATAGAGTGTATATGGGAAGACTCTCTCTCCTGGTCCTCCACGTTTGTTGGTAAAATTATGCTTTAAAATGGACATTGCCTTGAGTGATATCTAATACTGCTACCAACGACTTCATATTTCTTCAGAAATATAAAAAAGTCATACACCAGTCTTGTGTATCGCATCAACAAAGTCTCTATAATAAGTGATAATTATTAATCATTAATATTAAAGCATAAATTTCAAATACATTTAGTTCTCTACATCTGGTGATGACAAAAGTCACACCGTCATGCTTCTTAGTGTGAGTGTGCAAAAAATGCTGATGGGACATTGGCTTCCTGCCTATAGACTTTTCTTGCAAAAGAATAAAATGTTATAAATGAGCTATAATTTACAAAAATTTCACTAGAATTTTCTCTATTTTAATGATATTTACCCTTGTTGAAAAAAGAAAATAACTCAACAGCACAATCATATATGGCACCAGATATTTATAACATTATCATTCTCTATAATACACATATTTTAGTCGCAAAATTCACTCATCAAATTAAATTGAAATACATCAAAGGAAAAAAATCAGAATATTAGTGTAAAGTGTATATACTTCCAAGTCCCTCTACATGCTAGTGGTGGGTAATAGAGTGTGTACAAGAAGACTGTCTCCCACCGGTCCTCCATGTCAGTTGGTAGAATCATGCTTTAAAATGAACATTGCCTTGAGTGATGTTCAATACTACTACCAACGACTCCATATTTCTTCATAAATATAAAAAGGTCATACACTAGTCTTGTGTATTGCATCAATAAAGTCCCTATAACGTGTACGAGCTCATCTCTTTTATACGTTATAAATAATTGTGTCAAATTTAAAATCCATAAAAATTCTTTCTGAAAAAAGAAAAACATACGATAAGTACTTATAACCTACAATATTCATCTAATTAATGTATAAAAATTAATTAAAAATAAAAAATTATTTTTTGTACCTCAAACTCTTGATAATAAAAATCCTTTATCTCCTGAGAGACGTTCTTCCAGATATAACCCTTAAGATCAATCTTCTCCTTAAACTTGGATGTTATGTTTCTTGAGCACAATTCAAACAGAATCAACCTAATATAAAAACAATTTTATATCATTTTTAAATTTAAACCTATAACTTAATTATAAACATATGGTGTTTCATGTGTTTTCACTTATAGATTTTTGACAATTATGATGTAAGTTTTTTTTATAAGCTCCCTCAGCTCCAGACTGGAGGTCGTCTCCTTCATCCGCAATGTTTGCCCCTGATATTTCTGTCGGTATAAGAGTGGTGGATGGTGTAAAGCTATTGGAAGGTGTAGCAGTAGATACAAAAGATCATGTCTCATCTGCATGTGTAGTAGCTAGAGGTACAATATCTGATTATGCTGCATCTGCAAAATGTGATGCTTCACCTAGAAAGTAACTAGCTCTAGATCGTGGTTTGAACATTGGTCGCATCATATGCTGTTTTCTCTTTAGTTACATATTTTAACCTAAAATCCATATTTTATTGAATATTCCATAAATATAACAATTTCAATTTAATATATAACAATATATTATTGATACAATAATTGATGTACTGAATATAATATTCTATTACAAGCACAAATTAATTGCTATCAGCACTCAATTGTAAATCAAAATCATTATCATTATCATTTCTTTTTCTGAAGAATTAGAATCAAACTCAGGCTCCTATTTAGATCTCTCTCCCTCCTCATTCTCTCCAGATGAAATTTTAACATATTTATTATTTGGATCATTCAAAGGTTCATTCTTGTCATATGTAACAGATGCATTTATTTCATAAATATCTTCTTGAAACGTTTTACTTTCAATTCTCTGTTTTCCTTTTCTATGTGATTCAAAAACACCTTTATTTTTAACCTTCCAAATGGCCAACCAATCTGACTTATCTCATCATAAGTTGGGAAAAGGGACATAATACACCTGGATCGCTTGCATCACCAATAAGAAAGGTTCAAATTATCTATATCTTCTTTGCTGGTCGATTTCCACTAGATTGTATCGGCTACGCACTTTTGTACCAACATTAGAAGCTGGATCAAACTAGTCACATTTAAATATCACACGCCGCTTTATTGGCAATACAGGGTACTCAATTTCAAGTATCTCAATAATTTTACTATAGTAATCTATCAATTCTCCTTGTATGCAAACCCACTATTCATTGTTGCCATGCTATAACCATGATATTCTACATGACATTTGTATCCATTAACAAAATATATCAGATATGATTTAATGGTTCACAAAGGTCCTTTCATAAGATCACATATGAACTTGTTCTCTATTGGATTTTCAAAGGCCTACATAAAAGAAATTATCATACTAAATAATATAATTTCATTTCAGCTACAAACTCATAATAGGTGTTATTGAAAGGATTCCATGCCAGTGCATCTGATGGATGAGTCATTATTCTATCTTCTTGTTCATGTTCATTATGCTATCTCATGTGAGATGCAGTAACATCATAAGCATATAGTCTTTGAAGTCTTAGAGTTAGCGGGAAATAATACATCTGCTTAGATACTAATTTCTATTTCCTAGAATGCTTTCTAAGCTTGAACCTAAATTGACCACAAAATTTGCACTCTTGTAATTCCACATCATCTCCCATATACAACAGATATCCTAATTTGCAACAATCAATTTTTTCAACAGGAAAACTAAGATCCTTAATAAGTTTCTTCATATTGTAAAAACTATCAACCATTGTATGATTAGGAGACAATAATTCATTATACTATCCAAGAATTTTATTAAAACTACAAATAGAAATATGCCCTTCAAACTTTATCTTCAATTTTTAAGAGATTGAAGACAATCGAGTGATTGTCTCACAATTTGGCCATAATTCTTGGTCAGCTTAGTGTAGTAAGTCAAAAAATTATTTTGCATATGGTTTTGGTTCTTCTTTAAGATTTTATATATTTTCCTGAAAGGTATAACTAGCTGCATCATAAACCATCTGTATGTAAGGATTTTCAGCACCTACATTATTTGTTCTAAATCCAATCCCCCCTTCAAACTCATCCATATTTACTAACAAGTTTACTTCATTACACCTTGAGGTACAAATCAATGGCTCCCTATGTCGTGTCCACTTAAAATAATTTGGAACAAATACTTTTCTTAAAAAATGTCCATTCACTTCATCAATAGGAAGGAAATGAATATGTTTGCACTTTTTACATGGACATTTGATCTTTGGGGCATCCATATATGTAGGCGGAGAACATACATAATGAATAAAAGCTTAAACTCCCTCAACAAACCCAGGATTAATGAAACCATCAAGTGTTAATCATCTATACATCAAAGATATATCAACATTACTCACTTCTGCAAAACTGTTAATTTAAAAAAGTGATTTCATAGTTAGTATACTTCATGTCCCCTAAGTTCATAGAAAATTTAACCTTTACTTTACACAACATCCCCTAAGTATTAATCAATTGAATTAATCACCTATAATTGATGTTAATAATATGGTACATATCATTGTTTACACCTTTGAATCAAGAAAGCAAGTTCTCGCTATGACTCTTAAGCTCGTGTAATTTTTCAATGATAAGCCTTATAGGAGCTGCATCACAAGTTTCCAGCCTATCTACTATCTTAGGGGTATACCTCAAATCATCTATAAGATGTCAACCTCATTCCATATATAGTAAATACTTATGTAATCATACATCTACTCTTTAATAATTCAAACAAAACCCAAACATAAATATTTAGACTATTAAAGAAGAATATAAAAACTCTTCAATGATTACAAGAATATTCTAAACAACAACACAAAATCAATATCTGCTTTACATTTACACAAAACCCAAATGCATCAGAATCATATTATTAAAACAACACATATGGTAGACATTAGTTGGACGACTTACCTGGATGAACAAACAATTACAGGCTATAAAGAAGAAGGATGAGCGACGCTCTTCAACACAAAATAGGGCCTGCAAAAAAGAATATTTTGTATTTAATATAATATACTTATTAAATAAGGCATTTGAGTACAAAGAAATAAATACCACCTTTATTTTAATATATTAATACCGTAACATCTCAATATCTCATATTAGGGGCTAGGACCTTGAAATAGTGTATACTGAGCACTTAGAAGTGCATTTCATGCATCATCTAGCATATTTCAATATGTGAATTGTGTTGAAATTCATGAAATAATTATACATGCATTCATTGACATTTTTAAGGTATAATTGAGTTATAAATGTGATTAAAATGTGAATTGTGATTTTTATTTGTTGAAAATTAATTTGGAGACTATTAATATTATTTTGAAATTTTTGGTGAATTTTAGAAAATTTTCAAAAATTTGGGGTATTTGTGGATTAGGAAAACTAGTGAAATAATGGACCAATTATAGTGTGACACGTGGACTTATTAAATTGATGACAAATAGCTTACATGCATGGTGACACGTGGCATGAATTGTTAAGATACCAAGTCATGTGTTTTCGTAAGGAGAATGAATTTTGCAACTCTCTTGTTTTTGTTTGGAAAAGCACTGTTGATGATCGTGTATACTGAAAAATTAGGTTTTAAGAGATTTTGAAGAGTTGGAGTTTAAATTAGTAAGTATCATATGTTTTTCATGATTTGTGTAATGAATTATACATTACGTAGTTAACAGTTCAGTAGTTATAAATTGAAGATGCTTAATAGTTGAAACATAAGTGAGATTTTGGGTATGCTGCATGTGTTGCTTCTGTATATTTGATGATTGGTATGTTATAAGATGGAGTTGAAGTGAATTTTGAGCTTGAAAAATCACTAAAACCGTGCTTAGGAAGAATGCAAACACTTCATACAAGTTGATTTATAAATATACTATGTTTTTACTGTTGGCATACATGAATATGTTGAGTGTTTATAAAAATGAATTTAAATGAGTTTCATGGTAAGGAATGAGGATTTGATGAAGTTGTGATGCAGAAATGATTTAAATGAAGTGTAATAATTGATGAAGATGGAAGAAAGAAAGTGCAGAAAAGTTTGTCATTTGCATGAATGATATACGATTTTTGATGTTAAAGTTTAAATCTTAGATTGTTGAATTGTTTATGTTGAGAAAGGTTGTAAAGTTGTTAACTGCAAAAAGATGTAAAAAATAGGGTATAGATTCTGTTAAGAATTGTTGAAAACCAAATTGCAGTAGGGAGAGCAAGTAGAAGGTGAAGGATTGCGTGTCTGATACTGGTGTTTGGAGTCTACATATGCACTATTGTCTTTTTACTGAACAACTTTGAATCTTTTGGCTATAAGTTTTTCATCCAACCTCCAAATGTTTTGAAACTTAAACCAATAGATTCCTAACACATTGTTCTTCCTCTCCATGAAAATTTATGAACATTGGAATACATGCAGAAAAGATTGAATGATAAATTTAGGATGAAATGATGAGTGTGCTGGAATATTGACAACTGGAATGATTTCACTGATCATGCTTTGGTATTTTGGCTATATTTTGATCTGTAGATTTCCAAATGAGTTGGTTCTTAATTCAAATTAAATTAGAGACATATGGTTAAATTTTTCATCAAGGAATTGAATTTGAAATATATCCTTAAGAGTCTTAAAATTTGGCGTGAAGTTGAGAGTTGTGTTTTGTTTAGGTATAAGAAACAATATGGAGTATTTTGATTATAACTTGCACGATACTGAACCAAAATGTTTGAATATGATGTCAATAGAAACTTAAGACATAGAGGAGCTCATGATTATAAGAAAGTGTTGCCTAAAAATGTCTAATTCTAGGTCAAAAATGGCAAGAAAGAAGGAAGAAAAACACAGCAGGTCACGATCGTGCATCCGCACGATCGCGATTCTGCTGATGAAGGAAGAAAGTCACGATCATGCACAAGCATGATCGTGACCCGAGAGGCTTTATCAAAATGTGTTTTTTTAATGTTTTTAAACCCAATTCAAGTAAGGATGTTACCATATGAAGTATATATGTTTAAATGAGCTCTTAAATGATTTTAATTGATGTTGACTGAAGGCTTTAAAGAGAATAAAAGGGTATTAAGGATCAAAAGAATGTTTGAAAGGTGTTGAAATTGATTATAATAAGTATTAAAGAAACATACGCGAGAAATTGCCATTTAACATGCATGTTACATGATACATTCATAAATGTATTTATGACTGATAATGCACATGAGTGACATATAAATGTATTTGATTGTATATAGAAGAGCAAGTAGAGCGATCACTTCCAGATATTGTTGGAACTTTAAGGAATTAAGCAAAAAGGGAACAATTATGAATAACCTAGAATGTCTCACTCAATTAATTGTTTGTTTTGATTATGCTTGAATTATCTTATGAAAGTGTGATTGATTATACTGATTCCAAATATTAAGGTCCGAAGATTCTGAATTGATGAATGTGATATTGAAGTGCTCCTTATATGTGAATTGGATGAAATAAGTGTACTTAACAATTTTGTTGAATTCCAGACTTAGGTCCAAGGATAAATGCGATTTGAATGTGAATGTGCAATCATGGGATTGACTGAGAATATGAGATTATGAAGCATCCATTACATGAATGCATGAAAAATAAAGGTAGTTGTAACTGGAGTCACCAGTATAAAGAGCTTAAAGCTCAAATTATGTTTGGAGCCTTGGGCTCAGTTATGAATGTACTCGTTTATGAAGGGAGATAGGACATTATTAGATACAGCTCGGTATCTACTAAGGGATATGGGCTAGTAAAAAAAAGGCACTCGGTCACAACAACAATAATAAGTGAAAGTGAGTCCCATGAGCATTGCATATACATTATAATATGTTTTTTTGATTAATTACAATGTATTGGTATTTTGTATTTGAATGAGAATGTAATATGTGATATGTGATGCTCCATGCAAAATGCAAATATGTGAATTATATCTTACGTGGATTGATGTGTTGCATGAATTAAGTGAATCATCGATGATGGTTACTTCATTGAGTTTACAAAACTCACCTAAAAATTACACGTTGACAATTTCAGGTTTGAAATAGAGCGATGACTAGCTGCTAAGACTGCATTTTGGGATAGAAGAATAGTTTTTCATTTTTGGTTTAGTTCCTCATTTTGTAAACTAAATTGTGAGTTTTGATAGGCTGACAATTTATTCATACCAAATGCTACATTGTAAATAATGGTTTATGGTATGAAATAAGGAAACTTTGAATTTTACATAATTTGTTATTTTTTATTTTACTTATGATGCCATTTTGGAAAGTGAAGGTGAGATAGTTAACACGCCATTATTATAGATTATATACTAGAATGTCTACAGGGTGTTCCGGTATGTAATTTATGGTATTGGAGTGTTACAAATACCATAACTAAGTACAAAGAATACCATCATAACTTATAAAGAATACTATGACTATATAGAAATTATACTACAAATCTATATAAGAAATATCATCATAATATATAAATTAGTACTGTCATTACTTTAATTTTTCAGTCTACTGTACAAATAAGTATCAAATTTACTTTAATATGTTTATACCATAATTAAGTACAAATAGTATCAACATAATACCTAGAGAATAACATGATGACACAATTAGGTGTAAGATATGGTGGTATTTTGGAAGTCTTCTTATCGACAAGGTAATGAGAAACTTGCTCTTATTGGTCCAAATGATTTGTAATGATATCAAAGCATTTTTTAGTTTCCTCAATATCACATTGATCTTAATTTGTACCTCGATCTTGTCCTATATAAGTTTGATTAGTTTTTGCTGTGTAGGAGCGTTTATAGTCTCAATTAGGTATCATATAATCCAAGTTTACATATATTCATCATTGAATTTTCTCACCATGTCCACTTTTATCACCTTAAGGTCTATGTTAAGTGTAAAAGAACCAAATGTCAAATTCTTGACATTATCATATACAATCAGACTTCTATGATAACTATACTAGTAGATGTCTTAGAAAATAGCTTATATTTATTGCTTTTCCATGTTCTTTAAGTATATTGTAAAGAAAATTCTAAGGTTTCATGATGCTTTCACCATAATATGCTTTAGATATACTAGATCACAAGTTATGACCATGTCATTCTTTTTAAATCTCCTTATAATGGAATATGTGATGACATAGTGCAAGTAACAGATAACAATATATATGATGTCCCTATTTATGGGCCCATAGATGGAATTATCCTACAATATATTCCTATTATATTTTAGTATTTACCTCAGGGAGATCATTTAGTTATAGTTTATCCTTAAATGGAACAACTTTGGTTCGGTATAAGGATCAAATCCCATACTTCACTACAAACTCATTAAATGACATGTTTTAGTTTTTGTTTCATAGTAAAAAGCTAGCAGTACCTTTATCATTCAAGCTTAAATTTTTATGGACTTAATTAATAAAACTGCTAAAGCTATTTTAATATACCGCAACTCTTCTGTTATAAAGAATTTGGTCCATCCTTTTGCTTGACCATTATAATAAAATAGCACGTATTTTAAGGAAAAATGGATGGGGAACATTTAAAGGAAAAACATTTAACAATTAATACAAAATGGTGGGTATTTGAAAATACACGGGATAAGAAAGCTAGAACACAAGAGATCACTAATATTAAGCACTAAGAAGGGCAAAGATGGGTGAGTTTCTATCACACTAAAGAGAAAAGAAAATTCATTAAATATTTTGTATAAAAATAGATGGAAAAAGATAACCCATCAAAATACCATAGATGTATAAAAATGTGTATCACCTTTACTTTAATATGTAAATACCATAATTAAGTAAAAACAATACCATGACTTCATCAAAACAAAAAACGCACTAATTGATAGTTGTTTTTAAGTAATACAAAAGAATAGCTATTTTGCCAACTTTTTAAGTAATATTTAAAGTTGTCAATTATTTTAACCATGAAATAACTTCCTTGATAGTTGATTAACCAAGTCTCACCAATATCCCTAAGAGACATTTCTCATTTTTAGAAAAACAAGATATGACATCCCTAAGAGACATTTCATCGAACAATTCATAGGTAACCCGAATTCACCTCTAGCTAACAACAAAACCATTGTATTTTTTCATTATTCACCAAAATAAATACATTAAAAAAGTAATGAATAAACCAAAGTTCAAAAAATGCAGAATATTTCCACAAAAATGAACCAACCAACGTTCATATACCATTTAACAATAAAATTTCTCAAAAAAAAACTAGAGAGCTACTAGATGGGCGACTAACCTCGACTTAACTAAACACGATAGAAGATGAACGAGAGCAAAGCATGGACATGGACGATGGAAGAGGAAAAAATGACGGTGACAAAGAAGAAAACAACAAAAAATGACGCAGGGGAGAGGGAAGGAGGTCTTCTGGTGGCTTTAAATATTTACAAAAATGACATCATTTTGTGTTAAATCAAACGATGTCATTATTTTATCAAAAACGAAAAGACCAAAGACCCAACGACAACATTTAACTTTAATTTTTACTAACGAAATGTACTTTTTATTGGTAATTTATTGATGGACGTTTATTCTGTCGATACACCTTGACGCTTATTTTGCCGCCAACTATTGTCGCCTATTTTTATGACAGTCTTCACAATTCTATAGCTATATTCCATTAGTAAAATAACGAGGATAATTTCCCTCCACCTTTACTGGCGAATATTTTGCTCGTTGTAAAATGCCATTTTCTGATAACTTTACCGACAGATAATCAAATTCTATCGTTAATTTACTAAAGTAATTTTTCCGTCAATAAGTTATAATTTTCTTGTAGTGGTCTCCAATTATGCCTCTTCTAATATAGTTATACAATAAAAAAGCTATACAAATTATTCTATTTTGATCCATCAATAAATACTTAGGCATTTTCTCCAATATCTTCTATCAAACTTTAAGAACACCAAAGCTCTCTCAATACATCTTCTCAATGATGAATGGACTCGATTAAAAACTTCTCAAGATGTTGTTAGATTGGCACCACGAAACTCCAATTGATGTTACCTTGTCTTTGGGTAAAGTGTCAAATATCCTTAGCCTTTGTCAATTAAGTAATATTTACCTAAGTCCTGTAAAGGTAATACAATTAATATGAATGATATCATAAAAAGTCTAAATCATGAATAGCAATTCTTACAAATCTTAAAATTACCTATCGGTGGTTTTGAAAATTAAAGTATCAAATTACTGATTGTATCAAAGAAAATACGAGAATAATGTGTTGATCCCTCCTAGCCTGCTAAAACATACGTGAATAGTAAGTCAAAGTTACATGCTGCCGATACATTTATAGTTATTATTTCTTTTCGTCCTCTATATTGCATTTGTTCCTCCTCTACAAAACTACCGCTATATGTGTACCATCAATAGCTCAAATGCAATTCTAATATAAAACAATAATCATAAGATTATAAAACACCCATTTTCAACGAAAAATATAATGATGGGGAAGGGGGAACATATTCAATTACCTTAAAATATGACATAAAACTAGCATCATTGGCAATTTGTAGTGGAATCTCCTTGAATCTAGGATCTTTTGGTATGAGTATATCCCTTGAAAATCCATCCATGACACTCAAAACTTCTTTGAAAACTCTACTTACAGTTTCACTAAAATGTTGATAGCGCTCTTGGGTCTCTCTACTAGGGGCATCTTTATTTAGGACATATATGAATAAACCACTTACTCTAAAATTGACATCCTATTCGAAGGCTTCAAACCACAATTGTTTTACAAAACCATGCATAATTGACGAAATGTATTTGGATTCATCCTAAATGTCTTAAAGCATCGTTTTTTAGGACCATCTAATAATTCATTCATCCATAGTTCTTCTATTAGATAGGAAGTCATGTATTGTTCCTTGTATATATGATTCAAAAACTACACACCCATATAACCCGCTACAGAAGCCATCAAATCCCAAAGCTCATTCTCGTTGTCTAAAATTTGCTTAACTTGTAAAAGTTGTATAATTTGCATAACGTTATCATCCATACCTACAAATCAATAAATAAAATTATATTCTAAATAAACATGACACTTATATGTCTAAATATTAATAATATAACATGTAATAAAATTATAGATTACTAACAAGATAACGTAATATAATAAAATAAGATAATTAAGTTTATAATGTCTCAAAACACACCATTTCAATATAATTGCACAAATCATAAGAACAATAAAATAAACATAGTAATGCATAGAAACTATGTTTAATGTTTCCTATGCTCCTCATGCTCATAGATAAACTTAATCTATTCAACTCTCTTTGTATCATGTGGTAAACTGAGATGATAATGTCATCATCTGATCATATTCAACCCAAATATGGGAATAGGTTTGTTCAACAGTTTCAATTTTCGGGTTTGCTTAACCTAACAATCTCTTTCGATTTTCTTTATAGAAGCATATTTTCACTAATCAAATCCACCTAACTACTTAGAATTGAAAACAATGTTTGTCTTCAGAACTACAACCCCTTTGTAGACCCTTAGAATCAAAAACATTGTTTGTCTTCAGAACTACCAACCCCTTTGTAGACCTATTACAATCAAGTTATCAAGAGAAAAAGGAGATTCTTTTACAATGAACTACCTGATTCAATCATGCAAGTTTTCTATAGAAACTACGAAGTCAACTGCAAAGAAGATGAAATTCTGGTCTTCAGATAGACCAAATGCAGTATTGGCTCTTCTTAGAAACCATGGATTCACTAAGTTTCTAGAGCCAATTATAGTTGGAAAATATCCAGCAAAAATGCAAGACATTCTATAATCTAATTTTCCTGGATGCTCTAACTATAGCTACCACTAGTTCATAACATGTAGGATGCTCCAAATGTGGTACATGAGCAACCCCTTTCCTTAGCGTAGCTAAAATAGAACCATCAAATATGATCCATTTTCATACAATCCTATGTTTCATGTTTTTATCTTCTTCAGGAGTATCAAAATAAAAGTTGACTGAGTATGAAGGAGGTAAGAAGGATGCACAGTCAAACTTGTACCTAGGTCTAGCATTGATGTCATCTCTGAAATACATTACACTATCCTATAGGTTTTGGTGAGAATGATGCAAAAGTATAAGAGAAAGTATAGAGAGAAGTGATAAGAGAAAGCAGATTAGATGAATTAGAACTCCATGAATTGATCTTTGCAACTCAACCAATTTCTTGATCAATCCTTGTTCCAATATTGCTTCTATCACTTCTTTCCTTCCATTGTACTCTATTTTGCAAATGCATCCTGTAGTTACAACATGAACCTAGTGATAACAAGACTTGAAATATTAGTCCCACTAGGACAAACCCACGAACAGTCGAACACATCCTTGTTGAATCTTACTAAAGCAAGAATAACAGTAGCTCCATGTTCCTAAACATAGTTGGTCATATGCTATTGAAGAAGGGTTGAAAGGCTATGCCCTTGTAACTTTCTTGGATTTCGAAGTAAAGACATAAGCTTGAAATTTTTTTTAAAGAATTTGGAAAATTTTAGGTTGCTGGGAAGAAGTGCTTATTCCTGATTATAAAGGTCCAAGAAAGTATTCGTGGCAGGATAGTAACAATGGGTTGTTATGAAGATGGGGTTGATTTGTAGTTCTTTTGAAGCTCCTTTCAGAGCTCCTATGAATGCCAACATAGGTGTGTCTTCTATTGGTAAACAGGGCTTCAAACTTAGATGAGGACATGAACACATTAGACATAGATGTTGAGAAATATGGGAAGATTGGACAACAACAGAATAGCTTACCTACCAATCTTTAACCTCATTGGTTGATACACCTCTTGTGTATATCTACTAATCTCACGATTTTAAGTGCTATTTATTATTTACGTATGCGTCACAGTACAACCACTATTCCAAATCAAAGCAAGGCCATGTTACGAAATAAAGTTAATGAACAAATTGGAGGTGTTGAGAAATATGGGAAGACTGATATAAGAAAGAGACGGACAACAATAGAAAAGCTTACCTACCAATCTTTAACCTTGTAGTTTGATACACTACTAATCTTACGATTTTAGGTGGTCGAGCAAGCAAGGAATTTGCTTCATAGGCCGAAAATCAAGCATTTTTGAGATACTTGTTACAAGAACGAAGTCCTATAGGGGGAATCATAGGACCAAAAGGTCCTATGTTTGAATCTCCTTACCTACACTCTCTCAATCTAGCATGTCGTACAGGGCTTGCCTAGTGCAGAGTACCCGATTGACATGATTTGTAGGTTATTGCGTAAATTTAGAGGTTTACTTAGTGCGCATTTAAAAGATAGCGGTTGTGCGTTCCTCCGTTCCCAAAAAAAGAGTTAAATTTGTATGTGCAATTAGAATAATGAAATTTATCAGAATAGGATAAAATTATCTCTATTTCTTTTTCTATCTCGATCTATCTTTATTTCTATCTCTATCTCTTTAATAATTTGTAATAATTTTTGGACACAATAATCTTTCCGTTCCTTAATTTTTCAACCGCTGTTTGAAAACTCTCCTTATAATAACGCTTCCAAAAATAGCGAATTGTGTTTAATTCGTGAACCAAATTCGCTAATTACTAAACATAATTATTAGCTATTTGATGTGGTTAAACAGCTAAAGATATCTTAATCTACCAAAAAATAGTTGATCAGTTATTTGTCAAACAAGGCGAATATGTTTCTCTTCACTGCAGGTTATCAGGTGACTTCAATTTATTTAACAGATACTTATCTCTTATGGTTAGTAAATATATCTACCGACTCGATAAAGCATAGACTTCCTTCAACCGAGATGTTGCTTTTATTTCACCAAAAGATAAAAGACTAGTCCTGGACAGTTTCTAGTTTGTTTATGCTGTTTCTTGATGTATTATTGAGTAGAACGGGGTATCACATCTTGTGAGTAGAATGGGATATCACATCTTGGGACCCTCCACCAGGTATAAGTATCATATCAATCTCGAGATCTAATTCTTAATTGATTCATGTTCCTAACAATAATATATTCTTGTACAAGGATTGTCTCACCGGGTTTCGTGTAAAGTAAAATATTTGGTTCTGTGTTTGGTATGCGAACGTTGACAACTTGGCATGCGGAAATCATCGGGAGACGTAGGCAGAACCAACTTGATAAAGCCTCCCAGCTCACGTCCCCACATGCTTCTCAGTTTTACATAACTTCTCAACAACCTGATGTGTCTTGCTACGTCCATAGAAACTGACACTTCGTTGCTACTTTAAGGGCATGGATGATGGATCAGGATTATCGTAATATTGTCGTCATACCAAACGATTTCTTGTCGTTTTGTGAGGTATTGTACTTCTTTTTCCTTTTTTGTTTTGGCTGTTTGACCGGCGGTCTTATGGCTCCGAGTTACCCAAAAAGAAACGATTATCATATAATTGTCTATAGCCACTAAAATTGATCATGCCATGATCTAGTTTAAATCGATGTTTTTAAACGTGATTACCGGAACAAGAACCCAATCTGGCAGCGGTTGAGCGTAATTACCCGCTTTTTGGACCAGCTCAGGACATCGATCCCAAATCCACCCAAAAATCACACAGGTCTCACTTAGTGAATTTGGACCTCAATAGCTGTTTTACTTGGAGAATTGAGAAATGGGCCCGAAAGCTCAGTCTATAGGCCTACTAATATCATCCACTAGGAATTAAGCAAAAAGATTTGAAAAAGAAATTTTGTTAGTAATACTTTGGATTGGTGGGATTAGGCTTGACAATAAACAGGTTAGATTCGATTCAGCCTAAACCCAACTCGAGAGCTGGAAATTGAAACAAATTCAAATTTAACCCCAATTCCTATCAATGTAAGTTAAACCCAGTAAATTTGAACTAAACTAAACCGGACTCTACCAAACTAAGTGGAGTAGCACTTGCATGTTCTATCATTTCATAGTCATATGTTATTGATTACTAGAGAGATAAAGATCAACAATCTAGAATCTAGAGCCATATATGTATATATCCTTCTTAGTCATTGCTCCAAGTTTGATAGTTCACAATTGAACAAGTAATAAAGGGAAATTAAACTGCATTTTAAACATCTACAATTTAATCCAAAACTTTTTTCCTCCATAAATGTCATTTATTGGTTAAGAAATTTTAAACTAGGTTTAGTTACATGTCGAAACGAACCTAAATCCAAACCTAAAATAAATTATAAGGCTCAAAATTGAACCCAAACTCCATCATTATTCTGCATAAAAATTTTAATAAGAAAGCTATAATAGCTTTAAAATAACAATAATACAACATTTATTCTTTAATTGTTACATAATGATTTCAAATAATATAAATTAACAATATACTTGATTTTTAAATAGAATCACTAGCACATTGCACTAAAACAATATCATAGGAACTAAAGCAAAATCAATGGCACAATTAATTATTAATCTTCTTCATCATTACATCATATTACTTCTTTTATATTTTAAAAGAATTTATTATAAAAATTATACTTAGTTTTGCAACAATTTGATTAAATGAATAAATGATTGGTAATAAATAGAAATATCTTTATAATTAAATACTGTTCTAGAAAAACATTCAAAATGATCTATAACATCATCCATATCCATGTCCTCTTCCATTATATTAGTTACAATTAAAAAGAAAATAGAACATCACTTGATAAAGAATTATTAAAGCCATAAAAGTTTATAAATTACAATTTATAGAGTTTATCTCAAATATTATCATTACATAGTACACTTAAGAACTCCCAAAGTTGTAAAATGAAACCAACTGTAATGAGGACTTATTATTCATTCACTAGTACTAAAATTAGACTTAGAATCAATCATAATAATATATCAAAATTATTAATATTTGTTTCAAAAACATCCACTTTTAAATAATGATCCAACTCTATTTTATCATATGAAATCCTAAACATTTTTTACTTCATAAATTCCTTTAAACTAAAGTACAAATGATCTAATTTGTGATTAAATCAAAAACTTGCTTCCTTGATAATAATGTATTAGCAAAAGTTGAACCTGACAGTGAAATATTGTAATCAAACACTTTACCCATTCTTAATTGGTAATTAGAAAACAAATCTTACAACAAGTGTTGATGTTATAAAGTTTTTTGAAGTTTAATCGCCATACAACTTCTGAAAATAATATTCAAACACAACAGGTTTGTATCTTGGAATCAAAAAAATAGTAATTGTCATATTATTAGTAATCATATTTCAATAACTATTAAAACTTCCCATTTTGTCATTATATCCTCATTAGAAGGAGTAAACTACTTAAATGATATTAACTTGATCTCATATATGTTAGAATATTATATACGAGGAGTTGGATATTTTATGTTAAAAAAATTAGCAACACCGTTAAATTCCTTAAATTTTTGAAAATTTTATTTTTAACTCATTTCACAAATCTATCGACAAATAAATGTATTGAGAATCACATTCTCTCATTCTAATAAACATAATTATAAAATTAATGACGCAATCAAGCATTTTGAATGTATAATTAAACATTGTTGGTCTATCCAATCATAACTTTGATTAATGATGATCCCACGAGTGTAAACTAACTCTAAAAACTCAATATTATATCACAAATATTTAACCCATTCAAGTGTTGTAGTTTAATACATTGCCC
>JAOTJB010000004.1:14277665-14288418 GCA_027123815.1 Erythroxylum minutifolium | reverse complement strand
AACAAATTTTGATTTAATAATTCAAAAGATATAAAAATAAAATAAATATTATTTTATAAATACTAATTTTTAAATTATTTATTTTTATTAATACTTTATTAATAAATATGATATAAAATATTAAAATTAATTTAAATAAAAAATTTATTTTTAAATTTAATTTAATGTATAATTATTATTAGTAATAAAATATTTATTTTATTTTAAAAATAATAATAAAAATTAAACTAATCAACATATTTAAAAATATTTGAAAAAAGGAGGGGAGGAAGAAGGGGAGACGCGGGAGGTTTAAAATTTTCAATATTTTTTTTATTTTTTTAAAATTAAAAATTAAAAATTTTATCATTTAGTCCTTATATTTTTAAAATTTTCAGGTATTGGCCAGTATTTAAATACCGGCCGGTACTAATCGGTATTAGCCGGTACCGACCAGTATTTAAATTCGATACCAAAATTAATATTTCAATATTATTTTTTGGCCAGTATGATATGTACCGTCTAATATCAACTGGTACGGTACGAAATTCAAAACAGTGGTATAACATCAAAACTTTTTATTAGAGTTCTAAGGAAAGCAGCCCTTTATTCGTCATTTTCAACAGCAGATCGCATTCTGACTTTCAAAACATAAAAAACCACGTAAAGTTCATAGTTAAACTTATAATAAGTTAGAATTTCGATATTTAGTTAATATTTTTAATAATATTTTACTAATAAAAAATATGATTTTTATATTTAAAAATATAATTTATTCACACCTTCTTTTAAAAAAATGAATTTAAATATTTATGTAAAAGGAAAATTTTTAATTTTAATTTAGATAATGCACTATCTAAATTAGTTAAAAAAATAGAAATTCACATAATTTTAGATAATTAAACGGAAAAAACCTTTTTAAGACTAGTGTTACTAACCTTTACAAAATACAATTTCCCTAAAAGAAAAGGCCACAACATAATTATATAAAAATGATTTTGTAATTCCATATTTTACACAATAATATAATAAATCCATAAAAATTATATGCTTAAATATTATAATTTCCTAAATTATTTTTAAAATATGGGACCAAAAGATTTTATGGTCGAATTCCCTATTTACACTTTCTTAATCGAGTCTGTCATACAAGATTTGTCTAGTGTGGAATACTCGATTGGCGTAATTTACAGACTATTACGTCAATCTAAAGGTTTACTCTGTGCATATTCAAAGAATAGCGGCGGCAGGTTCATCTGTTAAAAAAATGTAATTAATAACCAATTAATTCATATCACTTTTTTTTTACAAATATAATAAAATAAAAATTTGATACGTAAAATTCTGATCTTTCACAAGCAATGCTACGACACGTTGTTGTTAAGGTTCCAAGCCCAAAACGTAACAAGCCTCAATTAGGGCTCCAAGGCTTTGATTAATCGGGTCATGGTGGCCTTGTTCAACCCTTGATTGTACCCACGTTACGCCAAAGGGCAAACCAGCTTTTGTTTCTAATCATCCCCAGATTCCTCGTCCGTACAGTGTTGCTTCTTCAAAGGTGGTACAGGCTCTTCGTAACGTTGCTGAGTTCGTAAACCCTAAGGTTTGTCCCTTTGATCTCTTTCAAGATTCTTTTGTTTCAGTTATGGGGTTGAGTGTAATCGTTTTCAAAAAGGCGTGGTGTGCTTTGAAATCTCATAGTTTACTCGTTATATTGTGATATCTGGATCTTGTTTATGCTATTTTGGCTTGCAATTTTGTGCTTTGGTGTAGGATTTGGTGGGCTTTTTTTAAATCTCGGTGTTCGATTACAGGTTCACTGCGATTTTGGGTTTTCTGGGTTTAGGATGATAATTCATTGGTTGGTGGATAATTCGTAGTTGTTATAACTATTTTGGTGCATTCCTCTTTATAGAGTACTTTCTAGTGGAAATAAACCTTGTTAAACCCGTGATTTGTTTTTGAGAATGTTCAAAGCCTTTATCTCCTTGTTCTTATTTGAAAATTTCATGTAGTGCGGGTTATTTGGTGTTATTTTATACTCTAATGGTACTTTGCGATAAGTCAAAGCAGCTTATGAATTTGTTGAAGCTCTTAAAATTTTGGCAATGGATTTGGCGCGCTCATCTTCATGGTGTAGCATATTTCAGAGTGGAGGAAGCGTTTGGAGACTTCTGTTGCCAATTAAGAGAATGTGGTTTCGTTTCACATGGTTGTTGTTTTTGGAGCACTCTTGTTCTGCGCTTAAATCTGTTTTGAAACCTGGCTACTCAGGTTGATTTTATGGTCTATTTTTCATGTCTCCTGGATTTTCCAGACTAGGTTCGTCTGAGGGCTCCAAATTGATCTTTTCTTTATTATGGTCAAAAACTCTGAGAGGTCTCTATTTTTCTCCTCCCTTTTGTCACTTAGTTAGAACTATTATGAACCAGGTTTGAATGGTCGGTTAAGAAGGTGGGATTCTTTTACGTTTTCAGAACTACCTGAGCTTGATGTTTCGTGGGGAAGGACAAAAGTTTATGTTTGCTTCAATGAAGTGGGTGACGAAAATTTCATTAACTGCTGGTGTTGGGTGCAAGGATAGGGCTGACGTGTAACTGGGTCCAG
This sequence comes from Erythroxylum minutifolium, assembly GCA_027123815.1. Taxonomy (NCBI): domain Eukaryota; kingdom Viridiplantae; phylum Streptophyta; class Magnoliopsida; order Malpighiales; family Erythroxylaceae; genus Erythroxylum; species Erythroxylum minutifolium. The sequence goes on along the minus strand of JAOTJB010000004.1, from coordinate 14,285,832 downwards.
AGTGGGTTTCTTGTTAAAAAGTTTTGTTGTTCTTGTTGGGGTTTGGTGTTTTGTTTTGGAGGGATGGTGAGGAATTTGAATTTTAGTAAATGGATGATGACGGGTGTGGTTGTAATGTGGACAGGGAGGGGACAGCTGGTGTTGTTGGTGGTGGTGTTTTTTGCTGAACAGTGGTGGTAGGTTTTAAGGGTAAGTTTGAAATATGAGTTCAGACAGCAAGAGTCCAAGCAGGAGCAGGAGCAGGAGCCCAATGGATCGTAAGATCCGCTCTGATCGCTTTTCCTACCGTGGTGCACCTTACAGACGAGAGTCTCGTCGGGGTTACAGGTTTTCTGGATTTCAATAATTTAGCTTATCTCACTGGCCTTGTGGAGTGAAATGTGTGTTAGATATGCTACTTGGTGTGCCTGATACTCAAACTGCTTGCTTTAAGGAATTTTTGTGATGATGTAAATGGGAAACTTCAAGCTCATGTAATAAATATTGATGTCTGGTTTATTACATGTTTCTGTGAGGTTGAGTAATGTAGATGAAGTCTACTTAAGGTTGACTAACAGTGCTGCAGTTGAATTTATCCTTTTGATATGCTTCTATGTCCTGCTTAATAGTTAGTTTGTTGTGGTTTTATAGCAGCCAAAGCAATCTCTGCAAGAACTGCAAAAGGCCTGGTCATTTTGCTAGGGAGTGCCCAAATGTGGCAATATGTCATAACTGCGGCCTTCCTGGGTATGGATCCTTGTTATGCTGTTGATGTTTTTCGGCATACTGTTCAAGTATTACTTGTATATTCATGTCAGCCATACTTTTCAGTGTACTTTTGCACAGATTGTTTTACTAAGGTTTGTGCTTCATTGCAATTGGCCAAATTTTACTGTAGAAGCATGAGATTGCACAATTTGAATACTCAATGGTTACTTGACTGCTGCTCCTGCTTGCTTGGGGAAATCATGTCTTTAACTATTTGTTTGAACTTTTATCATGCATGTTCTTAAACTAGGGATTCCTTTGTTAGCTCACAGCTTTAGCATCTCCTATTTTATGATTTCTTATAGGAGTATTTAGCATTGTTTTTCACCTCTGTAGTTCGTAGTAAATAAAATTTTGGTAATCAAATCTGCTCAAGCAATTCTTAGGGGGCTTCAATGTTGAGTCTTTTGTGCTTTCATGTAGAGTGTTTGGTTAATTCGGGATTAAGAGGTCTGCCTTGCATATCAAGTTCAGTTTATCATTCGGTTTCAGTTGCAATGTTCCTGTACCGCAATCTTGATGGATAATCACTATCTTCCAAAATCTTGGATGCATTTAGTTTTCTTGGAAAATTAATATGTGAGCTCATATCTATTCAAGATTATCAAGTTTGCATAGATGTAGTGTTCTTTTTCGTGTACACGACAAATGATTACTGTGAATTTGGTTAAATTAATGTGTTCATGTCATCTTGTAGGCATATTGCTTCTGAGTGCACCACAAAATCGCTATGCTGGAACTGCCGGGAGCCTGGGCATATGGCCAGCAATTGTCCAAATGAGGGCATCTGCCACACCTGTGGAAAGGCTGGGCATCGTGCTAGGGACTGTACAGCTCCACCAATGCCGCCTGGTGATCTGAGGCTGTGCAACAACTGCTATAAGCAGGGTCATATAGCAGCTGATTGCACAAATGATAAAGCCTGTAACAACTGCAGAAAGACGGGTCATCTAGCACGGGACTGCCCGAATGAACCTATTTGCAACCTTTGTAATGTAGCTGGGCATGTGGCTAGGCAATGCCCTAAAGGTAATGTTCTTGGAGATAGGAGTAGTAGCTTTCGCAGTACTAGCTACCAAGACATTGTGTGCAGGAATTGCCATCAGTATGGGCACATGAGCAGGGACTGCATGGGGCCATTGATGATCTGTCACAACTGTGGGGGGCGAGGACATAGAGCAATTGAATGCCCTTCTGGGAGGATGGTGGACCGCTATCCTAGAAGGTATTACTGATGGAGATAAATTGAGCAATATGCCAGTTAGCTAAAAGTCTAATGAATGTTGTTTTTCCGATGAGGAGTGATTTCCAAACTTTACTGGATAGAAAGTGATGCTATGATGGTGACAAGGATCTTGACAATTAGTTTTGCGGATGTTTGTGTTTGCAGTAAGTGATTGATTATTGACTTTATGTCACTTTGTTGTCTAATGACTTTGACTTACAATCTGACATTATAAGCTCCTCTAAGCCTTTTAATCATTTCATCTTTGTTATGGTACCTGACCTTGTCAGTGTCTAGAATACATTGCATATGCTTGTTTATATGTGCTTGGTGGTCGAGGATTGAAAGTCAAAAGTTTCAAGGCACGGACTCCACGAATGCCCTGCGCCCCCTTTTTCTAGTAAGGGAAATCAAGCCTCAACTAGAACCACATGAAATCTTCTGTTTTGCATAAGGGGTTTTAATTTTGTTCTACTAAGTTTCATTGACGTATTTATGTAAATTTTACGAAAATGTACGAATGAGATTTAATACAACATGGTAAAAATATCATAATTATAACAGATGATTTGTTCTCAACTAAAGCCACGTTCCTTTCGCTCACAAATTGTACAGTATCATAAATAGTTATACCGGCTATTACCCCTAATTGGAAAAGAACCTCCAAAGCAATAAAGCTTTAAAGTCCCTTCCGATTCATTTTCAAACAGGCTCGTAGGCTATTCCTGCAGTTGAATTCGATATGAAATTGGAACAATATTCCTTCCATGGCTGTGGATGTAGAAGAAAAATGTTTTTTGGAATCCCTTTTTCTTTTTTCATTTTACGGGAAACAAAACCCTTAGCAGAGACAAGTTAGTTTTGGAGAGTTTTGTTTATGAAACCCAATTCAAAGTTTGAATACGTTAAATATATATCATCAAAATTATGTTTTGTATTTATTAATGAAAAAAATTAGACTTAAACACGAGTTCGATGAAATTTTAAATCTTTCAAATTAAATTAGATTTGAGTTTGGACGATAGAGTTTTCTGAGAAGAGCTTTTTTTAAAAATTAGTTGACTGTTTGAATGTCATTTAAAAAAGAGTTTTTTTGAAAGAGCTTCATACGATAAAATATTTGACAACATAAAAATAAAAAAGCACTTTCAATTTTAACTATATTTTATTTTGTAATAAAAATTATTTATGCATATAAATATTATTTAAAATATATTAAACAAAATGCAAAGTACAATATATTAATTATTATATATTTGAAACCATATGAAACATAAATGAAAATATATCTAACCAAATCTTTTGTATGGATTATAACATAAGTAAAACTAATATAAAAATAAATATTAAAACATATAAAAAAGTCAAATAATATTATATAAATCTCAAAATAAACGTAAAGATATGTTTGTGGGTATTGTGGGAATTATGTGTAAAACATAAAGGTAAAAGAGACTAAAAAATAGGCTCATTAATTAATCTAAAAAATCTAACTGAAAAAGTACGTTTTTTAGAAGCTCTAAATTTGAGCTTCTTAAAAAACTGTATTTTAGCCGCCAAAAAAGTTATATCTACTAAAAAAATACTTTTTCATTTTACAGTCAAACACTCATTTTTTTTAGAAAAAGCTTTTGTGATAGAAAAAAGTGCTTATTTATTCTCCAAAAGCTCAACCAAACAGGCACTAAATCGATATTTTTCAACGTGATTGCTGGAACAAGAACCCAATCTGGTAGCGGTTGAGCGTAGTTACTTGCTTTTTGGACCAGCTCAAGACATTGATCCTAAATCCAGCCAAAAATCACATAGGTCTCACTTAGTGAATTTGGACCTCAATAGCTGTTTTCTTGGAGAATTGGGAAATGGTCCTAAAAGCTCAGTTTAGAGGCCTACTAATATCATCCACTTGGAATTAAGCAAAAAATTTGAAAAAGAAAATTTGTTAGTAATTTGGTGAGATTAGGCTTGACAATAAATAAGGTTAGATTTAGTTCAGCCTAAACCCAACTCGAGAGCTAAAAATTGAAACAAATTCAAATTTAACTCCAATTCCTATCAATGTAAGTTAAACCCAATAAATTTGAACTAAACTGAACCGGACTCAAGCCCTTCTACCAAACTAAGTGGAGTAGCACTTGTATGTTCAATCATTTCATAGCCATATGTTGTTGATTACTAGAGAGATAAAGATCAACACTCTAGAATCTGGAGCTATATATGTATATATCCTTCTTAGTCATTGCTGCAAGTTTGATAGTTCACAATTGAACAAGTAATAAAGGGAAATTAAACTGCATTTTAGACATCTACAATTTAATCCAAAACTTTTTTCCTCCATAAATGTCATTTATTGGTTAAGAAATTTTAAACTAGGGTAAGTTACATGTTGAAACGAATCTAAATCCAAACCTGAAATAAATTATAAGGCTCAAAATTGAACCCAAACTCCATTATTCTGCATAAAAATTTTAATAAGAAAGTTATAATAGCTTTAAAATAACAATAATACAACATTTATTCCTTAATTGTTACATAATGATTTCAAATAATATAAATTAACAATATACTTGATTAATAAATAGAATAAGTAGCACATTGCACTAAAACAATATCATAGGAACTAAACCAAAATCAATGGCACAAGTAATTATTAATCTTCTTCATCATTAGATCATACTACTTCTTTTATATTTTAAAAGAATTTATTATAAAAATTATACTCAGTTTTGCAACAATTTGATTAAATGAATAAATGGTTGGTAATAAATAGATATATCTTTATCATTGAATATTGTTCTAGAAAAAAATTCAAAATGATCTATAACATCATCCATATCCATGTCCTCTTCCATTATATTAGTTACAATTAAAAAGAAAATAAAAGATCACTTGATAAAGAATTATTAAAGCCATAAAAGTTTTTACATTACAAATTATAGAGTTTATCTCAAATATTATCATTACATAGTACACTTAAGAACTCCCAAAGTTGTAAAATGAAACCAACTGCAATGAGGACTTATTATTCTATCACTAGTACTAAAGTTAGACTTAGAATCAATCATAATAATATATCAAAATTATTAATATTTGTTTCACAAACATCTACTTCTAAATAATGATCCAACTCTATTTTATTATATGAAATCCTAGACATTTTTTACTTCGTAAATTCCTTTAAACTAAAACCTAAACCTTCATTTGTTGAAGTAAGTACAAATGATCTGATTCGTAATTAAATCAAAAACTTGCTTCCTTAATAAGAATGTATTAGCAAAAGTTGAACTTGATAGTGAAATATTATGATCAAACACTTTACCCATTCTTGATTGGTAATTAGAAAATAAGTCTTACTACAAGTGTTAATGTTATAAACTTTTTGTGAAGTTCAATCGGCATACAACTTCAGAAAATAATATTCAAACATAATAGGTTTGTATCTTGGAACCAAAAAAATAGTAATTGTTATTAGCAATCACATTTCAATAATTATCAAAATTTCCCATCATCCTATTTGTCATTGTATCCTCATTAAAAGAAGTAAACTACTTAAATAATATTAACTTGATCTCACATATGAGAATATTATATATGAGGAGTTGGATATTTTATGTTAAAAAAATTAGCAACAATGTTAAATTCCTTAAAATTTTGAAAATTTTATTTTTTAACTCGTATCACAAATCTATCGACAAATAAGTGTATTGAGAATCACATTCTCTCATTATAATAAACATAATCGTAAAATTAATGACACAATCAAGCATTTTGAATGTATAATTAAACATTGTTGGTCAATCCAATCATAACTTTGATTAATTATGATCCCACAAGGGTAAACTAACTCTAAAAACTCAATATTATATCACAAATATTTAACCCATTCAAGTGTTGTAGTTTAATACATTGCCCTATCATGAATATATATATATATATATAATCTCAAACCCATCCTTCATAAGTAAATTCATTATATACTTAAAATAAAGTATATGAAAGATCCTCACATCCATCAATAGGCTTTTAACCTATAACTTATAACTTAGTTAATAATAGCATTATTTGTGCTACAATTGTTCAAATTTATTATTGAAAAATTTGTGATAATGTTCCAATCTATCAAATAATCAACCAAGTTAATCTACTTCTTGGATAAGCCACTGGAATATAAATAAGCTTAATAAGTACAAGCAAATTTGCATACAAAGTATAACAAAACAAAATAAAATAACTACAAAAAAGTCCAAATGTTTACTTTAGGATACTACTACATAAAGAATGAGCATTGTTAATGCAATGTTATGTAACCATCATATAACATTCTTTTGATTTCCAAATGTTCATGTATTTAATATAATTAATATTTACTAAACATTAACCTATAATGTATTCATCATTATGCTCTTATATGCATCATAAATGTTGAAGATATCCTTCTTAACAATATTCCTAATAGGGATCTTAAAATTAAATTTAAATGATGTAACAAATATTTTGAAGTGAATATAATCCATAGTTGAAAGTGGATATTCATACCTAATAATTATCTTTATAAGTAAATATAAAAATTTTTAGGATCATAGACTTCGGTAATCATTTCATATTAGTTTTTCAATAGATTAGGCATCACAAATATCTAAGCTCATATTACTATTCATCTTCAATTACATGTATCGATATTCCTTTTCAAATATAAGGTTCCACCTATTAAACCTCCATTTAGCAACTTCTAGCAATACTTGCACTTCACCTTAATAATTCTCTCTCGTATTTTAGTCTTTACGAAGTCATTCCAAACACCAATTTATCATCTTTGAAGAGTTTTTATTTTCTTTTATTTGAATTATTTCTTCTTTTTTTTGGGACTTATTAGCTGTTATATATGACTAATTTGAACCTTCCATTGGATTGACTGTAGTAAAGGGTTAGCTTCACCTATTCAAATTAATTATAGAAAATAAAACTAGAACTATCACTAATGTTCATACAATTGAAACACATTTGAATAAGGAAAGCCAAATGTAATTAATTAGAAAGTTTAGCTTATATATAGTGAAGGCTAAGCTCCACTGCTCCTTCACAATATCAACTTATTGATGTTAGGGTGAAAGATTTTCATCTTAAAAGCAACTTGTAGAAACATTTGAATGGAATAAAAATTTGAAATTTTAGTAAAAGCTGACAGCTCCCTCAATGGTTCAAGTAAGTCATACCCAACTAAGTGCGACAAATATTGTTAAATGGAACAAGGAAAATCTATTCAATAAGACATAAATGATCAAGTAAACACAATTCTCAAGCTATATACATTAATGAAATCAAAAATTTGGTTATATACACTCAATAAGACAATACTTGTTCATAATTTTACTAATGATATAACACATGGAATGGAAGCCACCACAATAACAATTAACTACAACATAAGTTTTAGATTACTGTTTACTTGCTAAATATGTATATGAATATTAATTGGGATATAAAAATCCAAAAATTGTAATAATTAATAAGAATTGAAAGAAAGAAAGAAAAAATTATAAACCAAAAGAAAGAAAAATTATAAACCAATGTCCCTCTTTCTCCTTATAAATACAAAATACATATTATGTATGAATACCATCAATAGCTCTTTTATAAAAGTAAGTTAACACCTCCCATTCTGGAGTATGTGGCTGACTAATATATCCATAAAAAACCAAGCCTATATGATGATGAGAAATAGATTAATAATAGACAATTAAAAAGACGGGTTTGATAATATCTAGTAAATAATCATAATTTTATATATAATTGGCTAAAAACTAAAATGTAATGGAGCTTAAATCTATATGATTTCAATTAATATTCTTAAACATGATTCAATCTAATCCTATTATGAACCTCGTTAATCCCTTCCCTCTTTTCATTAATCAGTAAAAACTAAAAACTATAATACAAACTTTGAATTCAATTAATAAGCTACATGTTTCACTTATAAAAATGTAAATTTTCCAAACTTAAAAAATAATTAAATTACATAAAAAAACTTAAATAAAATAATAGAAGAAGTATAAAGGTAAGTCCTTTTATTGGTAATTAGAAAGCTTACACCTCGAGTATTCAAATAGAATGAATTTATTGTAACATCCCGGTCCCACCTAACGGGTCGGATCAGGGAAACGGGTCTATGAGAAGACCAATTAGTGAAGTAAGGAC
>JAOTJB010000004.1:14258201-14268980 GCA_027123815.1 Erythroxylum minutifolium | reverse complement strand
AAAAATGTTTGTCAAACTCTGTAGAACTCAATTTAAGTTTCTTAAAACTCAGTTTCTCCAAATTTACTAAAACTATCGAGTTTTTTATTCCAATAGTAAGAATTATCACTACGAACTACTTTGTTTTCCTACATTTTAGAATTTCTAGTCAAAAGTAAATATGTCACTATAATTTTTATAAATCATAGTCTAATGAAGTAATACAAAATGAAACATGGACTTTTCGATTATTAACTATGTTTATTTTAATCATGAATTATTAGTGATGGAGACGAGCATAACAGATTGCATGAATTACTGTTGTGATCAAAGCAAGCATTGTATCACATTACATTAGCATATAACTGAGTATTTATAGTTTACATACTCAGTAGTAGAGAGCAAACCCAACGAATTTCTACAGAGGGAGTGGTAACAACACTGTACTCAGCTTCAGTGGAGGAGTGAGCCACTGTACATTGCTTGTTTGATGTCTAAGAGATAAGGGAACCACCAAGATATACCAGATACGCAGAGGTGGAGGAGTAATTATCCTTATTACTAGCCCAGTCAGCGTCTGAGAATGCATACAAAGATAGACTGCTATGATGTCGAAGAAAAATGACATGATCAAGGGTACCACATAAGTAGCGCAAAATCCTCTTGACTGTAGCCCAGTGTACAATCCTCGACCGATGCATAAACTGAGACATCTTATTAACTGCAAATGCAACATCTGGACGAGTAAGTGATAGATACTGTAGACTACCAACCACCATGTGATACTCACTGGGATCAGAAAGAGCCGATCCACTGTGTAAGGTGAGAGAGACAGAAGGGTCGAGAGGAGTAAGCACATGATTGGCATTAACCATATGAGTCAGAGTGAGGAGATCGTCGATGTAGCACTATTGAGATAGCAGAATTCCATCACGATGAGGCAACACCTCCATACCCAAGAAATAGGATAAGTCACCAAGATCCTTCAGAGAAAACCGGTGTGAGACGACCTGTAGAAAATGTTGCAACAAGAGAGGGTCTGTACCGATCACAATGATGTCATCAATATAAACTAGTAAGTAAATAGTGCTGCCAGACTGCTGAAAAATGAATAGATAAGTGTCTGCAAGGGAATTGCGAAAACCCTAAGATAGAAGAAAGTGTCACAGTTTAGAGTACCACGCACGAGAAGCTTGCTTAAGACCATAAATGGCCTTACGCAGCTTACAAACATAGTGAGGATGATCCTGATCAATAAACCCTGGTGGCTGAACCATGTAAACATCTTCGGGAAGAGTACCCTGCAGAAAGGCATTGTTAACATCCAACTGTTGAATAGACCAATTTTGACTTACTGCCAATGCCAAAATCAGAAAAATGGTGGTAGGTTTGACTACAAGATTGAAGGTGTCATGATAGTCAACGCCAGGCCTTTAGTGGAACCCTTTAGCTACTAGACGAGCCTTGTACCTATCAACTAAACCATCAAACAAGCATTTAGTGCGATATACCCACTTGCACCCAACTAAATTCTACGCACCCCAAGTGCCATTACGGACCAAGGCTTCAAACTCTTCCGACATGGCAGTGCGCCATTTCAGATCTTTGACTACTTAGGGAAAGGTATACGGGTTAGCAACTATAGATGTAAAAGAGGCTGACACTAAAAGAGAGTACTTGGGATTAGGTTTAGTGATGTGATTTTTGGAATGTGTAACCATGGAGTGAGTGTTGACAGGAGAAATGGTAGAAGGAGTGACCGAGGATGACTCAGGAGGAGGATTTGACTGAGAGATAGGAGGAGGAGGAGGTGACTCCACCGATGTAGACCGAAGAGTGAAATGAGGAGGTAACTAGTCTGTGACGGTGACGGATTCTGAAGGCAAGGAGGAAGAGGGAGAAAAAAGAAATGGAAATTCAGCTTCACTGAACCTGGCATGTCGAGAGACATAGATCCGAGAGGAGCTAAGATCGAGATATAGATAGGCACTTTGTGTAAAGGAATAGCCAAGAAAGACACAGGGGTAGATCGGATGTTGGACCCCACACCCGCCCTTAGGTCGGCGGTGTGTGTTTGCGGGACATACCGCGGCATCCAACCTTACTCAGTATTGTCCTCTTTGGTCAAGGGTGAGTCCACGACTCGAACCCAAGACCTCAAGGTTTTGTTGCATCTAGCTGCACGCCTCTCACCATTGAGCTACTGAGTAAGGTTGGATGCCGCGGTATGTCCCGCAAACACACACCGCCTACCTAAGGGCGAGTGTGGGGTCCAACATATCTACTGTTGATCGATGTGACAAATAAACTTTAGGGTTTTTGATCCACCCCACTATTTACTCACTTTTATTCTCTCCCACCTAGCTGCAACTCTTCACCATTTCTCTCAGCCACCAAGCAAAAGCCCCCCTATCGCTTTACGGCCCCTACTATTTTATTGATGGGACAATTTAACTTCAAAGTTTTTGGTCCAAGCTACTATACACCTAGAACCTTCAGCCAACTTATGAAAAATGCCTGCGTTTCTGTAGACATCTGCGTGAAACTCAGACGTTCTCTACGTTTCTACTGGTGATCTACGTGAAATGCAAACTGCGTTTTCTCTCCACTACGTTGTTATTTCCTCTTCTCTTCATGCTGCTACATTTTTTTCATATTGTGCATGAATTTTAGTCCATTTATTTCTACCGCATGCACATTCCAGTTGCTACATCTTAGCTATTGTATGAACATTAAATTAATGTAAATTGCATGTAAACTTTCATGCATAATCATGTAGCTCATGTTATTTGCATTTTGTGCTTTCATTTTCCTTTTATTCTTCTTTTCTTTTTTTCTTGCTTTAAGAAAACAAGTGAGAATTAATCTTCAGAAAAATGGCCCAAATGTAGTACTTTCAATTCACTTTAATTTCTTTGCTTCCAAATTGTACCTAAAAATATATATAAATCAAATTAAGTATCTTAAGCATTTTCGTATCATTAATTGCTAAGTGTAAATGATTAAATATATCAACAATTAAACAGATATCAGCCTCATTGAAGTTCGCAATGATCCTTTACTCCTAATGATATATTTCCACCATCATCGTTATTTCTATTTCGTTTTGGCATTTAACTTTTTGGATTCCTTATAGTTGCCTTATGATGTCCAAATCGATTTATCTTTAACTTTGTGCCTAAACTTCCTTCTCTTTCCTTTTTTTTAATTTCGTGTGATTAGGTACCACAATCATAAGATAGGGAAATAATTCCTTAAAATAAAGGAGTTCAAAAGTCCAAAATTAATTTCCCGACAATAACGCCAAAAACTTGTTGAATAAGTTTTACTTCTAATAAAACCCCTAATATTGGCAAGTATACGGATCATAAACTCGTAATATTAAAGGTGTCGATCCCACGAGCAATTAGTGAATTAATTGAATCCTAATTTTTCTAAGGCCTAAAAGTGTAATTAAAATGAAAATAAAAATGAGCAGAAAATTAAGCAAATGAATATGGATAAATTGAAAGTGAAATTATAAAATTAACACGAAAAAGTCAAAATTGAGCACAACCAATTAACAACTCAAAAATCACACAAGGAAGATTAACCAATTATGTGAAAAGGGGATTTATCCTATCATCTAATGTTAACTCGATCACTCTAAAGTTAATTCGATATAGTTCCTAGAATTTTGAAGGGTGGATTACTCTCTCTCGAGTTATAATCATTAACCTAATTAAATTGAATTACTGAAATTTCAATCTCTCAATTAACAAAAAACATTCAACATCCCAATTAGATCTTAAGCATTCTAATAGAAAATTGGGTCCTCACACGAGATCTCTGTATAAATTACCAATTTGATTGTTTGTTTGATATATTAGATTGGTTAACTCTCATAACCCAACCTAATCATTTTTCTATCGGTTAACTCTCTTGATTTATTACCAAAGCATGCAGATACAACACATAATCACAATACCTAGCACATTAACATCAGAACAAATTAACATTAATTCAAGAACAAATCCCTAAAAGAGTTTATAACATCCATAGTAAGATATTCAACATCCTTAAACCCAAAGCATACATCAAGATGAGATGAATAATTAGAAGAAATAGAAAATAACTTCAGATGGCTTAGTTGGAGTAGCTGGACAGTATTTGGCTAAACTCTCCTTCTCTTCTCTCATTCTCTCCCTCTTCCTTGTGTTCTTTCTCAAGATGGCAAATAGAGGTTTTTTTTCTAGGGTTTCTTTCTTTTTCTTTTATAATCTTTTTCCATTTAGGGTAGAAACTAGGTTTTACCCAGTCCAAATGTTCGAAATAACCTTTAAAAATTTGAGTTCCAAAGCAATCTTTATGTCTATCATCACGCCTGCCATGATCGTGGCCCTAAAAAATTGGTTCTGTCATGATCGTGACCAATGAGGCCACGATCATGGCCCATCATACCTACTTCTATCACGATCGTGGCCTTCAAGGTCACTATTAGGGCCTTCTCTGCTTACTTCTATCACAATCACGGCCTTCAAGGCCACGATCGTAGAACTTGTTCCTCCTCCTAACTTTCTCCAATTCTTCTTCGACCTTCTTTACTTATTCTCAAACACTAACAAAATCATCAAAACACCTTAAACACACAAAATTAAAGCTCGATATCATGATCTAACCCATATAACAATAAAAAACACAAACATATAATCACAATAATGCAATTCTAAACTAAAATATGCATAAATCATCTAATTAAAAACTAAAAGTATACTAAATTACCCATTAAAACATAATGCAGCCTATAACTATCAATTTTTTAGAGGAGAAGATGAATAATTGTTGTCTTTGGATGTTGGCTTGAAGTAGACAACAGTCAAACTTATAGGATTAAAAAGGATTGGTTGTTGTTGATTTAGTGACAACATTACAGATTGAAATCACTAATTTAACAAAGAAAATAAATAGCCTATAAACCTCCCCTTCAGCTCCACTTAAGGTCATTCAAAATGGATGTGAGTTATGTAGGCAAGATAATCAAGTTATAGTTGATTGCCTCTTAATGCAAACCAACAATATGAAGCAACTCAACTATATAGGATCATAATTTGGTCAATGAGGGAATAATCCTTATTCCAACACATACAATCCTAGGAAGAGGAACCACCCAAAATTTTCTCGGTCCAACAATGCAGGAACTCAGTTTAGGAATTAAAGCCCACTAAGATTTCAGCAAGAGAAGTCCAATATAATAGATTCCAAGATGGTAAAATTTATGAAGAAAATGAATTCTAAATTTATGAGTATAAAAGGGAAGTTCTAGCAAGTAGAAAAGAACCATGCCTCTTATATTCACAACCTGGAGATTCAAGTGGGCTAACTGGAAAATACATTATCTACAAGAAGTGTGGGGAGTCTTCTAAGTAATATCAAAGCAAATCCAAGGGAGCAACACAAGCCAATAACACTTATAAGTAGGAAAGAGCTCAAAGAACCAATAAATAGAAAAGTTGAAACCTTGCTTGTAAAGGACCAAGAAAAGTGGAAAAAGAGAGAAGAAAAGAATGAGGACCCTACTTATGTTGCTCCTCAAACATACCCACCTAAAATTCCATTCCCACAGAGATTACAGAAGTATAAATTGAATGCATAATTTGTAAAGATTGTAAAGAAGCTGAAGACTTTGCAAATTAACTTATCATTTTTGGAGGCATTAGAACACATGTCGAAGTAGAAGATAACCAAATGGTAGCACTGTTGGAAAGTTGTAGTGACATTATCACCAGTCACATGCCTTCTAAATTGAAGGATTTAAGGAGCTTTACGATACCCTGTATAGTTGGTGACTTTGAATTTATGAAGTGTCTGTACTACTTAGGAAAAATTATAAATCTTATGCCTTTGTCAATATTTAAGAAACTAGGGCTAGGTGATGTGAAGTGAACTTTGACGCTCATTCAATTGGTAGATCAATCAATCAAGAGACCATTTGGTATGGCGGAAGATGTTAATCATTAAAGTGGATAAATTAATTATTCCTATTTACTTCATGGTATTAGCTGTCAAAGAGTATAGGAATTGTCCACTAATTCTTAGACAGCTATTTATTTCCATTAACATTTATGAAGGCAAATTGATTCTTTGGATTGGTGATAATCATGTGGAGTTTAATATGAACAAAGTATTGAAAATTTTGAAAAAGCATCTCTTGCATGAAGATCGATTTAATGGATGAATGTATCAAAGAGAAAGAGGAGAGTTGCCTTGAGCAAATAAAATATAAGGAAGCTGAGAAGATGGATGAAGCTGAGACAGAGGATGAAGGAGAGATGGAGTATAGGGTGCTCCAGCATATCAAGACATACTAGTGAGAACCGAAGCACCTATATCACCTTCCATTGAAAAGCCACCAACTTTAGAGTTAAAGCCTTTACCCACACACCTAAGGTATACCTTTTTAACTGAGGCCCAAACTCTACCCATCATTATTTCTAACCAATTAGATAGGGAACAAGAGAGTAAGGTGGTGAAAATCATTAGGAAAAAGATAAAGGCTATCGGAAGGTAGATATCCAACATATGAGGAATAAGTTCAAATATAGTTATTCATAGGATCAACCTCGAAGAATGAAGTAGAGTAGTGAGGGAATATCAACGAAGATTAAACCCTCATATAAAAGAAGTCGTCAAGAAAGAAGTAGTAAAGCTGCTAGATGGGGATATCATTTACCTAATATTAGATAGTGAATGGGTTAGACCAATATAATGAGTACTGGAAAAAAGGAGGAATGACTATAATGGAGAATGAAAGTGGGGAGATGATTTCCATGCAAACAGTTACATGATGGAGATTATATATGAACTATCATAAGCTCAACAAAGTGACTACGGAGGACCACTTTCCTCTTCCATTCGTGGATTGAATGATAGAAAAGGGTGGCTAGCCATGTATGTTACTATTTCCTGGATGGATATTTAGACTACAATCAGATTTTTATCTATTTGAAGTACCAGGAAAGACCACCTTTACTTGTCCTTATGGAATATTTTCTCATAAATGAAGCCTTTTAGGTTATCCAATGCTCTAACTACATTTTAAAGGTGCATGATGTCTATCTTTATAGATATGATAGAGGATATAATGGAAATTTTTATAGATGATTTTCAGTCTTTGGAGACTCTTTTAAACAATGTTTAACAAATTTAGATAGATTACTTCAAAGATGTGAAGAATTACACTTAGTTCTAAACTGAGAGAAGTGTCACTTCATAGTGCTCGAAGAAGTAGCATTAGTATATAAAATATCATGCCAAGGTATTGAAGTGGATAAAGCCAAGACAGAGGTCATTGAGAAGTTTTTGTCACCAGTTAATGTCAAGGGCATCCGAGCATTTTTAGGACATGCAAGATTCTATCACCACTTCATTAAGGACTTCTCATTAATAACTAGACCTCTGACAAACTTTTTAGTCAAAGATGTGCCCTTCCTATTTGATGATAGTTATCTACCTGCATTTAATCAAATAAAGGAGGCACTAATTTCAACCAAAATCTTAACATCATTAGATTGGTTATTACCATTCGAAGTCCTGTATAACACTAGTGAGTAAGCTGTGGGTTGTGAGTTAGGCCAATGAAAAGACAAAAGGCTGCATGCGATTTACGTTGAGTAAGTTTTACTTCTAATAAAACCCCCAATATCAGTAAGTAAATGGATTCATAAACTTGTAATATTAAAGGTTTCGATCCTATAAGGAAATAGTTCGAACTAAGTGAACCTAACTTTGTCTAATATATTGGGATATAAATTGAATGAAAATAAAATATCTAAAATTTAAAACAATTAAATGAAACTAAGCAAATAATTAAATAACAAATTAGCTACCACAAATATGTGAGGAAAAACAAGGATAAAGCTTAAGATTCATTCTATATTTATTTTGCTCCCTAATAGCTATTGATTCAATTACGTGTTGATTCTAGATCTTCTAAGAGATTGATTACTCTTTCTCAAGACCTATCCAATTAACCCTGATTGATTATGAAATTTTAGATTTTGTAACCTATCAGTTCACAAAATCTACCTAACGTTTTCAACTAGTTCTTTAATGATCTATCGAATAATTAGGTTTTCACAAAAAATCTCTTTTTATATGATTACTAATTCGATATTTGAGAGACTTATTAGGTCACTAAATCTCGTTAACCAACCTAATTAGATTACTTTCAACTCACTCTCTCGATCTATTATTGAAGTATTAGCATACCTAAACATCACAACACCAAAAAATTGAATTGAAATCAACAATAATCAAGTCACAAAACAACTCAAGAACAAATCCAGATATGAAAATTAGAGCATCCTAAATGTGAATAACATATTAAAGCCTAAATTACACATCAATTTTAATTAAATAAACAAAGGAAAGAAAGAAAGAACTTAATTTGAACTTAAACTTGAAATCTAGAATTTCTAGATTGCTCTTCTTGCTCCTTCTTCTTGTTCTCTCACTTTGGAAGATGGTTGCTACTCTTTCTTAAGTACTTTGCCAAAACGTTAAAATTACAAAAAGAGTCATATGCTAGAAAAGTTGAAATTCACTAGAATAGCTATCTGCACTCTCTGTCACAATCGTGGCAAGACAAGTCACGATTTGGCCTGCTTCCAAACTTATAATTCTTCTCTTTTCTTCAATTTCCTATTTCCATACACTTAAACACACATCAAACACCTCTTGAAACATTAAATTAAGATCTAAATCACGCTCAAAACCATACATATAATTAGAATATAAACAAACACCAATAATAACATAATTCTCGACCTATATATATGATAATCATCTAATAAATACCCAAAAGCACACTTAAACATCTATCAAAACATAGTATAATTTACACCTATTAACATCACCACACTTAAACTTTTGCTTCTCGTTAAGAAAAAATTAAAAAATTTTAAAAAAACTACACAATAACACATACATTAATGCAAAATGCACTAATGATATAATGGCATCTAACTTGACGATATCAATTAAACCACAAACTACAATCATTCAAGTTGTTCCAACATGTTAACCTATGCAATTTATGGCTAAGCACTTTAGATTGAATATACATACTAATCAAGACATTATCATCATATTCATTCACCTAAAGCACTTGTATACATGCATTGATAATTAGTAATCAACCAAAATTGCAACTATCATCACTAGGTATCCCTTTATGAATTTTTTTTCTACTTTCAAATATCAGTAGGATTTATTTATCAAAACACTACTTTAACATTAACCTATTCTTTTGACTCGAAGGCAAATACCTTGTCATAAATGTCCCTCTATAACTCAACTAGGCAAAGTTTTACTAAATAGCTTGGTTAGAATGTCATTCTAGCCTTTTGACATGAAAACAAACATTTTTTTATGAATGTCCCTAGTTACTCAGTTATATCACATTCTTAACTAGCTACTAGCTCTATTCATATTCCAATATTTGTTTTAAAAAAGTAGTGGAATTGTTATTCATTTAATAGAAATAAACAATTTTTTCCTTTCACATTGCCTACCTCATTTCTTTTAGTCAATCATCCTCATGAAAGACTACTAATAATACTAACATATTCAATTGAATTATAATTATAAATGTACGTAACAAATTTCCTAAGATGAACAAACTAACGTCATATCCTAATTAACATGCGTATTTAACCAAAGATACTTAAAACATAAAATACACAAGCCAATATGCTTTTATAAATTCAATGACTATGTTCAAAGATAAACTACTTCCATCAAGTTATTTCCATTGACACTATGTCAACCTAAGCAAAAACTAACAATATAACATGCAAAATTTAAACTCATGACATGCCAATGCAAAATCCTTCCTACACTTAGACAACACATTGTCCTCAATGTGAGAAAAACAAAAAAATAAAAATGACAGAAAAAATAAAAGGAAAAGTTAAAAGCACAAAATTAGGAGATTGAGGTGGTGACAGCGTTGGTGACGGAATGTGGAGATACTTTTGACCATAAAATTCTAGCAACTATTTCCCTACGAAACAAAAATAAAAATAACAATACCAATAAAATAAAATAAAATAAAACAAATAAAACATATCATAAGTTTTAGGTTGCCTCCCAAGTAGTGCTTATTTAACGTGATTAGCTTAACGTGCTCTTCCTTCCACACTTAACTTAGGTCAATTATGACTGGCTTGCTTCCACTTGTGTTGCTCAGTTTCAGTTTAGTAGCCTGTAAATAAGCTACATATTGCAAGATAATCAAAAGGAAAAAAATTAATCAAATCAAGAAAACTAAGTTTAATAATGTTGGGATGCTATGGATTCACGCATCACATGCATGACAATGCAGCAGAAGTGTCAAAATCTAAATTCTGACCATATGACAACCTTGAAAATCCAGAAACACACACATGCATGCATAGACAGATCATAAAAACATGAAATTTAAATACTTTTACCTTTTATTCTCCTTCTTTCGTGATTCTTCTCCTTGTTTGGGTTAATCATCCAAGAACACGCAAAGAGGAAGAAGTAATGTGTCAGGGTGGTTAGAACACCGAACTTGATAAGTTTAAGTTGATGTTCAAATAGAGAGATAGATCAAGAATATCTTGCATGCAATTAGATTTATACAACAATTGCATTAATTATATTAAGAAGACTCAATACCACTTCTCTCTATCTCTAGAACTCTTCTAGACCCCTTATACTCTCACTTGAGTGTGTTAGAACATGTTAGACCTCTCTTAAGTACATAAGTGAAGAACTCACTTATGTACATCTGTC
>JAOTJB010000004.1:14242584-14258101 GCA_027123815.1 Erythroxylum minutifolium | reverse complement strand
AATAAATATGAATTATGATAAAGACAAAATAAACAATGATAATAATAATAATAATAATAATAATAATAATAATAATAATAATAATAATAATAATAATAATGATTATGAGTTTAATAATATAATTAAGAATAAAAAATTGTTTATGTGGGAGGAGGGGTATTTCTGGAAGTTGCTTATATGTTTTGTTTCAGAAACAGGGACAAGAAATTTTGTCCCTTAGTTTTGGAAGGAACAAAAATTTTATGTCTCTATCATATGGAGTCGGAACAAAAATAAGTGGAGACATCAAGCAAACAGGTCGGGGACAGGACTTTTGTGTCCCTGTCATCTGTCTCTACCCATGAGGACATGAACCAGACGCAGGGTTATAACCTATTCTAATAATAGGGAGTTCAGTCAATAGTCATTGAATGTACCATAAATGATATGTAGGTAGTTGAATGATCAAGATAGGATTTATCACTCTAAAGTTATAGAGAATGTTCTGTTGTTCTCAATTAGTATTGATTTAGGAAATCCTTGGCCAAGGTAAAATGATTTTTTTGTAAATGGCTTACAAATGTCATTAATTGAATCAATAGCTAATAGTGGAGAACTAATATGATTCGACTCAAAATAGAGTAGACATTAATTCCATGCTATATTCTAATTGAAACATTATATGATGAAATGGTTTAATTATATGAAAAAATCATGCAGGAAAAGGTTAGTCAAAACCACTTTGACATTGCTAAATATTTGGGTGGTCAATGATGTGTTGCTAGATGCCAATCTTGATTTATAGATATAGATTGTTTAATTAGAGAATTAAAGATAAATTAAATGAGTTTAATTTATCTAATCCTAAATATAATTTTAGGGTTATAATTTGTATCCATTTCTAACATAGTTAGGAACCTAATGGGTCTCACTTAAAGAATGAGTTGAAGAGAGCAAAGATATTTAATTGGATATTTTACAAAGTTCTCTCAAACTGCTCTATAGATACCATTAGAGACTAGACATTTGTGCAACTACAATGGTTGAGATGGATCGATTTTAAAAACAGTTCGAGGGATATGACAAGAATATGATCAAGCTTTAGAATAAGGTATGAATTAAGATTCATGCTTTATTATAATTTAATATTAATCATTTTATAGAATTAAAGTGATCTTGATTTTTGGCAAACAAAAATATGAAAATTTTTAATAATTATTTCATTGTAGTTAGGATTGGATCTCGTCCCAATTTCCCAACATATTTCACTGTTAAGCATGCCATCATCTATTTGTTTCATTAGGTCTAAATTACTATATGTCTGTCTTTTTTCATACTAGGGTGTAAAGATGCTTTGGGTCAACATAGTTAACTACTGTGCTTTTAAAAGTTGGAATCTTCAAAATGCAAGGAAAGTAAGAAACTGTGCAATCTCCATTATGTTTCAGTTTATGCTTTTAGTACATTGAATTGAAATTATGTTGAATTTTGACTGAGTCATTGGCCATATGCCAAAAGAACAAAACTTCTTATTCTTTTAACTTTTTGACATTGTTCTATTTACATGTTTATGCATTCTAACTTGTTATTACAGAGTTCAACTTCTTATTTTGTCTGTTTATTCGTAACAAGACAGTAAATTTCATGCCAAGTAGTGACCTTTAAATTTGTACAACAAATAGTCCTTTTCTGTCTTTTTTTTAGTTTCCCTTGATAAGACGAAACCTAAATCATTTAAATTATCATATTGTATGCTTACTTAGCTATAGAAAAGAGTCTAAGTAATAAATTAACTTTTGGTTTTATTTCTTTTCAAGTAAAATGGATGGCTCTAGAAGTGCTACAAAATGAATCTTGAAATGAAAAGTACACACTTCTATACAATAAAAGTTGTGCATTTGGTTAATATTAGTTTACAGATTCTTATCAAATTTGTGTAAATGAATGATCATTTTGCAAGAGTGATGTGTATAGTTTTGGGGTTATACTATAGGAGTTCACTAAACTGCAACAATCATAGGAAGGGATGAACCAATTCTTTGTTGATGTTGTTAGATTTCAACATGGTCATGTTGATATTTTAGATGATATAGATCCTACACTTGTTCATATTACTAGGAAGTGTTAGCAAACGTGAGTGATATAAAACTGGAGACTGAGAGAGAAAATGCTTTAACTTATCTTTTCCCACTACCCTCCTCTTGTCAATTTTTAATTCTTTTGACTTTTTTGTTGTTTTCTTTTTAAAACTTTTCTGTATATCGTTCCCTAGTTTTTGGAGATACTTGTTATGACATTTTCCTCTTCCTCGATTCTTTCTCTATCCCCTTCTATTACTTTGAAATTCAAGAATTCGTTTTCTTTTTTTTCTTCTTCATATTCTTGTACTTAATCAAACTCCCTACTTTCTTCCTCTTCTAATTTGAACCCCCTATTCAGGCTCCCTTACTTCCTCTCTCATCTTTTAACTTACCAGCTCTTTTTATCTCTTATCTTTTGACAATTCTTTCTTCAACATTGTCCCCATCTCTTTCACTGCCAACCTTAACCTTAAAGTTAATCCAAACCCATAGCATGCTTATTAACCTCCTAATTATTACTAGCTCATTTAAGAAAAAATTAGTGCCAAGTTTTTAGGGATTATATTCTTTAAGCTAAACTAAAGTTTATTCCTCAAGATGCTAATGATTCAAATATGATTTCTCCATCTATAGAAGGGCTTACTGGGGCTCAGAGATTGTCTAACACGCATATGGGTACTTCATAGCCAAAAGTAAAGAGCATTTAGAAGCCTATTGGAAGAAAGTTTAGCACTGGGGAAATTTGGCCTATTAAAGAAGTAGCTAATATTACTAATGACTTACCTGAGGCATTGAACAATGTATTTATTTCTATGCATCCCCCTTAAGGTATGTCCTTTGCAATCTTTAAAAACCATTCTTTATTAAAGCTTGAAGTTAAGAATTTGTAGAAAGTGAATGTAACATTTGTTGACAAGGGAAGGCATAGAGTGGAATTAAAAGTTGCTGGTATATATGAACCACTGTAAGAAGAAGCAATTTTGCCAAATAATTCTCAATCTTAGGCTAGACTTGAGGAATTTGGAGCAAAGGGTCAAAACCTTAAATTGGAAGAAGTTATCACTTAAAAAAAGGCTAAGAAGGAAATCAACGAGTAGGGCTTATAATAGCCTTAAACACTAATCCTTTTCATGTCTAACATAGCCTAGAATATTAAAGATTACCAATTTCCCTAAGAAGCAATAAGCGTTTTTGAACTATTTAAGTATGAAGAAAACAATGATGATTGGTCTATGATATGTGCTAATTGTACTATGTTTTTAATTTGATTTTGAGGACATTTAGCTTGTCTTTGAGATTTTTTATCATTTGGCATTTAATTTCTTTATGTCTTTTGTTTTCATCCGCGGGACGAGAAATATCGTACCACAGTTTTAGAAGGAATAAAAAATTTCTGTCTTTGTCCTTCGAAGACGGAACGAAAATAGGTGAGGACAACAAGCAAACACTACGAAGTACAGAACTTTTGTGTCCTTGTCATCAGTCCTCACCCATGAGGACGGTAACCAAACACTACGTTATGCTAGCTATAGCTATACTGTCCACTTATAGTTAAGCACAACCAAACATATAAAGGAGAAAATAATCTTGGAGAATAACAAGATTCCATCAAGATTCAAGAGCCATAAGAACTCACTTTTTTATTTTGTTTTTTATTGCTCATTATTGATTTTCTTCACTTTTTCATGAACTAAATTGGGATATAGATTTAGATGGGATGAATCCTAGAACTTATTATTTGAATTAATTCCTTTTATTTAATGCAAGAATTTAGTCTTTTTAGAATTATTCATGTTTATATTGTGTTAAATTCAGATATATTAACATTTTAATTTAATCAAATTTCATACATTAGGATCGAGAGATTATTTGTATGAATAGATCACAATATGAATAATAATAGTTGCATATGTTTTAAAAATAAGATTACATAAATCATCTATATTAGGATCAAAGCTATCATGAAAATTCATAAAGTAGAGTATTGCTTTCTTAGGAGTCTTAATTAGAAAGAGATTTAAACCAATTAACTTAAAGATAGGGGTTGTATGTCTCGAGAGAGAATATAGTTGTAATTTAGGAATTCTTATAGATCCAAGTAACTAGATTAAACATTAACTCAAGATAAATTTAAGCATAGGAAAGGTTTTAAGGGTATTATTTATTTAAATCTTATCTAGTTACTTGTTTATTCTTATCTAATTGTCTTGAATAATTATCTCTCATTTGTTATTTTATTTTTCTTTTTTTCAATTTAATCACTTGCTATGTTATGTTAGATAACAAAATAATAATTATTACTAGTAGTTATAGTCCTTGTGAGATCAACACTCAATTCACTTACTATACTATAAGAAACGATAGGTGCACTTGCTAGTTATTCTTTAGTATTTTTTTATATTTTGTTTTATATTTATATCACGTTAAGTTTTTGGTATCATTTTTTAGGATATATATTATTTAAAAATTCTATTTTTATTAAGCTAATCTTTTTTATATTATTTATTCTTACTAACTTAAGCAATTTTCTTTTCTTTTTGCATTAATTACTTTTAAAGATCTCTTTCTTGATTTTGTATTTGTGGCAAGATTTGATTATTTATTGTTGTAACTTTCAAACACAATGGAAGGATGAGAAAGACATTATTTTATAAGGGATTATAGTATGTTGTTGCTTATGGTGACATTGGAAGTGTGCACTGAAAGGTATGGTATATACATGTTGAGTAAGTTTTACTTCTAATAAAACTCTCAATATTTGCAAGTGTACGAATCGTAAAGTTGTAATATTAAAGGTGTCGATCCTATGAGGAAATTGTTAGAACTAAGTAAACTTAACTTTGTCTAAGGTATCAGGGTATAGATTGAATGAAAATGCAATATAAAAAATTTAAAACAATTAAATGAAACTAAGCAAATAATCAAATAACAAATGAGCTATTACAAATATATGAGGAACCTCAAAGATGAAGCTTAAGATTCATTCTATCATTATTTTGCTCACTAACCGCTATTGATTCAATCATATATTGATTCTAGATCTTCTAAGGCATTGACTACTCTTTCTTAAGACCTAATCAAATAACCCTAATTGATTAAGAAATTTCAAAATTTGCAACCTCTTAATTTACAAAGTCTACTTAACGTTTTCAACTAGTTCTTAAGTGATCTATCGAATAATTGGGCCCTTACATAAAATCTCTCTTTGCATAATTACCAATTTGATAGTTAGGAGACTTATTAGGTCACTAACTCTCATTACCCAACCTAATCAAATTACTTTCAACTCACTCTCTCGATTTGTTATCAAAGTATTAGCATACCCAAATATCACAACACTAGAAAATTGAATTGAAATTAACAACAATCAAGTCAGAAAACAACTAAAAAAACAAATCCAAATTTGATAATTAAAGCATCATAAATGTGAATAAAATATTCAAATCCAAGTTACACATCAAGTTTAATGAGATAAACAAAGGAAAGAAAAAAAAGAACTTGATTTGAACTGATGAAATCTGGAATTTTTGGATTGCTCTTCTTATGCTCTCACTTTGGAAAATGGTGGCTGCTCTTTTTTTAGTGTTTTATGTTCTTAAATAGTTCTTAAGGCTTCTAGAGTTCTTTTTATGGTTTACCCACTTAATTTGGTTCCAAAAATAACCCCAAAATGATAAAATTACAAAAAGAGTCCCATGTTGGAAAAGTTAAAATTCGTTGGAATAGTTGTCTGCGCTCTCTGTCACAATCGTGGCTTGCTTCCATACTTCTAATTCTTCTCTTTTCTTGAATTTCCTGTTCCCATACACTCAAACACACATCAACCACCTCTTGAAACATAAATTAAGATCCAAATCACGCTCAAAACCATACAAACTCTTAGAATATAAGCAAATAATAATAATAACATAATTCTAAGCCTATATATATAATAATCATCTAAGAAATACTCAAAAGCACACTTAACCATCTATCAAAACATACTATAATTTACACCTATCAACATCCCCACACTTAAACTTTTGCTTGTCCTCAAGCAAAAACAAAAACAAGACAAAAACTCAAACAAACCACACAATAGCACTTACATTTATGCAATATGTATTATTGATACAATGGCTTCTAACTTGACGAAACCAATTTAACCTCAAACTACAATCGTTCAAGTTGCTCCAATATATTATCCTATGCATTTTATGGATAAGAAATCTGGATTGAATATACATACTAATCAAGATATTAACATCATATTCATTCACCTAAAGCATTTGTATATATATATTTATAATTAGTAATAAACCAAAATTGCAACTATCACTAAGTATCCCTTCATGAAATTTTTTGTTATTTTCAAAGATCAGTAGGATTTATTTATCAAAACATCACTTTTTTCTTTTTAATTTTCTTTCACATTAACCTAGTTTTTTTGACCCGAAAGCAATCACCTTGTTATGAATGTCCTCTGGTTACTCAACTAGGCCATGTTTTATTAATTAGCTTAGTTGGAATGTCATTCTAGCCTATTGACACAAACATAAATATTTTGTCGTGAATGTCCCTGATTAGTCAACTATATCACATTCTCAACTGGCTATTAACTCTATTCATAACCGAATATTTGTTTTAAAAGGGTCAGCGAAATAGTTATTCATTTAATAAATATACGCATTTTTTTTTCATTTCACATATCCTACCTCATTTCTTTTAGTCAATCATCCTCATGAAAGAGTACTAATGATACTAACATATTCAATTGAATTATAATTATAAATGTATGTAACAAATTTCCTAAGATGAACAAACTGACGTTATATCCTAATTAACATGCATATTTAACCAAAAATAATTAAAAAAGTCAATATGCCTTTATAAATTCAATGACTATGTTCAAAGCTAAATTACTTCCATCAAGTTATTTTCATTGAAACATTCACAAAATTCACAAACAAATATGAAACATATGTTCACACCATGTCAACTGAATCAAAAACTAACAGTATGATATGTAAAATTCACACTCATGACATGTCAATGCCAAATCCTCCCAACACTTAACACATTGTCCTCAATGTAAGAAGAAACAAAAAAATAAAAATAAAAATGACAAGAAAAAACAAAAGGAAAGGTTAAGAGCACAAAACCAAGAGATTGAGGCGATGACGGTGTTGGTAACTGAATGTGGAGATACTTTCGACCATGAAATTCCAACAATTATTTCCTTACAAAACAAAAATAAAAATAACAAAATATCGATAAAATAAAATAAAATGAATAAAACTTACCATAATTCTTGGGTTGCCTTCCAAGTAAAGCTTAGTTAACGTCATTAGTTTGACGTGCTCTAACTTGGGTCAATTATGAGTAGCTTGCTTCCACTAGTATCGCTTAGTTCAATTTAGTAGCCTATAAATAAGCTACATATTGCAAGATAATTGGAAGGAAAAAATTAATCAAATCAAGAAAACTAAGTAAGTTCAATAATGCCCTTTTAAGTAACAAATTGTCAATAAAATAGCGAATAATAAAACTCCCTAAATCATCTATCGAATTTAACAGTTTGAATTCTATGAAGGCGAACTTTTTTCTTTCTTCCTCATTCACCATCGTTTCCTCTTCTTCTTCCATTTTGTGAATAAAGACGTCTGTATCTTCTTCAACCTTTATCTCCACCATCATTTATTAGTCATTCTTTTCTTCATCAGCTTCTTGAATCAAAAGACTTCCTCATATTCTTTAAACCCAATCCCCACTATCATCTGTTCTTCTTTCTCTCGCTTCCTTAAAGATTCGACTCCATCAATTCTTATGAATGAGCTACCCTCTTTTGGATTCTTTAATACCTTATTCATGCTCAATTTCACTTGTTCATCTCTAATCCTAAGGATGAGGTTATTTTCATGGACCTCTACCAAAGTTTTTTCGGTGGTCAAAAATGGTAAACCAAGGATTAGCGAAAAGTTTTGATCCTTTTTAACTTCTAGCATGACAAAATCCACAAGAATGATAAACTTATCCACTTTTATGGGTACATCCTCCACCATGCCAAACGTTTTTTTTATTAACTGATCTGCTATCTGAATAAGCATAGATGTTGGCTTTACATTTCTTAGCCCTAGTTTCCTAAAAATTGACAAATGCATAAGGTTTATACTTCAGCCTAAGTCACATAAACATTTCGAAATCTCTAAATTACCAACTACACAAGGTATTGTAAAACTCCTTGGATCTTTCAAATGTAAAGGCATGTGGTTGGTAATTAACGAGCTGGAGGTTTTCATCATGGCTATCATTTGATTATCATCCCAAGTTCAAGTGGTAGATAATATGTCTTTAAGGAACTTTGCGTACTTAGGCTTGCGTTTCAACACTTCCATAAAAGACAAGTAAAATTGCAATTTCTTTAGCTTTTCCATTAAATTTGCAAATGGTAGATCTAATTTGTTCTTCTGAATTCTTTGTGGGAATGGTATTTTCGGTGGAAAAGGCAGAGGAGGAATGTATAAAGGGTCCTCATTTTTGTCTTCATCCTTTTTCTTCTTCTTTTAGTCTTCTACAAGGCGGGTCTTAGCTTGTCTTTCCACCAGTTCTTCTAGCTCTTTCCCAATCCTAAGTGTAATAACCTTACATTGCTCTCTTGGGTTTACTTCCATATTACTCAGAAAGTTTTCCACACTTTTCTTATAGATTTCCTTATAAATTTGGCTCATTTGAACCTTTAGGTTGTGAATAGAAGAGACATGATCTTCCATTACTTGCTCAAACTTCCCTTCTAGTCTCTTATGGGCCTATTCCATGTTCATAAGCTTGTTCATGATCTTATCTAATTTAGAATCTATTGAACTAGACTCATCTTGTTAAAATCCTATCAGGCCTTGAATTCCTATTTGAGTTCTTGCATTGTTAGACCAAAAGAAATCTAGGTGGTTCTACCAACCCGGAATGTAAGTGTTTCAATAAGGATGATTATTTTCCCGACCAAATTGTGTCTCATTGAAGTTCGCAAGGATCCTTTGCTCCCTATGATATATTTCCTCCATCATCGTTCTTTCTATCTCTTATTGGCATTTAAATTTTTGAATTCCTTATAGTTGCCTTTGATGTCCAAATTGATGTGCCTTCTATTTTGCGCCCAAACTTCCTTCTCTCTTTTTTCTTTAATTTCTTGTGATTGGGTACCATAATCACAAGAAAAGGTAATAATTCCTTAAAACAAAGGAATTCAAAAAGTCATAAAACTAATTTCCCGACAACAACACCAAAAACTTGATCGAATGAATTTTATTTCTAATAAAATCCCAATATCTGCAAGTATACAGATCGTAAACTTGTAGTATTAAAGGTGTGGATCCCATGAGGAAATAGTTAGAACTAAGTGAATCTCACTTTGTATAAGGTATTGGGATATGAATTAAATGAAAATAAAATATCAAAATTTTAAAACAATTAAATGAAACTAAGCAAATAATCAAATAACAAATATGTGAGGAACCTCAAGGATGAAGTTTAGGATTCATTCTATCGTTATTTTGCTCCCTAACCATTATTAATTCAATTATATATTGATTCTAGATCTTCTAAGGGATTGACTACTCTTTCTCAAGACCTAATTAATTAGCCCTAATTAATTAAGAAATTCCAGATTTTGTAACCTCTCAATTCACAAAGTCTACCTAACGTTTTCAACTAGTTCTTAAGTGATCTATTGAATAATCAGGTCCTTACACGAGATCTCTCTTCGTATAATTACCAATTTGATAGTTGGGAGACTTATTAGGTCACTAACTTTCA
The DNA here is from genome assembly GCA_027123815.1 of Erythroxylum minutifolium. Lineage (NCBI taxonomy): Eukaryota > Viridiplantae > Streptophyta > Magnoliopsida > Malpighiales > Erythroxylaceae > Erythroxylum > Erythroxylum minutifolium. The sequence continues at coordinate 14,248,253 of JAOTJB010000004.1, read as the reverse complement.
TTACCCAACCTAAACAAATTCCTTTCGAGTCACTCTCTCGATTTATTATCAAAGTATTAGCATACCCAAACATCACAACACCATAAAATTGAATTAAAATCAATAACAATCAAGTCACAAAATGTTGAATGGAAAACAATCTAATCATTTTACGCTTAAAACTGTAAGTATACGGGTCGTGAATTGTAGTAATAAGCAGATATCGATCCCACAAGGATTATGCTTAGGCACCACTTAATTCATATTAATCTTTGTTTAAGAACCCAATTTTTTTATGGAAATAAACTGAAAAATTAAATTAAATTTAAAAACTAGCAAAACATAAATGACACTCCAAAATGCAAAAACTTGGAATTCAAAATTTTCACAACCAGAGATCACTTTTTCAATATCTTGTCTCCCTCTTATTTTGTTAATTAAAATCTCTACCTCTCCTGAAGCTCTAAACCTATGTTTTTACTCAAGGAGGCAAGTCTCACACGAAACTCCCTCGTCTATAGGGGTTTATGTCCTTATATAGTCATGAAAACCCAAAAAGTAAGTGAACCCTGCTTATATCTTCGGGTTAAACATCCCATGATAGTGGGAATTGACATGAAACCCACAATCGTTGGTTCTTGCATTATAATTCTTCCTCTTCTCTTCTCATCTTTTGATCTCTAGCTCAATAAAAAAGATTGTCACCTTCATTCCTACATCAAAATATTCAATTCTTACCTTAAATCAATATCAAACATAAAAGAACACTATAAAGATCAAATTAAACAAAAACATGCAAAATAAATCCTAAAACACAATAATAATAACCTATTATGCAAGAAATACATGCCAAATACTTTAGAAAAACACACGCTAATGCACAACTATCACAAAGCAACTTAAGAAGAAATCTAAATCTAATAATTAGAGCATCATAAATATGAATAACATATTCAAATCCAAGTTAAACGTAGAGTTTAATGAAATAAACAAAGGAAAGAAAGAAAGAACTTGATTTGAACTTAAACTTGAAATCTGGAATTTTTAGACTACTCTTCTTGCTCTCTCACTTTGGAAGATGGTGGCTGCTCTTTTTTTAGTGTTTTATGTTCTTAAATATTTCTTGAGGCTTCTAGGGTTGACCACATAATTTGGTTACAAAAATAACCCTAAAATGTTAAAATTACAAAAATAGTAGCATGTTGGAAAAGTTGAAAATCACTGGAATAACTGTCTGTGCTCTCTGTCACAGTCATGGTAAGATAAGTCACAATCATGGCCTACTTCCATACTTCCAATTCTTCCCTTTTATTTAATTTATTGTTTCCATACACTCAAACTCACATCAAAAACCTCTTGAAACATAAAATTAAGATCCAAATCATACTCAAAACACAAATATCTAACCAACTAACATAATTCTAAATCTAAACATACATTAATGAATTAATTAACCACTAAAAACATACTAAAATGCCTATTGAAACATTATGCAACCTATAACTATCAACATCCCTACACTTGAACTTTTACTTGTCCTCAAGCAAAAGCAAAACAAAAAAACACAAACACACCAAACAACAACACATAATGCAGTAATGGTACAATGGTATTGAACTTTCACGAATCAAATTTAACTACAAACACAATCCTTCAAATTGTTCTAACTTATTAACTTATGAAATATGTGTCTAAGTTCTTCAATCTAAATATACATACTAATCAGGACTTAATGTCAAATCCATTCACTCCTATCACTTGCACACACATATTGATAATTTATTATTCAATCAAAATTGTAATTATCCTTAAGTAGCTTTTCATAAAAAGTCATGTTGTACACAAAGATCGGTAGGATTTATTAAACAACACACTATTTTTGTTAATCTTCATTAACATGAACTTAGCCTTTTAACACGAAGGCAAATAATTGTGATGAATGTCCCCCAGTTACTCAACTAGGTCATGTTTTTATTAAGCGGTTGGCTATAATGTCATTATAGTCTTTTAACACGAAGACAAACATTTGTGATGAATGTCCCCTGATTACTCAGCTAGATCACATTCTTAACCAGCTACTAGTTCTATTCATAACCTAATTTGTTTCAAAAAGGGCCAACGGAATAGTTATTTATTGAAAAAAACACAAATTCCTTTTTTATTTTTATTTTTGTTGCGTTGTGTGCATTATATGTTTATTTTGAGTGTGAATTTTGCATATTATATGTTAGTTTTATTTAGGCTTGCATGATGTGACTCGTGTGAATGTGTCAATGGCTAGGACTTAACAGAATCGATTTAGCTTTGAACATAGTCTTTTAGGTTACTGACATTTGTTAACTTGTGAAATTAGTGTCCTAGGTTACTTTAGTTAAATATGCATGTTAATTATGATATGATATTAGTTTGTTCACCCTAGGAATTTGACGCATTCATTTATAATTTTAGATCAATAGAATAAGTAGCATCATTAGTATCTTTTTATGAGAACAATTAGCTGAAGAAATGAGGTAAGCAAGAAAATATAAAATAAATAAATAAATGTGTATTTTTAAAAATAAATAACTATTCTGTTGGCCCTTTTAATTATTTTATGTTCTTAAGTAGTTCTTAAGGCTTCTAAGGTTCTTTATAAGGTTTACCCACTTAATTTGGTTCCAAAAATAACCCCAAAATGTTAAAATTACAAAAAGAGTAGCGTGTTGGAAAAGCTAAAATTCACTGGAATAACTATTTGCACTATCTGTCACAATCGTGGCAAGATAAGTCATGATCGTGGCTTGTTTCCATACTTCCAATTCTTCTCTTTTCTTCAATTTCCTGCTTCCATACACTCAAATACACATCAAACACCTCTTGAAACATAAAATTAAGATCCAAATCATGCTCAAAACTATACAAACACTTAGAATATAAACAAACACTAATAATAACATAATTCTAAGCCTATATATAAGATAATTATCTAAGAAATACTCAAAATCACACTTAAACATCTATCAAAATATAGTCTAATTTATACCTATCAATGCAGTCGAAAGCTTAATTGGTGTTAGTGACATGTGGTGACGTTTGTGATAGTAGCCAGCCTAATCATGAATATCAGGTGCCTTATAACTTATAGCAACTATACGAGCAATAAAATTTTATAGAAAATTACCCTTAAAACATTTCTTATAATGATGCTTATAATTTAGTATAGAGAAACTATCCTTATTTTGCTTAGAACAATCAAACTCTACTTGAATTTTTGCAAAAAACAATAGTAAAAAGGGAGGTCAAGCTCACAGAGTTTGTGATAAAGGTAATTACAATAATTAAGCTCAGTTTTAGAGGATTTAAGCTTCCATTTATAAATTGAAAAATCAATTGATAGCTTGTTTAACTTTTTTATGAAGGGTAGTATGGTATTTTACTTAGCTACAATGAGTCAAGTTTAGCAAAGTGGATGCAACAATTTTGAAGAGTGTAAAGGAGTTGCCAGTTGAAGAGAGGGAGGATGAGAAAGAAGAGGAAGCAAAGGTTGGACTCGTCCTATTGATGTTCAATCTTATTTGCCTTTATGGAACAAGAAAGAGAAGAATTAGTGTGAATATGGGACAAAAAAATGAAAGAAATGAATTCCTACAACCTACACGACCATGGATAGGACTATGTAACTCTCTAGAAGCGCATAGGATCACGAAGATATAGTTTTCAACCTCTCTTATAACCTTAAAAATCGTATGTGGACTTATACAGCCATGTAAGTGAGCTACACAGTCATGTAAGTGGACGTGTAACTCATTAGGACAATGTATGATTGCAAATTTGGGAAAAAATAACACACTTAATTCTGGCTACAAACCCATATAACTAACCGTGTGTCTTTCAAAACCTTAATTTTTACTATAAAAGGACATTTAAGAGGTCAAATGAAAAGAAAGAAGAGTTTAGAGATACGAATAAGGGCATATTCATATTTCTTACCTTTTTAAAAGCTATAAGGACTTAATGTGACACCCTAATACCCCCTAGGAGGACATATGGATGCACACAAAATAGACCTAGACAATCCAACAATTCCCAGAGATAGGACAAACATACATCACAATTTATAAAGTTACCCGTGTTAACAGACTTGCTCACATACGTCAAAGTTGTTTATACAAGTCATAAATTACACATATCATATCCATTGATTGAAAATCTCAGCATAAGTTATGGTTATTACAAAATATTTACATATTGAAGTCTTCCTAAGTCTTACAAGCATTCACTAAAAAATTCCTTTTTAATATTTATGATTATAACACAATGTTTAGATATAAAAATCTTCCAAAATGTTACACATCCTTCTTTAGCTATTGCCGTTGTCCCAACCTTAACCCTGCGTATCATGGAGGAAAAATCACTGTGCTAAGCATATAGCTTAGTGGGAAATAATGATGCAAGATGGAAACTATTCACAATAGTCGCCTAATATTCACATGCATATGATTCATGACATTTAAGTGATGGAAAATACATTATAAAATAAAAATCATGAAATATCTTGATACACATAACAATATTCGAAATGAAATTTAGAGATTATTTAGAATATAATTTTGCATTAGAATAAAACAAATATCATAACATATATAGAATTGCCTGTTAATTTCTTCAAACTTAGGTAACTGGAACAGAACATAAGATACTTATGATTGGTATCTCTATAAGAGGCAATAGCCTCTAAAATAGAAGAGACATAAGTCTCTAAAATAGAAGACACTGTAGTGTAACAACCCTAGACCACCCACCCGCGGATATTGTCTGCTTTGGGCCTTAGTTTAGTCACTCCTTCATGGTTTTGCTCTTCCTACTCCCGGGAAAATATGTCTATGGGGAAGAGGTATCTATACCCCTATAAGGCGTATTTTGTTCTCCTCTCTAATCGATGTGGGATCTCACAATCCACCCCCTTATGGCCCAGCGTCCTCGTTGGCACAATGGGTTGAGAACTAGCTCTGATACCATTTGTAACAGCTCAGACCACCTGCCCATAAATATTGTTTGCTTTGGGTTACCCATGGGGCTAAGGCTCTCACGGTTTTGCTCTTCCCGCACCTGGGAAAATGTGTATATGAGGGAGAGGTATCCGCACCCTTATAAAACGTACTTCATTCCCCTCTCTAACCACTATAGGATCCCACAATAAAATGCGTATATGAGAGAGAGGTATCCGCACCCTTATATGACGTACTTCGTTCCCCTCTCCAACCATTATGGGATCTCACAATCCACCCCTTTTTAGGGCTTAGCGTCCTCGCTGACACACTGATTCTAGTATTGACTCTAGTATTATTTGTAAACAACCCCAGACCACCTGCCTATAGATATTGTCTGCTTTGAGCCTTGGCCCAATCAAGCCCTTACGGGTTTGCTCTTCCCACATCCAAAAAAATGCGTCTACGAGGGAGAGGTATCCGTACCCTTATAAGGCGTACTTCATTTCCCTCTACAACTGATATGGGATCTCATAATCCTCCCCCTTTTAGGGTTCAGCATCCTCAAAACTCCTAAGTCGAGGATACAAATAAATGGAGGTATTGACGTCTCATAGCATATTCAGGTTTCCATGTCATCTCCTCGAACCTGTCGCTCTTCCAAAGAACTTTAACCGTAGAAACTTCCTTACTATGCAACCTCTTTATCTGCTGATCCAGAAT
>JAOTJB010000004.1:14214967-14242484 GCA_027123815.1 Erythroxylum minutifolium | reverse complement strand
AAAAGATACAAAAATACATTGGATGCTCAATGTTCAATGTGCTTATAAAGCTATCCAAAAGTCTAGCCATTAACTTAATACAAAAGCTAACTATCTTGGAATTTGTCCAAGTGCCTTGCAAGGATTCACTGATCTTTTCGATCTGCACCTGAGGAGTGGGAAAAATATTAGGTTGAGCTACACAGCTCAGTGGCTAATATATTTATAGCTATTGACGATGAGCCACACAATCAAATATACATGCATCTAATCATATAAGCATACTCATCTTCTCTTGACCCAACAATGCAAGTTCAACATTCATAACTCATAAATCAATACATCATCACATAAAACATATTAGATGTGATTTAACATCAAAGCATAATACTTAACTTCATCAAAGCTTAACACATCAAAATGCAAACGCACAAACAAATGGCTCAAGGGTTCCGTAGAACAAAATAGAGAAATCGAAGTTTACACAATAAGTATAAATAAATTACCAACCTTATAACTCTTGAAAATCTAAACTCAAATTGGCCCTTCCATTTACTCTTGGGTAGGATTTTCTTGATTTCCTAAAACAAACCAATTTCCCATTAAATTCCAATTCAATAAAACCCTTACAACTTCTATAATCACAACAATTGAAATCCACACAATTCAAGCTCAAAACTAACCTACCCATAGTCCATCTAGGTTAGAAAACTCAAAACCTTGCATAGGAACCCAAAAATCAAATGGGTCTCTCAATCATCTTCTTTTAACACAACCCATTCTCTACTTCTTTCTCTACCTAAGAAAGAAAGAAAGATAAACCTACCTTAAACAAGCTTGATTCCTTCTCTTTCCACGTTTTCTTCTTTTTTCCTTAGCTTCTGTCACGACTCTCTTCTCTTCTTTCTTTCTTCCCTATGTTTTTTTTCTCCTCTCTTCTTTTCTTCTCACGATTTCTTCTTTTCTTATTTCTTATTCTTCTAATTCCAGCCCATTTTATTTTGTATTTCTTTTCATTTTGACCCTCATTAAACTAGGCTTTCCATATTTAGCCCTCCTTTCTTTTAACATAAGTCTAATAACTACTTAGCCTATTATACACCATATTAATTCTAACTAAATTCTAACACTTCATTCTAATTCCTAATTTTTAATTTCTATTCATACTTGCTAATTTACTGACTTAACTCTAAAAATAATAAAACAATTAAATGAAGAATAAATAATAATAAAAATTTGGGGTCCAACATCTACATAGGTGCGTAGGTTGTATGATTCAATTACTTTCATTCCTTCTCCCATGAACACCCAAAATCATCTCCTTTTTGCTTCCACTATGGTAAATAAGATCAAAGATTGATAGAATGGCTACAAAGATACATATTTAACTTGTTTTGGTTCTTATTCCTCTGACTTGTACCTAAAGAAAAATAGAAGCCAAAATAAGTATCATAAGCTTAACAAAACATTAATCACTGAGTATTAGGAAATAAATACTTTAATAATTAAGCATTTATATGATAGTGTTACCAATCTTAGAATAGTAAACATACGTGGGTTCTTACACTTAGGAGGTAGTTTCTTTTGGAATATTGTAAAAACATTCTTATCTATCATGATATTTTCATCACTTCTTAACTTTCACTTATTAATATATAAATCCTTAAGGAATTTTGCACACTTTGGCACCTACTTGATCTTATCTAGCAATTCTATATTCACTTTAACCTTGAAAAAAGTCTTTCAAAATCTCTTTATCCTTTTTCTTCTTATTTGTGTTCACTAACCTTCTAGGAAAAGGTGGAGGATTAATCTTAACTACATTTGAAAGGTCAAAATTTACCTTTGACTAGATGAGGTATCTCCTTCTTTTTCAAGCTCTTTCTCAATCTCCTTTTCATTAACAATCACAAGTGTAGTCCTTTTACGATCCCCAAGCTTCTTACCACTCTTTAAAATCATTACACTAATGTTCTTTGGATTTATCTTAGGTTGAGTTAGTAATTTTTCCTCCTTTCTAGACTTCCAAATGGTTAATAACAATTACTATTTATCTTAAATAATTTTCTAAATTCTGAATACTAGACCTTATATATATAGTTGCAACTATTTTACATATTGTTAGAATTGCAAGGTATTAGTATTAAGAGACTTAAACATATCATCTAATGACATACCTGAGTTAGAAGAGGAAGCTTGTGATTTAAGAAAAAATTGCTACATACCATGTAATCTATTTAGAAAGTAATTATACTGCCTATTCCCTCTATAACTTAGGTTAGGATGATCTGTCTAACATGGGTCATAGGTCTGAGAGTATGGATTGTACTATTTAGAAAAGTTTTCTCGTATAACATGAACATGTTCATGTTCCCCTCTTGTAAAGTTGGGCAACTATTTATTGAATGATTCATATTGACACATATCTTGTAAGATTTTAACTGTGCCTACCCTACAATAATCTTTCTTAAAAAAGAGGTTAGCTCATTTAAATGATGATTAATAGATAAAGTATTTACCTCATTTATTTTGTGAACATCATTATGGATGTCATTTTCCACCATAATCTCATTCAAAGTCTTTTCCTCTTCATTAGTCTTTTCAACCAGTGCTCCACCACTTGTTGCATTAATTAAATTTAATCCATAACCAATAATCCTTCATACAAATATTAAATAAGATTTTGGTCAGTAACATAATGATGGGGCAGTTAGTACATAATTTTTGAAGCACTCCCAACACTTATAAAAGGTCTTTCCTTATTTTTACTGAATCTCACAAATTTACTTTCTTATGCTTATTGTCTTTGATGCTAGTAAATACCTCTCCAAAAATAACCTTTTTATTTTAGTCCATATGGTAACACTCCCTATAGGTAAATCAAAGAGCCAATCCCTTTTTTACATCTTTTAATGAGAATGAAAAACCTCTCAATATGATTTACTCTTTTATTATTTGTGAAGGTTTCTTGCTTAGACAAACCATAATAAGATCCTTAAAGTGCTTATGAGAATCCTTACCTTTAAGACCATGAAAACTAGGAAAAGGTGAATCAAATTGAATTTAAGCTCAAAACAAACATGTTCAGCAAAATTAGGGAAGGTGATGTAGAGAGGTCGTTGGTTTAAGTCTAGGGCAACCAACTCCCTTAAAGTTTTATTATTAACCATAGCTTCTTCTGAATAAATAGTTGATAGTATCATTTTATATGATGCTTTAGGGTTTAATTCATTATGCAATTTGTGTTAAAGTGAATGTTAAGTATACATTTAGGGCTTAATTAGATTAGTTTTTGTGTTTAAGTATTTTTATGGGTTAGTTTGAATCTTTGAGCTTAAATTGTATAATTTTGAGGCACCTTGATGTCTGTGCTAGTGTTGTAGCGTAAACAGGGAAGAAAGAGTTAAAGAGTTTCAAGTCAAAACATATAGGCCAAGATTGTGCGTCATGGGCCATGATTGTGACAGATAGCGTCAAGTTAGGCCATGATCATGCACTTCAGGCCACGATCGTGACAAAAAGGAAAAAGTGCCAACCACGATCATGGCAGGTAGGGTCACCATTGTGCCCTACTTTAGGCTAACACAAAAACTCAATTTTTGGGTGATTTTTCAGACCGTTTCGACCCTGAGTTTGATCTAGAGCCGCTATTGAATAAATAGAATAATACCTAGCAGCCACTAATAAATATTAGAGAGACGAGAGAGCTATACAAATGTGAGATTCTGTCGAAAATCTAAGGGAAAACCTAGTTAGAGATCAATCGATTGAGGAAGGAGATGAAGGAAGAAAGGCACGGAGACATGCTTGACGTGACGTACTTCCCTGAACAGGTGGTTTCCTACAGTCACGACTCTGAGATCCATTTCGATAGTATTTTCTAGTTTTTATTTCGATTTCATTGATATATGATATTTCATATTGATTAGAATTAATTGTCGTTGAGTGTTGATTTTTTTGTCTAAACTAACCTTCGGGGTTATTTATTCTTGAGATTAATAAAATAGATTTGATTGTGTTTTATTTCGATTTATTGTGATTTAATTTAATTCTTCATAACTAGGCGATAAACTGAGAGGGTGTGCCGGTGAAAATCATAGATTTAGGTTAATGAGAGTTAGATAAATCAATAGGTAGAGAATTGAAGCAAACTATTAGAGTTGTGTAACAAAAGATCGAGCACAGATTCCCTATAGGTTAATAGACAGTGTTAGAAATAATTTAGGTTTTGGACAAATTACAGATCGAGAGATCACAATTTTCATAATTTGAATTAGGGATTATTAATTAGGGATAAGAATTATAAATCGAGAGAGAGTAATTCACCCTAGGATCGTCTAGGCCCATTAAATCGAAAATTTCATAATTGGGTAGATTTTCTTTAATTTCGAGTAGATTCCCCCTTTCTCTCAATTGGTCACTTCTAGGTTGAAATTTGGATTATTTGTGTGAGTGTGCTTTTGTTTGTTCTTTTGGGTGCTTAATTTCTCGTATTTGATTCTAAATTGATTTAAATTTCTGTATTAGTTGTTAATTTAGGTTTGTGAGCTTAGCTGCTGTTAAATTTTAGGACTAGTTCCCTTCCTCATGGGATCGACACCTTAAGTACTACTCGAACGATCCATGCACTTGCAGAATTTATCGAGGTAATAAATAGTAAAGCTTAGCGTGTGCATAACCTTGCGAACAAGTTTTTAGCGCCATTTTTAGGGAAGGAAACTTAGTTCTACAGTTTAAAGCATTAGGATAGTTTTTTATTTTAGTTTTCGCTTTTCGTAGTTTTATGTAGGAATTGTGCTCTTGTATGAACACAGCAGTCACAAGGGGTTCGAGTCATAACACGTTTAGAACGAACCCTTAGGAAAGCTCGACTAGAAGAAGAAGAAGAGTTCAAGAAAGCATAAATGGCCGAGGAGTTCCAAAGAAACATGGATCAAGAAGTCAACCCTGGTAGGCAACAACAAAGGACCTCATAGATTTTATGAGGCCAAGGTTCAATCCTGCAAACCAAGGAGTGGCTAGACCGCTTGTTCAAGGGGTCTCCTTTGAAATTAAGCCAGTCCTCCTAAACATGCTTCAACAGAACGTCCAATTCTATGATCTTGCAAATGAAGACCCAAACACCCACATCGTGAGTTTGCTCGAGACACTTTTCGGTATCACCAGATGTCGAAAGACATAGTGAGAATTAGGCTATTTCCCTTTACACTTATGGATAGAGCGAAGGCTTGGTATCACTTACTAGGCCCTGCTAACATTACAACATGGGACCAACTAGTGCGTACTTTCCTAGATAACTACTTCCCACTAACAAAGACCACTAAAAGTATTAAGGAAATTACAAATTTTCAACTAGGTGACGGGGAGTCTATTTATGAAACGTTGGAGCGTTACAAGGATTTGCATAGGAGATGCCCAAACCATAATCTACCCAAGGAATTTTCACTACAAACATTTTATAACGGAGTAGACTCACAGACTAAAGGCACCATTGATGCAACGTAGAGAGGATCGTTAATGAAAAAGATGGTCAATGAAGCAGAGGAATTAATAGAAGAGATGGCCAAGCAATAGCTGCGTATGGGCTAGTGAATGTAATAGCAACCTACTAACTTTATGGAGTAGAAGGGAGTTGTCGTTGTCGATCAAATGACTGAAATGCAAGCTAAGATCGATAACTTGAGATGACAACTCAGTAATATGAAGGCATCATCCTCAGCTATGGTAAAAGCCACGCAATTTAAGTGCGAGCAATGTGGCCAGTTGGATCATGATACGGTGGACTGCTATTTGATGAGAGAAGAGCAAGTTCATTATATGGGAGCCCAATTTGGATGTAGAGGGGGTAATAATCCTTACTCCAACAAATATAACACTAGGTGGAAGAATCACTCAAACTTCTTTTAGTTTAATAACAACAATGGAGGGCAGTTCAGACCCCAAGGACAATCGAGCTTTCAACAAGATAAAACAAGCTCGATGGATTCTAAATTAGATAGAATGTTGGATAAGGTAGGAGGAATGGAGGAAGCACATAGGAGGCTCGAGAGTAAATTCGAGCAAGTCACAAAGAATCATGCTTCATCTATCGACAACTTAGAAGTCCAAGTGGGGTAGCTCACAAAAGCAATGTCAACTCAGAATGCTGGGACATTTCCAAGCAATACTGAGTCGAACCTGAAGGAGCATATCATGGTTGTAAGCCAGACTCAAGACGAGGAGCCAAAAGATGTAGACAAAGGAGAAGTTCAAGTAGTCAAAGACCACCATCCAAATGAAACTGAGAGCAAATCGATGCACGTAGCTCGATGAGTATTCCCACACCAATTCTTTGCTCAGAAGGAATTATATGCTTGGAGGACAGTAGGAATGTTATAAGACATCGAGCTAAACAAAATCGAGGAAGTGACGGAACGAATATATTCTAAACTAAAATTGCAAGAGTCTGGCACAGAGAAGGGGAAGGAGCGGATACTGGAAGACATCCGCAATATAGTTAAGAAGGATAATCTAGGGGACCTTTTCATCCCCTATAGTATCAACAAGATCATCATAGATAGGGCATTTACAGATTCAGGAGCAAGTATAAATGCGATGTTCTTCACTCTCAGTCTTAAATTGGGGTTAAGAGAGTTAACGCCTATAAAGTTTTTTGTTAAGTCGACTGATAGGACTTCATTGAGGTTGAAGGGAATCATACAAGATATGCCAGTCAAGGTCAGTAATTTTATCTTTTCCACAGATTTCTATATTTTGGATATCAATGAAGATAAGGATACCTTGATGATTTTTGGTCAACCGTTTTTAGCTACTGCGCGCTCAATGATTGATGTGGATGGGAGCGAACTAACTCTACAAGTAGGGAAGGAGCAACTGACCTTCATGGTGACTGTTAAAGAGTACAGAGCTCCTTTAACTACAGTGGATCGAAACAAATATGAACCCTGAGCAGAATGGGAAGACATTGAGTATCCTACAGATGCTTTCCGAAAGAAGCGCTTGCGAAGGAGAAGGCGAGGCAAATAAAATTCCATAGAAGGTTGTAATCACAATATGGTAGAAAATATTCAGACTTTGAGATTAATAACAAAGCTATCATCAAATTAGTCATTCCAACCACCGTGAGCTTTACAAGGAGCGTCGAGCTACCGACGTTAAAAGAAGCGCTGCATGAGGGCAACCTATGGAAAATTTAGTTTAATGTTCAATCTTGTTAGATTAGTTGAGTTTCGTTGTTAGGGTCATTCATGTTTTGGTTCAATAAAAGTAAAAAAAAAGGAATAAGATTTCAAAATCAAGGGGAAGAGTACATAAGCGTATTAAGAGAAGCGAAGAAGAACTATGAACTGAGAGAAGAAAAGAATTGGGAGAAGAAGGTTTTGGTGTCAGGATATAGGCACTGGCCATGACCGTGATCTGTCTGGTCATGATCGTGGCCTGCAATAGGGACTCCCTTTAGTGGTGCGCCGCATGCCACCATCGTGGCCTGCGATTATGCACAAAAAGGGAAGCATGCAAATTTTAGGTGACAACTTTACAATTATACCCTTTTTACCACCTATTTATTCAATTCTTACTTAACTTTCACTTTCACTTTCACTTTTACCTTCACTTTCATTTTTACTTTATCTCTTTAGAATTCCAACCTTCAAACACTCTCACTTCTCTCTACAATTTTTGCAATCTCTAAATCATTCCAATTTCAACCCAATCATGCCTCATATCAAGCAAACCGCTCGACCGGAGCCTCACGGAGCACAACAAGTCAATGGATGGGGGAGACGAAATCGAGCAGCAGACTTTGGAGCTTTATTTCCCATTTATATCGAGGAAGAAGGTATTTATTTCTTTTCACTTCATTATTGGCAAATTATTGTGCCTAAATACTTTGATTTTCATACATTAGATAGAATAGAAGTGCGTGAGTGGGTAGAGAACTTACTAGACCAGATCCAGTGGGGTAATTTATTAGATTCCAATTCCCTGTTTATGAAGAGCTAACCCTAGAATTTTTCACGTGCCTGACCTTTGACCCCAAGAACACTAAGGAATTATGGTTTAGATTGAGGGCCCGAGTGTATGAGTCAACAGTAGAGATTATGTGCGACATATGTGGATTTCTCGAATCCACCATTGTCGACCAACATGATGACTTCCGTCCCTCCTAATACTGGCATGAGCTAACTAAAATTGAGCATTTTAATGCCAAAAATGCCCATAACAATATTATCCAGTCCCATGAACACTTACTACTGCACAAATTTATGTGTCAATCGGTCTTTGACAGATCAGATACCAACAAGTATTCAACCAAGGAATTATTCATATTGTGGTGCGTAAACTACAGTTTCCCAGTCTGCACATCCACGCATGTGCTGAATGCTCTAGCTACAGTTCCACAAAAGTGGAGCAACCATCTTAGAATGGGGTACCTGGTTTCTGCCATCGCAGAGCATTTTGGTGTGGATCAAAGGAGGTTAACAATACATCTGCTTGAGTTCCTTGACCACCATCATCTATTTCGAGCAGAAATCATTCACTCCATTAACAGGCCAGGCAAGCACGAGCTCCATGCCACCTAAGTAGGCACAGGAAGCATCAACAAGTGAGGAATTGGAAGAAATAGAAGAAGAGGACCAATGTTGGACAACGATTTTGGATGTGATATCCAAAACCAACAGAGCATTAAAGTAAGTGGTGTGTACACAAAGATGTTAGAGCCGAGAAATACGTCGACTCCATTGGTATTTCAAAGCTCAGGGTATTCAATTACCACCTGCCACACCATCACCACCTCCATCTCCTTAGGATCCAAATCTAACCCAAATTTTTTCTCCTGTTTTATTTTGTTTTGTGTGTTTATTTTCTATTATTTATATTTTTATTTTTATCGTTAATTTTATATGTTCTTTGTTATTTCAGTTTCTATTTGTACATTTCGTTTATGTATGTGTCGTGTGTGTTCCTTCTCACATTGAGGATAATTTTTTGTTTGAATGTGCCGAGGGATTCTTTATTTTTCTTTTGTATGTGAATTTTACATACCGTATGATAGTATTAGGTTGCATAATGTGAAGTGTGTGAATGCATCAATGGCTCAAATTGAGTGAATTTTTTAAAATTTTGAACATAGTCTATTAGGTTGTGAACAATCAATAGCCTGCGAAATTAGTGAATTAGGGGGCCTTTGGATAATTATATAGCCTAATTAGGACTTAGTGGAAATTTAGCACTCGACAAATTATCGCATTCATTCATAATTTGAGGCCTTTTAGGTTAAGTAGCTCAACTAGTTTTTTTTTCATGGAACGAATAGCTAAAAGCAACAAGGTAGGCAATAAAAAAAGTTTAATTCAATAAATCACTATTCCGCTGACCTTCGGATTATGAATAGAGCTACTAGCCAGTTGAAAACATGATGTAGCTGAATAACCGGATTGAAACACATCACAAATGTGTGCCTTCGCATAAAAACACTATAATGACATTTTAACTAAGCTATTAACAATTGACCTAGTCGAGTAACTGAATCGACATTCATCACAAATGTTTACCTTCGAGTAAAAGGCTAAGTCTTGAAATAATAATAAATAAATGAATAAAGAATAAAGAATAAAAATTGTGTGTTTAAATAAAAACTACCGGACTTATGATAGGCTTGACGTTTCGTGGAATTATACCTAGAAACAGTTACCGAGCCTAAGAGGGACCAAATAATTATTAATGTATGTGCACAATTGAAAAGGGTAAATAGGTTAACACTTGGTCTTGAGTTAGTTGTATAGTTAGTTCAAAGTCCCTAGACACATGTTATGTATGTTAATGATTTGACACAACTGAGTGATTGTGTTCGAGATTAAATTTAGTTCATGAAGATTAGAGCCATCGTCACATTATTGCATGGTGTGTTTGTTTTTGTTAGGTGTTGTGTTTTGTTTGCTTGAGGACAAGCAAATGTTTAAGTGTGAGGATGTTGATAGTAGTGTTTTGTATGATGTTTTAGGGTTTAATTTGTTATGCATTGTGAGTTAAAGTGAATGTGAAGTATGCATTTAGGGCTTAATTAGATTAGTTTTTGTGTTTAAATGTTTTTATGGGTTAGTTTGAATCTTTGAGCTTAAATTGTATATTTTTGAGGTACCTTGATGTGTGTGCTAGTGTTCCTAGGTAAACAGGGAAGAACGGTGAAGAGTTAAAGAGCTTCGGGCTAAAACATATAGGCCACGATTGTGCATCATAGGCCACGATCGTGATAGAAAGCATCAAGTCAGGACACGATCGTGCACTTCAGGCCACGATCGTCACAGAAAGGAAAAAGTACCGACCACGATCATAGCAGGCAGGGCCACCATTGTGACCTACGTCGGCCTGACATGAAAACTCAATTTGTGGGTGATTTTTTGGACCGTTTCGATCTTAAGTTTGACCTAGAGTTGCTACTGAATAAAATAGAACAATACCTAGTAGCCACCAGCAGAGATTAGAGAGTCGAGAAAGCTGCAAAAATGTGAGATTTTGTTGAAAATCTAAGGGAAAACCTAGTTAGAGATCAATCGATTGAGGAAGGAAACAAAGGAAGAGAGTTATGAAGACACACTTGATGCGACGTGCTTTCTAAAACAGGTAGTTTCTCATAGTTGTAACTCCGAGATCCATTCTGACAGTATTTTCTAGTTTTTATTTCGATTTCATTGATGTATGGGATTTGAGATTGATTAGAAATAATTGTCGTTGAGTGTTGATTTTTTTGACTAAACTCACCTTTAGGGTTATTTATTCTTGAGATTACTAAAATTGATTTGATTGTATTTTATTTCGATTTATTGTGATTCAATTTGATTCTTCATAACTGGGCAATAATCTGAGAGGGTGAGCTAGTGAAAATCATTGATTTAGGTTAACAAGAGTTAGGTAAATCAATAGGTAGAGAATTGAATCAAACTGGTAGAGTTGTGTAACGAGAGATCGAGCATAGATTCATATTAGGTTAATAAACAGCGTTACAAATAATTTAGGTTTTGGACAAATTATGGATCGTGAGATCGTAATTTCCATGATTTAAATTAGGGATTATTAATTAGGGTTAAGAATTATAACTCAAGAGAGAGTAATTCACCCTAGGATCGTCTAGGCCTATTAAATCGAAAATTTCATAATTGGGTAGATTTTCTTTAATTTCAAATAAATTCCCCCTTTCTCTCAATTGTTTGCTTCTAGGTTGAAATTCAAATTATTTGTGTAAGTTTGCTTTTGTTTGTTCTTTTGGGTGCTTAATTTCTCATATTCGATTCTAAAGTGATTTAAATTTTTACATTAGTTGTTAATTTAGGTTTGCGAACTTAGCTACCATTAGATTTTAGGACTAGCTCCCTTTCTCGTGGGATTGACACCTTAGGTACTACGTGAACGACCCGTGCGCTTGTAGAATTTACCAAGATTATAAATAGTAAAACTTAGCGCGTGCATAACCTTGTGAATAATAGTAATCGCTTTTAGGTCAGTTCCTTGCTTTGTTCTTTAAACTATTATGTTCTCCCTACGAAATCTATACAATATTCTTTTAATCTCTAGAGTAAATTGTAAAGGACCTTAATGAGAGGAGCTAGCCACTTTCATGCATAAACTCTAGTAGGCATAAAAACCTCAAGAAATAAATATAAAGGCCTATTATAAACAAATATACTAGACACCAATTAATATCAAATACGAAACTAAAGGCTTCAAAATTTTGACGCTTACCAAGTAGACTAAAGATTAAAACTTAACTATACAGCACTAAACTTATATCAATAGTGAGAAAGTATCATATCCATAAAGAGTGTATGACTAATTTTTGTGTTGAACTAATCAGTGTGATAAGATAGGTGATCTTAAGAATTTAATTAATGCAATTAAATAAAACTAAAATATAAAAATAAAATAAATTTAATAAATAAAATATAAAGAGTAATGAGTAGATTTAGGCCTAGTTCTCAATTCAATCTCAATCCTCATATCTTAGTTCAATATCAACCCTCACATGAATATGCATAATTAAAAGTAATGTTGTTTTCGTCCCTCTCCTTAAAATTATTAAACGTAGATTAACAAGAAGCTCCATTAACCCTAATTTGCCCTTAGATCGTAACTAATTAAATTTTTTTTAAATTAGGTCTAACTTTCAAAATACTTAGAATAGGCTCTCTAGATTTAGTGCAATAGTAGCACTAAGAACTAGGAAAGTAGACTAATCTAAGTAATAATCATGTGAGCTTGAATTATTTAACTTATGATGCAGCATGATCATTAATTTTCTACACACAATCAAATAAGCCTTATCTAACTCAATCATGCATAAAACATAAACTGAATAAAACAATCAACTTCAAACAAAAAATAGGAACAATATTTCTAGAGTTGATTGTTGCACAAACATAGGCTTTGAAATTCCTTAAACTTGAAGGAAAAGAATTGGCCACTTATAGCCCTTTAAAGCACATGTCCTAAACAAAAGAAAAGGTACGAATGAATGTCCCTCCTCTATATCCTTGTTAATTAGCCTTCGTAAGTTCCTTTTATACTTCATAATTAGGGTTTATAGAGTGGACACGGTTAACCACATGGTTGTATGAATGACCATATCCTTCATCTTGATTTAAGTCTTGAAAATAGCACAGAAACACAATTCTAGAGAGTTACAAAGGTAATGGACACATACTTGTACTTGAATTACACAGGCATGTACATCATCACATAGATAAAACAATGCCCTCAAATTTATACACACTTAAAAAGACTTACATGGTCCTTTACAAAGTTATGTAAGTGACTTACATGAGCGTGTCCTTCTAAAATAACTCTAATTCTCCCACTTTTTCTCCAAATTTTCAATAAATTATCTTATTTTGATCCATGAAGATAACTAAACAGTGGTAAAATTGCCCAAAATTGAAAGTTTAACTCGTTTTGCTTCTTTTTTTCTCTAAATCATACCTAAAACAAAATATGAATCAAAATAAGTATCTTAGACAAAAAAAACATTAATCACTAGGCATTAAGGAATAAATAAATAATCAATTAATCATTTATCAAGGGTCTTTGGGTCTTTAACTTGTATACATGTTCAGCTTGAGATCCAACTTGATAAGAAATATTTACTAGAGGATAAATCATATTGATCTTGCTATAATTAATCTCTAAACTTGATATGCTTATAAAGATGTGAAAGCATGAAAATAGTGTAAAAATTAAGCAGTTATAAGCCTTGGAGAAGAGGATTAGGTCATTAGAAAAGGATAAGTTAGAGAACCAATTTTTAAAAATTTACTATGATATATGAATCTAAGATTACTCATAATATTGTGCTTCATTAACCTAATTACAATTTCTATGAAAAGGATGAATGAAGAAGGGAAAATTAGGTCCTTTTGTCTCAAAACATTTCCTTCCCTTGTACAAATTAAAAGGTTTGTCATTCACTAGAACACTGAAGGTCATAGCATTTATACATTCCTTGATCTAATCATTAAAACTTCTTGGAAAACAAAAGGCTTCTAACATATGAAAAATGAAGTCTCATTTTATGGAGTTAGGGGAAATTTTATATTCAATGTCAATTTGAGGATGAGAGGATGTCCAGAGGAAAGTCAAGATTAAATTAAGAAAGAAGAAACCTTGGAGAAAAGAAGGAAACCCTATCAAGATTTAAGATATATGAAAATTCATTCTTTTATCTTTTTATCTTTATTATTTTTTCTTTACTTATTTTGATAAATTAAGCAATTTCATTACTTGTAGGAAATTAAAGGGTTTTAGTTACATTAGTTGTAATTACAAGGTATCATGCAAAGGGCATATTATGGTCCTAACATATTTATATGACATAAATTCCAAAGGAATTAACCTATAACATACATGACTCCCTTAGTAACCAAGTGTCACATATTTAGGCTACATGGCCTACTTATGTCAAGGTCTAGGATAAAAAATATAAATAAGTTTCATTTCTTCAGTGGGGGTTATTTGGGTAATTCTTGCTCTCTCTTTAACTAATCATGGCCTACTCATGTCAAGGTCCAGGGCAATAAGATAAATCAGCTTCTTTTCTTTAGTTGGGGTTATTTTGGATTATTCTTGCTCTCTCTAACTAATCACTTTGTTTTCTTTACAAGTACACAAATGTTCCTGTCTTATGGTCATTACTTATAGATCATCTTCCTCCATCTTGCACTAGTTACCTCTCCTTGCTTACCATGTAGATTATATCTTGAAGGTATGCTTTCTTTTACAACTTTACTCTCACGTATTTCGAATGTTTGCCTATTGATGCACTAAGTTGTTGCACCTTATTGCTTTCTTTTAAACATTAAGAATAAGAATGTAATATTGCAACTAGACTAATTGTTCTTAACCTTATTCCTCTATCAGATTCTCCATAATATACTCTATTATAGTTTTTAGCTTTATAATTTGATAAAAATTTTTCTCTTGCCCATTGACTAATTTTTGGCCTGAGCTAACTAGCCAATTTTAACTCCCTTATAACATTTCGCATTTCCCTCTTCCTAAATTTTATAAAAATAATAGCTAAAAAAATTAATAATAGTGTTTATCTTCTTTTGGGATTTTTTTAATAAGAACTATGAGACTGCCTTTTGATACTTATCACTAATTCTGTCTTAAAGGCATAACTTTTTGAAAGTGCTCTATATCTTGCTATCCTATCTGCAACAGAAGAAAAATATTCTTTAAAGATTCTACTTCCACCGTAAATAAGAAATGTAGATTATTCATGATTAGGTATTACTTTCGATCTAGTATATTGAGCCTTCTTTTAACCAATAGCCATATATGGAATTATTCTTTTAGAAATAGGAACTTTTTCCTAAAACTTTGCTCCAACCTTCATATACTCCCCTCATACTTATTGGGTCCCCATAAGATTAATTCATAATATCACCTTTTGTCATTTCCTATGCAAATATACTTATCCTTTATATTTTATAAACCTATAAGAAGGTAAAATTGAATAGCATCCACAAGTGTATGGCACCTCTAGGCCCCCTATATCCATTCACCAACTTTCACATTTCTTGGGTACATATTCATTAAAGTTCTTATTAATAGCCATACCTAGCTCCAATTGTCAAAAAAAAACTATTTTTTTGTTCCTTGCTTTTCATTGTATATTCCCTAATATAGAATTCATCATTTTGAGTTGTGTTATACAACAAAAGTGATAAGGTTTACTTTAGAGTTCATATAAACTTTTACCTATAAGGATGTAGGTGTGCACCCACTTTACCTAAACTCTTTACTAACCATAATCCTCCATATCCTTTTCCCCAACAATACCTTATTTGACAATGTAATAGGAATAATTTCTAAGCTCCCTTCAGAAATAGGTGTATAAACCTCCTTCCATTCCTTTCTAGCATGACACTTTCCTTATATTTCCCTAGCCTATATTTTAGTCCCTAATTGCATCCAAGAAGAGGTGAATTAGGGTTTATAAAATCCAAGAAATTTTTTAACCAATGTACTCAACTAACAATAATTAATATACATATCGATGAGGAAATTACTTAATGTATATTAATAAAATAATTAAATAATAATTTTAAGAGAATAGGGAAAAGAGGATACAAACTGATTTATAGTGGTTCAGTAAATAACATTTTCCTACATATACTTTTAAGACTCTTCCTAGGTGAAGAGGAACCTCAAGATCATTTAGATCACTTCCAAGTATAATAATATGATGCTTTAACTAAATATTATAACTCAAAATACCTCACTTTATCATTTCATAACTCCAAAGAGGCTCAGTCACACAAATATGAATAATTGATTTGCAAATGATTGAAAAACACTAAAAATTTGTGTAAAATACACCAAAATGCTTCTTGATGCAAAAACCAATGAGAAAAAACATATTTATAGTGTTTTGGGACATGCTTTAGCCACTAAGGTTTACTTATGCTATACTGATCGACTGGCATGCATTAAATGCAACAAATTTACTAGTTATTCAAAAATTGGTCAATTATTAGGTATATTGGTTAAATGATACATCAATGAATGTTACAAAAAACTCATGGTACATTAAATTTAATAAATTTAATCTATATTGCTCCGACCACTAGCCTGTATAGGTCAACCAATCACCCTAAAAAGATGATGTTAATAATTCAAATGCTCAAATCCAAATTTTTAATGCAATTATGATTTAACCACTTCCTCAAATGTCCCTTAAAATTTGTTTGAAAGATTAAGAGGCTTTTATTTTAAAACCAAAAGCTTCAATGCCTCTTGATGAATGGAAAAATTCATACAATGAAGTAAATGAAACATTTATGCTCAGAGAGCCTTTTAGAATGTCAAAGTGATTAAATGAGATTATAATTAACATTAAAAAATAAAGAGTGAACTTAATAAGCCTTAATTTCCATTTTGATAGTTGTAAACTTCAACTTCTCTTTATCGACTTCATAAATAGTCTTCTTAAGTTTATAATTTCATTTTATTCTTATATTTTTTTTCATCGAAATAATAAGTCATTAGTAGTAATTACATTTTCTTATCAATAAAACATTGATTGTAACCTCACATGGTTCATCAATCTCCTCAGTTTTAATGATGAAAAAAATACTTGTGATATTTGAGAACAATAATAAAATTAAGCATACAAACAACTATCAAGATAGTGGTTAGCTCCCCTTTACTTCATCTATAAAACATAATACAGTATCAAGAACCAAACTAATATTCAATATTAAAGAAATATCCATACAAATAGATAATATAAATTTAATGAAGAATATCACATAAAGTGGAAGAAAAATCAAAACAATCAATGCCTATAAATCCAATATCACTACTATTTGTTCCCCCTTTTAGAATCATTAAAAAGAGATTATTTACCCATAATTTCATATTATGAAGTGCCATTCTGCAAGCTAAATTGGATAAAGGATAAAAAAAGAATTTGATTGAGAATGGTAAGCATGTACAAAAATGAAGGATATTGAATATTTAAAAAGTTAAAGTAATTGTTCAAATTTGAAAGAGGCATCCCTAAATATGTCTAATTTTTAAAAATCCCTAATTTTGGTGTTGTGCCTAAATTCAAAGATTCAATTAAAGTACCAAGAGATAGTTTTAACAAAATTTGGTGTTGGAATTATAGAAACAAGAATTTTTTCAATATCCAACAATCAATTTTTAAAATGTATAATTTTGAAAACCCAAAAAAATTTTAAAAATAAAATATAAAAAAGTGCCTAAAATACCAAAATTGAAAAAAATTATGTATTTGAAAGGGAAACAACCTTGAATCCTTTTACAATTTTATTATTAATGCATCAATTTGAAAAGATAACTCAATAAAGAATTTTTTTTGGAAATTCCCAAATTTGAATCCTAAAATGAAAATTTTATTTTGATGCAATCTAACATGATTTTTATAAAGTTTTTTTAAAAAACAAATGAGGAACTGTTTTATGAATTTTGGAGATATTAAGTAGAAGAAAAGAGGAGGAGATGACCCTTAGATCATGGAGACTAGTTGACCACAAGACTTATACTGGTCAACAAGTGTTTTCTCGAAGCAATTTTAAATAAATGAGAAAGTGATTGAAATTTTGTTCCGAACTCGCTACATTGGTCGGTCACAGAGTTATATTGATTGACCAATGACTAATGTGGTTGGATAGTATATGCAAACAATCTTCTTATAAATTCATTGGAAGAAAAAAAAGTTCTTAAAAAGAGGACAATGATCGACAAGAGGAGCAAAATCCTTCCATACTAACTGGATAGAAATTAGTTACTGGGGGAAGTGATATTGTTTGACAAAAAAAATGGTCAATCAATTTGTCTACATGGTTTTCTAGATTAACGACCAAGAAATGAGCAAACTCACTAGAAAGTAAAAGGGGGATGAATTTTGAGTACACTAGCTGACCACACTAAGATATTGATTAAGTAATTGATTAGATAACTTGAGAAATAACCCTTGATGTTTAAATTAAAACATCAAAACACTTAATAAATTAAAGCAATATCAACCAAAAACTATTATATTCTTTAAAGGAGACTTTAAACACTTAGAATTATATTCAATCCTTTCATAGTTGCACCATTCATTGGTTTAATGAAACAACATCCTTATTGGTTTAGTACATCAACAAATTTTAACTCAATATCCTTTTTACAAATAATATCTAAGTTTAATTCCACAACATACCAAAGAAATGTTCTATTTTTTATTTATAGTGCAAAACCATACATTTGTCACTAAGAATTTATACTTAAGAGGAATATGTGAAAATTTTCTAAAGTATGAATTAATAATTACATCTTTTTGAAAATTACTTATGATATGATTCGAATGAAGATTCTTCTTGAATTTTCAATCTATCAAAAACATCTAATCCAACTTATTTCTTTCACTTGGTGTAAAAATTGACTCTTTTGAAGAGTTTTTTATGGCCATTTTTGTTCACTTTAAAGACTAATTTTTCCATATCCCACATAAAAATTTTCAATAATTTATTAGAAATAAGAAGGATAGATTCTTCAAGATTAAAGGAATGAATTCTTCAATAATAATATTCAATTTAGTAAGTACCATCTCCACTTCTTACCATTTACTCTTTCAGAAACCTATAAAATAAGACAATCAATATATTTTAGGAACACAAATGAGTTTAGTTCCTTGATTTTTAGAATCCTTTATTTCAAACCCCACTTTCACATGTTTGGTTACCACCCTCTGTTTAATAAAATAAAATTTTCTACATATCTATATTTAACACAAAAATAACATACCATGTTATATGGGTGATGATGATATGTAGAAGAATTAGTATATGTGTATGCATAATGAGAAAACTTCCTTTAGACAGTGAAGGTGTTAAACGATTTCCTATTGTAGTGAAATGAGCTACCGTAACTGTATGTATAATGTCTACTATGAAAGAATGCTTGATGTATGCTTCTACAAGGCCTTAAAGGATCAGACTGGGTTTGCATGTCATTGTAGAAGTTATGCCTATTCATCCCTTAATAATATTGAACTCTATGCCTAGGTTGTGGGTCATATATAAAGGCACGATACTTGCTTTTATAATTAGTCCTAATGGATGTGACATTTGTATACATATGCTTAGATATAGATTCCTTATTCTTGTTTTTCACATTAGGCAATGGTTCTTCAATATGAAAATATTTTCCTTCGACAAATTTGGTTTTAGTTTTGGTTTCACTTCTATGTTTATATCTTAATGTATGCTTATTATTCAAATTGTTTTAAGCTCCTAGCATGTTCTTTAGTTTTTCACTTCCCTTTCTAAACTTGGACAATGAGTCATTAACAAAATCTTCAATGAGTCATTAAGGGAATCAACCTCCTTTTTTAATGTTTACATTTAAGTCATGATTTTCATTAATGATTACATTTTAAAATGCTTTAATCTATGAAATTCACTTGTAATCTTTTCATTCTTATTTACGTATGCGTCTAACATTTTTTAAACTTCTTTGATTTTGGAAGATAATTTCTTCTATTTTTTACTAATGATTTCTAAACTTCTGGCTATTCATCATATGCCAAATCAATATCACTATCACATAAGTTATGGTGGATGTTACGTTATCATCATCTATAGCGATAAAGAATATATAAACTATCTCTCTTCTAAATGCTCATTTTTTTATTCACTTGTGCCATCCCAAGGTGATGCTTAGTGCTTTCTTCTTGTCCTTCTCTTTCATAGTGTTTCTTTAGTGCTTCTTATTATATTTGAGTAGAGAATATTGTGACTTTATGTGTTTGGATTTTATACATTCAAAGCAAATAATGCCAAAAGGATTTGTGTTTAAAATCAGCTTTACCTTCCTTCAAGTCCTTTACTATGGAGAGTTTTTCTTCAAAAATTTCATAAATTTTCTAGTTATTAAGACAATGTCTTGTTCACCACTTTTACTAGTTGATGTCTCTTCCTCTTTACTCAATTCTTCCTTTAAGGCTTTAGATGCTAAATTTTTTATTTTAGGAGTGCCATTTCTTTTTAAGCCTTTTAGAGCCATATTTCATATATGATGAGATATTTAATTACTTCATCCAATGATAGTAATATTAGATCCTTGGCATCTTATATAGTCACCACTTTAGCTTCCCATATCTTTGAAAGTGACCTAAGCCTTTTTCTTCCTATTTAAAATTAGTATAGGCTTTTCCAAAACCTGTAAAGGTTTTAATAATATTAATAAATCTAGTATACATGCCAAATACACTTTCATCATTCTTCATTTGAAATAATTTATTTTGATGCATTTATTTTTCGCAGGGTTATACGTGCTAAGTTTTACTATTTATAACTTTGCTAAATTCCACAAGTGCACGGGTCGTTCATGTAGTATCTATGGTATCGATCCCACGAGGAAGCCTAATCTAGTCCTAAAATCTAAGGTCATACTAAAATTGCAATGATTCAAATCAAAATAAACTAACACAGAAATAAATTAATCAACAATTAATTTAGAAATTGAGTTGTAGAAATCTAATTAAGAAAACAAATCATATAAACCAATCCAAACCCTACCTAGAAACTATCGAGTGAGAGAAAGGGGATTTTGATCTAAAATTAATGAAAACCGAATTAATTGTGAAATTATTGACTTAATGGGTCTAGACAGTCCTAGGGTGAATTACTCTCTCTCGAGTTATAATTCTTAACCCTAATTGATAATCCCTAACTTAAATTATAAAATTGTGATCTCTTGATCCACAATTTACCCAAAACCTAAATTAGTTCTAAATTGTCTAAAAACCTACTGGGAACTCATGCTCAATCTTTCATTTCATGATTCTACCGGTTTCATTCAATTCTTTACCTATCAAATCATCTAACTCTCATTAGCCCAATTTGATTATTTTCACTCGATTCACCTTCCCAGTTTATTTCTAAGTTATTAAGAGGAGAACTAAATCACAAATAAATCAATAAAAAAAACACAATCAATCAAACTTGATTAATCTCAAAAATCAAAATCCCAAAGGTGAGTATAAATAACAACTCAACATTCAACACAACCTATTCTCAACACCTATTTCAATTTTATAAATGAATAAAATTGAAATAACTAAAAAATACGTCGGGAATGGAATTGTAGAGGTAGCAACAGTGGGAAAGCACCCGTTTTGGCAAGTACGTCACATCAAGCTTCCTCTTTGTGTTTCTCTTCCTTTGTCTCCTTTCTCAATCTCTCGATTTCTCTTTAGGTTTTTCTAGAATTGGCTGACGTGAAGGCTCTCCTTTTTAGACTCTCCAACTCTTGTATATGTCTCATAATGATGTATTTATACTTTGGAAGCTCTAGGTTAAAGTTGAGGTCTAAACGGTCCAAAAAATCTTACGAAATTTGAATTTTTGCTTCAGGCCGATGTAAGCCACGATCATGGCCTTGCCTGTCACAATCGTGGCTAGTGCCTAAACCTTTCTATCATGATTGTGGCCTAGAGTGCACAATTGTGGCCTGGATCCAAGCTCTCTGTCATGACTCTGCCTACTGTGCCATGATCGTGGCCTATGTTTTTGGCCCGAAACTCTTTACAACTTCTCTGTTCTTTGTAGTTTACCCTGATAACAAACATATCAATATACCTCAAAAATATAACAATTAAGCTCAAAGACTCATACTAACCCATAAAAACACTTAAACACATAAACTGACACAATCAAACCATAAGTACACACTCAATACCCAAATTCATACTAAATACATAACAAATTAAACCCTAAGATATAATGCAAATGACAGCTATCATATACATGATAATCATCTTAGAAATGATCAAAAGCATAATTAAACATCTATTAAAACATAATATGATTTACAACTATCAACATCTCCACATTTAAACTTTTGTTTTTCCTCAAGCAAAAAGGAAAAACACAAACAAACCACACAATAAGATATACATTCATACAACATGCACTAATGATACAATGGCATCTAACTTGACGAAATCAATTTAACCTCAAACAAAAATCATTCAATTTTTTTAACATATTAACCAATGAAATTTATGGCTAAGCACTTTGGATTGAATATACATACTAATCAAGATATTAACATCATATTCATTCGCCTAAACCACTTGTATACATACATTGATAATTAGTAATCAACCAAAACTGCAACTATCACTAAGTCTCCCTTCATGAAAATTGTTGCTATTTTCAAAGATTAGTAGGATTTATTTATCAAAACACCATTTTTTTAATTTTCTTTAACGTTAACCTTATCTTTTGACGCGAAGGCAAACACCTTATCATAAATGTCTCCCGGTTACTCAACTAGGCCATTTTTTATTAATTAGCTTGGTTGGAATGTCATTCTACCCTTTTCTAGTTCTTTTCATAATCCAATATTTATTTCAAAAGGGCCAGTGGAATAGTTATTCATTTAATAGAAATACACAAAAAAAAATTTCATTTCACATAGCCTACCTTATTTCTTGTAGTCAATCATCCTCATGTAAGACTACTAATAATACTAACATATTCAGTTCACTTATAATTATAAATGTATGTAACAAATTTCCAAAGACGAACAAACTAATGTCATATCCTAATTAACATGCATATTTAACCAAAGATACTTGAAAAATAAAATGCACAAGCTAATATCCCTTTACAAATTCAATGACTATGTTCAAAGTTTAATTCCATCAAGTTATTGCCATTAACACATTCACATAATCCACATATATGCAATATATGTTCACACCAAGTCATCTTAATAAAAAACAAACAGTATGGTATGCAAAATTCACACTTATGCCATGCCAATGCAAAATCCAACATCTAGATACTTAGACAACACATTGTCCTCAAAGTGAGAAAAACAAACAACAAATAAAAATAAAAATGACAAGAAAAAAAAGGAAAGGTTAAGAGCATAAAACTAAAAGATTGAGGAGGTGACAGTGTTGGTGATAGAACCATGAAATTCTGGCAATTCTTTCCCTACAAAACAAAAATAAAAATAAAAATAATACCAAAACGAATAAAACTTATCGTAATTCTTGGGTTGCATCCTAAGTAGCGTTTAGTTAACGTCATTAGCTTGACGTACTCTTCCTTTTACAATTAACTTAAGTCAATTATAAGTGACTTACTTCCACCCGTGTCGCTTAATTTCAGTTTAGTAGTCTGTAAATAAGCTACATATTGCAAGATAATCAAAAGGACATAATTAATCAAATTAAGAAAATCAAGTAAGTTTAATAACGCCCTTTTAAGTAACAAACTGTCAACAAAATAGGGAATAATGAAAATCTCTGAAATTTCTATCGACTCTAATAGTTTGCCCTCTAAAAGGGTAAGTTGTGCTTTGTATTCCTTATTTACATCGTCTCCTCTTCTGCTTTCACTTCATGAATAAATACTTTCATATCTTCTTTAATTTCTATGTCTGTTCAAATCTGTTCTTCTTCCTTTCGCTCCTTTAAAGATTCGTCTTCATCAATTCTCATAAGTGAGCTACCCTCCTTCAAATTCTTTAATAACTTATTCATATTGAATTTTGCTTGTTCATCTCTAATTTGACGGATGAGGTTGTCTTTATGGACATCTATCAAGGTTTTTCCCCTAGTAAAAAATGGTATACCAAGAATTAGCGGACAAGTTTGATCCTCTTCAAAGTCTACCACGACAAAATCCACAGGAATGAAAAACTTATTGACTTTTATAAGCACATCCTCTACCAAGTCGAATGTTTCTTTATCAATTGGCCTGCCAAATGAATATGTATAGATGTTAGTTTCACATCTCTTAACCTCAGTTTCCTAAAAGTCGACAAAGGCATAAGGTTTATACTTATGCCTAAGTCGTATAAACATTTTGAAATTTTGAACTACACTAGGTATTGTAAAGCTCTTTGGATCTATCAATTGTGAGGCTATATAATTGGTAATTAAGGAGGTGGAGGTTTTCTTCATGGCTACCATTTAATTATCATTCCAAAATCCCTTGGTAGATAATATGTCTTTAAGGAACTTTACATACTTTGGCCTGTGTTTCAACAGCTCCACAAAAGACAAATAAATTTCTCATTTCTTTAAATTTTCCATGAACTTTGTAAATGGTACATGTAATTCGTTATTCTGAAGTCTTTTTAGGAATTGTATTTTCAGTTCATAAGTTGGAGGAGGAATGTATAGAGGGTCTTTATTATTAAATTGATCCTTTTTCTTCTTCTCTTGGTCTTCTATAAAGTGAGTCTTTCTTTCTACCTATTCTTCTAGCTCTTTCCCACTTCTAAGTGTGATAGCCTCATATTACTCTCTTAGATTTACTTCCATATTGCTCAAAAAGTTTTCACACTTCTCTTATAGAATTTCCAATAACATTGACTCATTTGAACCTTTAGGTTATAAATAGAAGATGCATAATCTTTCGTTATTTGCTCAAATTTCCCTTCTAGTTTCTTTTAGGCCTCTTTCATGTTCATGACCTTGTCCATTATCTCGTCCAATTTAGAATCCTATGAATTGGACTCATCTTGTTAAAATCTTGGCAGGCCTTGAATTCATATTTAAGTTCTTACATTGTTAAACTAAAAGAAATCTGGGTGGTTCTACCACCCCAGATTATAAGTGTTCCAATAAGGATGATTACTTCCCCAACCAAATTATACCTCATTGAAGTTTGCAAGGGTCCTTTGCTCCCTATGATATATTTCCTCCATCATTGTTATTTCTATCTCTTCTTAACATTTAACTTTTTGGATTCCTCATAGTTACCTTGTGATGTCCAAAACTGATGTGTTTTCTATTTTGCACCCAAACTTCCTTCTCTTTCTTTTTTTTTAATTTCGTGTGATTTGGTGTCAAAATCATAAGAAAGAGTAATAATTCCTTAAAACAAATGAATTCAAAACGTCTTAAACCAATTCCTTGGAAACCATGACAAAAACTTGTTGAGCAAGTTTTATTTAATGTAAAACCCTCAATATCTACAAGTATACGAATCGTAACTCATAGTATCAAAGGTGTCAATCCCATGAGGAAACAATTAAAACTAAATGAACCTAACTTTTTCTAAGGAGATAAAATATGATTAAAATAAAATAATAAAAAAATTAAAACATTAAATCAAGAAAATAATCAAATTACAAATGAGCTACCATAAATATATAAGGATAATCAAGGATGAAGTTTAGGGTTCATTCTATCGTTATTTTGCTCCCTATCTTCTATTGATTCAATTATGTGTTGATTCTAAATCTTCTAAGGGATTGACTACTCTTTCTCAAGACCTAATCAATTAACCCTAATTGATTACAAAATTCCAAATTTTGTAACATCTTGATTTACAAAATCTAACTAACGTCTTCAACTAGTTCTTAAATGATCTATCGAATAATTAGGTCCTTACATGAGATCACTTTTCGTATAATTACCAATTTCATATTTAGGAGCCTTATTACGTCATTAACTCTCCTTACCCAACCTAATAGGATTACTTTCGACTCACTCTCTTGATTTATTATCGAAGTATTAGCATACCCAAACATCATAACATTAAAAAAATAAATTGAAATCAACAACAATCAAGTCACAAAACAATTTAAGAACAAATACAAATATGATAATTAGAGCATCCTAAACATGAATAACATATTGAAATCCAATTTACACATCAATTTTAATGAAATAAACAAAGGACAGAAAGAAAGAACTTGATTTGAACTCAAACTTGAAATCTGAAATTTCTGGATTGCTCTTCTTGCTCTCTCACTTTGGAAGATGGTGGCTGCTCTTTTTGAGTGTTTTATGTTCTTAAATAGTTCTTGAGGCTTCTATGGTTTACCTACTTAATTTGGTTCCAAAAATAACCCTAAAATGTTAAAATTACAAAAAGAGTCGCATATTGAAAAAACTCAAATTTGCTAGAATTGTTGTTTGCACTCTCCATCGTCACAATTGTGGCCAGCTTCCATACTTCCAATTCTTCTCCTTTCTTCAATTTTCTATTTCCATACACTCAAACACACATCAAACACCTCTTAAAACATTAAATTAAGGTTCAAATCATGCTCAAAACCATAAAAACGCTTAAAATATGAACAAACACTAATAATGACATAATTCTAACCCTATATACATGATAATCATCTAAGAAATAATCAAAAGCACAGTTAAGCATCTATCAAAACATAGTATAATTTACATCTATCAGTGAAGATGGATAATGTGGCCTCAAGCTACTTTCTCAATCAAAAGAAGTTAATGCCTAAAAAAGCTAGATGGCAAGCTTTCTTGGTAGAGTTTGACTTTAAGATGATGTACAAGCCTAATAAGGCGAACTTAATGGCAAATGCACTAAGTAGGAAGGGTGAGTTAGTATCTTTATCACATCCTAGTTTTCCTTTGCATGATCGAATCACAGAAAGATTACAACATGACCACCAAGCCAAAAAGGTGTTAAAGTAAGTTGAGGAGGGAAAGACTCATAAGTTTTGACTTGAGAATGGGTTGCTCATCACCAAAGGAAGCTAAATTTATATGCCCAAATGGGATGGATTAAAGAAAGAGATCATTGAGTGGTGTCATGACTCCTTATAGGCTAGTCATCTAGGGATGCATCAAACCTTGAGACTTATGGAGTGTGCCTACTATTAGCCCCAAATGAGATATGACATTGAGGTCTATGTGAAGAATTATCTTGTGTGCTAACAAGACAAGGTAGAGCATAAAGCTTTGAGTAGATTGTTGCAGTCGCTGCCAATTCGCAAGAGACCATAGGAGAGTGTCTCAATGGATTTTATTATTGGTTTGCTAAAAATGGAGGGACAAGGCAACATAATAGTTATTGTAGTTGCTTCAGTAAGTATGAAATATTCATACCCATGCCAATAAAATTTACTACAGAAGATGCTGCTCACTTGTTCATTAGGCATATGCTGAATTATTGGGGCATTCCATAAACCATCACTGATAATAGGGACACTCATTTCACAAGACGATTTTGGACAGAATTGTTCAAGGTCTTAGGGTTAAAGTTGAACTTCTCTACAAGTTTTCATCCATAAACTGTTAAGTCAAGAGGACTTTACGATGACTAATTTTGATGACAATCAAATAATAGTAATGATAGAAACAAAAGAACATCTTTGAAAAAAGTGTTAAGTATGCAGACGTAGATATAGACGCAGACGTAGACGCAGATATAGACGTAGACACAGATATAGATGCAAACACAGATTTAGACACAGACACAGACGCAAATATAGACACAGATGCAGATATAGAGGCAGACGCAGACGCAGACGCAGACGTAGACGTAGACACAAACGCAAACGCAAAGGCAAAATAAAAGCAAAGAAGACATAGACGATATCATGCAGACACACTAGCATGTCAGATAGTTATTTAGTTAGAGTTAGTTATAGAACTCAACTAAAGGAGCGGTTATCTAGAAGCGGTTATCAAGAATCAAGAAGCCGTTATCAAGAACAAAGAAGCAGTTAGAGACGAAGACTATAA
>JAOTJB010000004.1:14190450-14208854 GCA_027123815.1 Erythroxylum minutifolium | reverse complement strand
ACTTAACGGGTCTAGAAGATCTTAGGGTGAATTACTCTTTCTCGAGTTATAATTCTTAACCCTAATTGATGATCCCTAATTTAAATTATGGAATCACGATCTCTCGATTCGCTATTGATCTAAAAACATAAATAATTTCTAAGTTGTCTATTAACCTACTGGGAATCTATGCTTGATCGCTCGTTACACGACTCTATTGGATTGATTCAATCCTTTACTTATCAATTCACCTAACTCTCGTTAGCCCAAATTGATTATTTTCACTCGGCTCACACTCTCAGTTTATTGCCAAATTATTAAGAACAGGAATTTGAATCATAATTAAATCAAAATAAACACAACCAATTAAACTTTACTAATCTCAAGAATTGAAAACCTGAAGGTGAGTATAGGCAATAATCAACACTCAACAACGACAAATTCAATAAATATCCCAATTTTATACATAAATAAAATTGAAATAAACAAAGAAAATACTGTTGGAATGGATCGTGAAGGTAGCGAAAGCGGAAAATCACCTGTTCCGGGAAGTATGTCGCGTCAAGCTTCGTCTCCTTATCTCTTTTCCTTCGTCTCCTTCCTTAATCTCTTAAAACTCTCTAGGGTTTTTGAAATGTGACTCGCGTGAAAGCTCTCGATTGAAACTCGCTAAGGCTGCTGCATATGTCCCATAATGTTTTATTTATACTTTGGGCGCTCTAAGTCAAAGTTGGGGTCAAAACAGTCTAAAAATTCATCGAAAACTTGAGTTTTCTGTCAGCCTAATGCAGTGCACGTTCATGGCCCTACCTAGCACTTTTTCCTTTCTGTCATGATCGCGGCCTGAAGTGCACGATCGTAGCCTGACTTGACACTCTCTGTCATGATCATAGCTCTTGGCGCACGATCAGTTTGCATGAACGTGGCCTACGCTTTTTGGCTCGAAAACTCTTTAACTCTTCCCGTTCTTCCCTATTTACCCTACAACACTAGCAAACACATCAAGATACCTAAAAAATATACAATTTAAGGTCAAAGATTCAAACTAACCCATAAAAACACTTAAACACAAAAACTAACCTAATTAAACCCTAAATGCATATAAACACTTGCAATGACATAAAAATACTTGTCAAATCTAACCTTAAAACACAATACAAATCACAACTATCAATACACAGTCATGCATCAACTCATGTTCTTCTCTTAGGCCATGCAGATTCGGGAATTCTAAAGATGTTTAGAAGTATGTTTGGAGGAAAAAATGGGGGATAGATACTAGGAGGGGATTATAGAGCTAGAGATCATTCAGAAGGGGTGATTTTGATTCAGAGAAGCAGAAAACATGGAGAAATCCTAAAAATATCCATCAGAATACAAGATCAAACCTCTACCTTGTAAGAATATTTGATAAAAAATAGATAGGGAGATTTAGAATTATGAACCCATTATTTTCAATTTGTTTTTCTTTCTATTTATATTTGATTTCATGTTCAATTATATGTAACTAAATTCCTTTAGTGTTTAAATTAGATAAACCCTATGTGGATGCTTTGACATGTTTTTATTCATTTATTAATGCAATTGGATTAATTGATATATTGTGATCCAATTACGTGTTTAATTTATGTTCTAATAAATCAAAAATATTATATCATAATTTGATTTTATAACGTAGAGATTGAAAAATCTTTGTTTGAATAGATCTACCATAATTTTGAAGGAGTTGATTGCAACCTTAGAAATAGAATGACATAAATCCTCTAGATTAGGATCAAACCTAATACTTGGATTCATAAATCAGTAAAGCAATCCTATAAGCTTTAACATAAGTAATTCAGTAAAAAACCTTAGGATTAATTTTTGTTAGATTCGAGAAAGTTGTTAGAATACCATAGGAATATCCACGGTCCAATATATCAATAAAACAATTGCATAATAAAAGATCAATCAATTAAGGGTATTTAGGGGGATTCAAAACCTAGACACTAATTCTCGACATCAGTAATTTCCTAAATGGTTTCTTACTTCTTTGTTCAATCTTACTGCCTATTTTATTTTATTTGCTTAAGTTTTAATTTTTTGAATTAAAAAGCATAATCAAATTTGTAAACTAGATCATAGGATAATGATAAATACTAGTAGTCATAGACCTCGTGGGATTGACTCATATTTTTCGGTACTAGCTATAGCTACACTATGCATCTGTGGTTATTTCATAATTGATACACTTAGAAAGAGTCAATCAGCCATATTGAGTGATTCTTTGGTATCTAATGAACCTTCCAAGTCTTCTATTTGACGATCTAGTTTAAACTCTCTCAGTTGTGTCTTTCAAAGATTTCTACACGTTGTTCTCTCAATTTCTAAATCTTTATCAATTAAGCTCGTAGTTCTACTCTGGGTCATAAATTGACCAAGAGTCAAGATCTATAAGAAAAAGAAGACTAACAAATTAATCAAATAAATAAAATAAAAAAACAAAAAACAAAATAAAAATAGTTAGAGTAATAAAATCTAAGCCTTCATAATATTTCAGTTCTCAGCAATGGCACTAAAAACTTGATATACTACAATTAGGTCAATATTTAAATATACCGTAAGTGCATGATGTAGCTATAGTTAACACAGGCAAGTACGGTTCAATCCCATAAAGACTGTGATTACTAATAATTATCCTTTTTTCTATTATATAACTTAAGGATTAGATTTTGGATTTTAATTAAAAATTAAAATAAATAAACAAAATAAGAATTAAATAATTTTGAACTCAAAACAGAGGAAAGTATTTAGAAAAATCAATATCAAATAATAGTGTCTAGGTGATAAATCCCCTAAGAATCATTAAATATTAACTCTTTATCATGTATTTATATTATTGATTATCGAACTATAGGAATTTCTATCTTATGTTAATATCTTTCTAAAGACTGTTAACAACTAATCTATCAATTGATTAATAAAAACCTTTCTAGTTAAAGCCTTTAGGAATGTATTATTGATTTGTGAATCCTATTATTAGATTTGACCGTAATTCGAAGGATTTATGTCAACCTATCTTTAGGTTTGCATGCAACTCCTTCCAATTATGGCAGATCTATTCATATAAGAGGATTTCTTAATCTCAGTCATCTGAAATCAAATCATGCACTAACACTCCGGATATATTAGAACAAGAATAAAAAAATCATAATTGAATCACAATAAATCAATTAATATAATTACGCTAAATAAAAGATAAAAACATATTGTTATCACAAACTAGGGTTCAACACACTTGGACTCTCAACACATTTAGTTACTCATAGAAAACAAAATCAATAACAAACATGCAGAAAAACTAATATAAAACAAAGAAATCATAATTCTAAATCTCCCCTTCTCTTATATTGAATCTTCCTGCAATTATGGAATTAATGTTGTTATCTAATGGATCCCTTGACATATTCTTTATTTTTCCTCATCCCTTGATTAGATATATCACCTCTGAATATTGCTAATGACTTAAAAACTCTTAAAATTTTAGCTCTTCCTTTCTTGCCTTAGCTCATGTCCTTTTATAGTAAAAATTAAGGTTTTTAGGATATACACGGTCTCTTACATAGGCATGTAGGAGACCGTGTATAATAAAAACACCTAAATTTGTGATTTCACATAGGTACAGAGACTTACATGTGCAACATACACGATAGTGTAACTCTACACGAGTGTGTAATTCTATACGACCATAACTAAAATTCTTTAATCTTCACAAGTTTACATAGACTTACACGGTCATTATATATAGTCTTGTAGGTTCTTAATTACTTCAAATCTTCGTTCCATATTTTGATTTCATCCAAAGTATTCTCTTTTAGGTCTATACAAGAAATACTTTATATATAGTCTTGTAGGTTCTTAATTACTTCAAATCTTCATTCCATGTTCTTATTACCTTTAAATGCACTGTCAAAAATACAACAATACTTTAAAATATCAAGCAAAACATGTTAAATATATGTGTACAATTATAGTTTAATAAGCATCTATCTGCCACTCTCAATCATAGTGACCCTTTTTCATGAACATGGAACACACCTCAAACATAGGTTCCTAATATGTAGGCTCCATGATCTCAAAAAATTGGGACCACGCTTCAACACTAATCAAATTTTGAATTTGCTAATCCAAGTTGATCTGCTTTAGCATCTCCCAATTTATGCATCCGTCGCTCCTAAAAATCTTTTCTTTTAGCCTCTAAAACTCCACCTCATGGGGCCTAACAATGAAAAGCAACATCTCATATCACTCTATTAGATGTGTTATCTTCTCTTGCAATGGTAGTGGACGAGCTCCACTCGAGTCTCTAGATGACTATAGCACCCCTCTCTTATAGGGCATATTCTCGAACATATTATCGGTATTTGAGAACATACTTTACGAGGGTGGCATGCTAAAATAGTCAAACCATCGTACTCATTGCAAATTTTTCACGCATCACACACATCAAATATGTTTTAAACAAATAAAAAATCAATCACGGTCCATGTCATTTATACACACATCGAGAACAAATCCATTCTCAATTTGATCATTTCATTTTTCAAAACACTTCCAGTCATAAGGTCATTACACTTTACAATTCACATAAACACTATACAATATTCGTGGAATACATTGTGGACCTAAGTTCCTTTAACAATTGCAACAACTTCATCTCAATTTCATGAACCTAATAATGTAAATAGGTTTCCTTTCATCAAAAAGATACATGTACTCTCTAGTATTTTTAGCTTCTTAAGCCTGAGTCTCAGTTAAAAAATGGGACTCCAATATTCACTTTTGATTCATTCAATATTCATTCATTCTTAGAAGAAAACCACTTGGTCTACTTGGCCTAATTCGGTGGAAGTCTTCTTCGAAAGAAGATTTCTTGCTACTATCATCTATACTGTTCACATAATCTTTATCAATCAACTATATTCATCATCACTTTCCAGTCATCCTTACTACCTCAATAAGATCAATTTCAACTATTCATAACATCTTAATAAGATCAATTTCTATCATACCTTACATGATCAGAATACTCTTTATAATAAAGCTCAGTGAAATAATAAACACAACCATTTACTCTTATGCTTTGGTATTTATCATAATGATCATTACATCTTATCTAGAGATGTATTTACAACAAATCACCAATTAACATCTTACGCTAATGATACCTTAATCTCATTTAATTCTAGACAACATTTCTCTCTCTGTGTCTGCCATTATAGTGATAGAACCAAATAATCTCAGCCATGATCTTGGGGACTCTGCCATAATATTGCCCTGCTTCTTTTCCTACCTTTTTCCTCGAATTCATCACATTTAGTAACATCATTTACACTTTCGATTTATTCTCAAGTGATCACTATAACTGTTTTTATACACCACCCTGATTCATCTCAGAAAGTTAACTATGGGAACCATGACTATGGAAAATTCAATAAGTCATAGATCACTTCCTATATCATCTCCAAACATATAATACATAAGTGTTTAATAACATTACTAGTCATGGCAATCACATTATCAGATATGCTCTCACAATAACAAACTAACTTAACTTTGAGAACTTCTACATATATCATTATCATTCATCTCATCTTCCAATTATCATTTATTTCATCTTACTTACTTACGTTCTCAATCAATTCAAAATTATAGATGCATAGTCATCATGAAGTTTTGATCTCAATTCCACCAACATATTCTTATGGTATATCATAACTCTTGTTACATTAATCAAACAAATATTTCAGTTCCATATTCATCTTCTCAAGGTCATAAGAAAGTTTTATTTTAATTCCACTTTGCTTGTATACTTTAAATCTCATTATTTCTACTTGTATCTCTATTTTCCTCAACCAATCCACGACAATGCATTCACATCTATATCACATTCAAGTATATATCACCACAGTACAATATTGATGACATATTCAATAATACATCCACCAATTCAAATGCATTGAATCTTTATTTGTCATATCTAACCATATAATATTTCTCATTTCTAAATATTCACAAACTTTCATTTCCTCACATTCTGACAAATCATCATTCTTCTCACTATTTCTATCAGCTCAAACTCTTAACAATTTTTATGCGTGTGACTAAAGTAAATGCTTCTCAAACTGGCGCTCAGTTGCTACTGCCTACTATGACTTGTCTAAAATGCATGTAACTTGACATGTATTTCAAAAAATGCCTATGTAAGACACTAAGCCTAGACTCTGATACTAAGCACTGTGGCTTCCCACTCCTATCCAACACGTGCCCGCATGCCCATCAGACATTCGAGCACATGCTGACGGAAGCTGTGCGCTAACTAGATCACTTTCACTTATCTCATGGCATAATAATTTAAAACACAATTATCACAACATCTAAAAACCCAATTCCTCATTTTCATTTCATAAAATATGATATGCAATGTAGCATTACATACATCATCCATATATATACTTTATCAAAAGCTAATCAGAGTTTACAATTCTATTTACAAAATACAAAAATTTTATCTAAATCCTTCGGTCGCAGTTGATCGACCTTTGAGCCATTTCTTGCCTCCCAAAAGCAGTACTAGATCTCTTCTAAGTTGTCTTAGAAGCTAAGTCGCCTCTCTTAAACCTGAAAAGTCAACGTTGCAATTTTGGTGAGTTTTTCAAATTCAGTGAGTTAACCATCCACGATGGTTCACTCATATCAAATAACACAACAATTCATAGAGTCACATAATTCACATCCTTTCATTCATCATCATATAGCATCACAAAAATACTTTGTTCACAATTTTCACATTTTTCATTCAACACAATTCAACAATACATTGTAATCATTCAAAACATACATTTCAAATATATATGCAATGCTTATGAGACTCACATTCATTTATTACGTTATTGTGATCGAGTGTCTTTTTCACTTTCCCTTATCTATTATGGATATCGGGCTCATTAATAACTATCCTTTATCTGTTGGAGATACAGGGCTCATTATACATAGTAAGCTGGAGGCTCTTATAACATTTTGAGCTTTAAGCTCTTTTTCACTAGCAACTCTGGTCACAACTGCCTTTATGTTATCATGTATTTATGTAATGAAATGCATCCTATGTATTCAGTCAATCAATTGTGCTCAATTTGACATATTCATGTTCACGTTCACAATCTCATTCACATTTATCATCAGACCTTAGTCTGGCATTCAACATTTAAGTTGAGAATCACTTGTTCAGTCAAATTCACATTCAATGAGCACTTCCAATATGTTTTTCATGCATCAAATGCCTCGGACATTAAATGTCTGGAATCAACACATTCAAATTGCATAGTAATTCAATACAGAATCTAAACAAACAATAAATCGTTGTGAGACCATCTAGGTCACTTACAATTTGCTCCAAATAGCTTATTGCCTCGATGTCCTGACAATGTTTGGATTTGGTCACTCTAATTGCTCTTCTATATCATGTAAACATACACATTACTAATTTGTACATTCTCATAAATACTCAATCATATACACATGTATATGTGTTATGTATAATGCATGCTTAATGACACTCTCGGGTATGCATAACCTTAATCATGTGTCTCAATCATTCAGACATGTTCATTTATATATGTCTAGCTTAATCTTAGTTTTATGCCTAAATTGTTCAAGATTATTCTAAGTTTTTCATTCAATCATTCATCGAGGTCATTCTAACATTTTAAGACCACATAATATCCAATTTATCATTCATCTTTACTTAAATCACTTAAGCCATCATAGGTTCACTTTCATTCTCATAACATCTCCAATTTCCCATATTTGAATGCCTAATGTTCAACAATCCATTCTTAATTTATATCCTCATTCATCATCCTAAACATATCACTCATTTAATTACTTGTTTCATCATCAAACTTAGCTCATTTCAAGCTTCATTCAAGCCTAAAAGCATCACAGGAAAGCATCCAATCATTTGCTGTTCCAAAACATACATAAAAGAAGCATATTTCATTTGATAACTATGCCCACGATCGTGGACCATTTCCCATGATCGTGGACCTTGTTGACAAAAAGTTTCAGCCCTTTATGATATTCCCATGATCGTGGACATATTCCCATGATTGTAGGTTTCCATATCTGAAAGTTTCCAGCTTTGTTATTCTAATTTCCAGCTTTTTTCTAACTCTATTTTCAGGTCAGTTTTATATGACAATTATGACCTAGAAAATGAGGTATTTAGGCAATAATTATTCTAACCAAATGTTCCTATATGTCTTAAGTTTCTAATGACATATAGTTAATGCAATTTGGTTCAATATTCTATGAGTTATACCCAACATACTAAATACTATTCTCAAACTATAACAACACCCAGTACTCAACTTCAAGCCAAATTTCAAAACCATTAGGGAGATAATTAAAATTTAATTCCTTTATGCTATTGTAGCCATATGGCTCTATTTTAATGTAAATTAAAAATCATCCCATTTGGATATCTATAGATCAAGATATGGCCAAAATATAGATGCCTATTCAGTGAAAACACTCCTAACATATTCGAGCACACCTCATCATCATTTTCATCCTAGTACATCTCTTTTGCTTAGTATATCATTTCTAGCTTATGTCCTCATTATTTCCTCTTCATTCCTACTTTCATTTCAGCTCAATATTATTCACACACAATTTAAAATCGATTATTGATCATAAACACTAAAAACAGAACACATTCATCATCAATTTTTTGCATATGTTCAACTTCATTTTTTTCAACTTCATTTCATTTCTAACTATCACCTTAATTCATCTCATTTCAAGATACTAATTTAGCCCTTTCTTTAACCT
Organism: Erythroxylum minutifolium; assembly: GCA_027123815.1. NCBI lineage: Eukaryota > Viridiplantae > Streptophyta > Magnoliopsida > Malpighiales > Erythroxylaceae > Erythroxylum > Erythroxylum minutifolium. Next base: position 14,200,004 of record JAOTJB010000004.1, on the reverse strand, counting down.
CAATATCATTCTAGTTCATTAATAAAACAACTACCTAAAAAAATCATATGATTAAGCATTAAAAATAGAACATGAGTATATCATCTTTTCATGAAATTTCTGCATTCTTTTTACATCATCTTAATGATCTTTTTATCTCAAAATCTTCTCTACAACTTATGAAAGGTTTATCATCTTATAGGTAAAAGCAAGAAATTTATATACTCATTTCATCACTCACGATTCACACATATATACATCACCATTTCATGAACATTTAACCTCTAATTATCATCAAAGCTTGTTTCATTCAACAAAACATGAAGAGTAATGCTTTTTACTTACTTGTTTAGCTTTAATGTCTTCAAATCACTCTTAAACCTAGTCTCTCAAAGCCATACAATCATCGTCATTCCAAAGGTGGTAGGGTCAGGTCTTTAGTGACAAATATGGAGATGACAAGAAAATAGGAGTGGCAAATGAAAGGTGAGAACAAGGTTCTTTAAGAGGGTGAGAAATGAGTATCGTAGATGAAGAAGATTAAAGAAGATGAGATTAACAAAGATGAGGACATTGAATAAGGTGAAAGGCCAATTAAAAAAAATGAAGATGGTCTTTCACTTTAGAGGAGTACCGTAGGGGGTGGATGCATAGCTTGGCAAGTGACAAGTATGTCCACTACCTATATGTCTCACTTGGTTCTCTGATTTTAACCAGTCCATTTAACTCCAATTGTCTTCCAAATTTTCAATATAGATTTTCAACAAATCCTAATGTCATTTGTCAATTATTTCCACTAACATCCATCACTTATTTCTACTATACTAATATTTGTCAATTGTCTTGCTATTTGACATTTTTTCTAGTCCAAAAATACTCGATATTCCTAGAAACTTCCTAAATTTCATCAAAAATTCTAAATCAGCAATTATTATCACCAAATAAAATTTTCAAGAAATATAAACCACAATTCATATGAAAATCACATTTATAATTCAATTATACCCGAAAAATGTCAATGAATGCATGAATAGTCATTGTACTGTGCAAAAATCAAATTCACGTGTATGTGTGCAATTTTATGCATGAGAATGAAATGCATTTTCCTAATTTCTCATTGTTATTTCTCTCATGTACAGTATTCTAAGGTTGTAACCCTTAATATGGGATAACGAGAAGTTATAATGACCCTTCACCTCTCTATCCTTTGCTCTTCATTATTATACACCTTATGTTCTTCTTAACATGTACCTAAAACAAAATAAAATGTAAGAAAATAAAGAATATGAATATGAAAAAGCAAATTTTCCCTACACTTAATTCGCACGTTCATTATGTTATTCATACAAAAAAGATTCAAATTCAACTTGGAATCAAAAAACAAGAAGAAAAATAGGTAAAATAACCTTATAATGAAGCAATTTTGTAGCCCTAACTATTTAGCGAAGAAAAACCTTAGGATTTGCAAAATACCCATATTTTGAGTGTAATTCACATAAAAAGCAAGAAAAACATACTTGAATGTTGCAAAATTATTCAAAAAGAGTTGAGCTAGGTTATAGGAGAGAGAGATGCAACAAAGGGATGGTAGAAAAGGGATAGAAAATGGAAGAAAAGAAGAAAGGTAGGGTTTTAAAAGTGTATCGTAGACTTATATGGCCACACACATGAGCATGTGGGTGATCGTGTAAGTAACTGTAAGCACTGAATATTAGACACGAGCACGTATGTTGACATATTCCAGTCCCAAGCCGTATAGTGTGAAGAAAATTTGTAAAATTTCCAAAGTTATACATCACCATGTTTAATGACTGTGTAGGTCACTATAACCGTGTAAAATATGCAAAACTGAAATTTATATATACATGAGCTTATACATGACCGTTTATACCTAAAAATTCCCTAAAACTTTAAGGATTTTCAGTCAAAATCGTAAAAGTCAAAAAAACATGCCAAAAACACAAAACTAGACAAAATTAAATAAAGATGCTTTATAATCGAACATATAAAACATAAAAAAATCAAAATAACATAATTAAATCATAAAAATTTATTATAATTCTTGGGTTGCCTCCAAAGTAGAACATGTTTAACATCTCTTACTCGACGTACGTATCATAATCAAGTGGCTTATAAAAGTTAAGTTTTTGCTTTCTTACTTTAGGTTCCTTATCCTTTAAATAAGTTACCTACTTTTTCCTTGTGTCACTTTCTCTTCCTTATTTTTACCTTAAGCTGGAAACAGTCCTATAAACCTTTAATAGTCCTACAAAACATCTAAAATTGAATCATCAAATATATTTCTAGAATAATTATCACTAACAAGTTCAAGGTAATGATTCAAGAAATCAGACATTTTAAATGTGACCGCTTTGTCTCCAAACCAAAACACTATCTCGCCCTTACTAACATTAATAATAGACCTAGTAGTGGCTTAAAAGGGTTAACCTAAAACTAAAGGTACTTTTATAGCCTCCTCTATATCAAGAATCATAAAATCAACTAGAAAAATAAACCTGTCAACCTTAACAAATATATCCTTAATAATACCTCTAGGATACCTTATCAATATTTTTGCTAATTGTAAACTTATCCTAATAGATTTGGCTTTACCTAATCCTGGTTTCTTAAAAAGTGAATAAGGAATCATATTATTGTTAGCCCCTAGATCGACTAAAGCCTTTTATATTTTTAAGCTACTAATTTGAAGACGGATAGTAAAACTCTCTAGATCTTTAAGCTTCTCTATTAGCCTAATCTAAAGAATTGCTGAGCATATTCCACTTAGAGTTATGATCGCTAACTCCTCTAACTTCCTCTTGTTTGCTAGTAATTGCTTTAAAATTTTTGAATACTTTGACATCTGTACAAGAGCCTTAATAAGGGGTAAGTTAATATAGATTTATTTAAGCGGTTAAAAAAACCTGCCAAACTACTTATTTATGCAATCATTCTTCAATTTAGCAAGTTAAAAGATGGCATACTGAAATTCCTTAACTTTTGGAAGGTGTTTTCACCTTTAGCTTCCTTTTAACTTATAGTGCCACTCTCTTTCTCATCTTAGGTTTTATTCTCCTCTTGTAACTCTTTTCCAATTCTAAGGCGGTACTACATAAACTCCCTTATGATCTTTCATAAATTAACTTTGTAAGCAAACTTATCTAAGTTTCTAAGTTATGCATAAAAGCCTCTTGATTTCTTAATGAAGCCTTTGTGTTTTGAAAGCTGGCCTCTAAATGTTAAAGAATTATGAGCAATGTCTTAAAAGCTTGACTTCTTTCTTAAGGTGGGTGTTGCTAAAATCATGGTGGAAGGTTATTTTTTGACTATCCTTAATTTTCCTAAGAGAAATTTGGGTGATTTCTACATCTTGGATTATATGTATTATTGTAGGGATTATTATGGGGTCTATAAACATTCCCCATGTAATTCACATACTTGTTTTATAGTGCTTAAAGATTTTGACTTGGATCTCCTAGCCCACTCACCACACACTACATTGCTTAGAATAGTTGAGGATTCATCATCAATCTCTCAATCTTTCTTCTTAAAACTTACACCTAGTTCACTAATACCGTAACTATATGTACATTATATACTATCAATAGCCTGGTTAGTTTTGTTCAAGAAGAGTACCACTGATAATTCTGCATTACCATTTATTTAATGAGGTCTTAAGCTACTTTTGATTTTTTATTATTTAGAGTACCTTCAGCTATAGCATCTATCATCTACATCATTTTTTTATTTAGCCTATTGTAGAAGGTCTGAATTTGCATCCATAATGGTAGACCATAATGTGGGCACTTTCTTAACATCTCCCTAAATCTCTCATGTGTATCATATAATGTCTCTGAGTCAATCTAGGCATAGGAGAAGATGCCATTCCTTATTTTAGCAGTCTTAAATGGCGATGAGTATTTCAAAAGAAACTTCTCTACTACACGGTCCCAAATGGTAAGGGATGACCTAGGCAAAGAATTTAACCATTGCTCTGCCCTACCCTTTAATGAGAACAATAATAGTCTTAATCTTATTACATCGTCATTGGCACTATTGACCTTAAAGGTATCATAATCTGTAGAGAGTTTGCTATATGTGCATTTCATCTTGTAGCCCATCAAATTGGATAGATTGTTTCACCATTTGAATAATACTCGGTTTAATCTCAAAATTATTGGTGGTAATAGTAGGACTCATAGTAGGTTTAAACTCTGTTCCCGTCAAGTCAGGTCTAGTGTAATTGAATATAGTCCTTAGTTGGCCTACCATAGTGTCTGATTCTTTGGTATCATTCTGACCTTCCAAGTACTCTATCTATCGCTCTAATTCAATCTCTATAAGTAAGCTCCTCTAGAGATTTCTATGAGCTATCCTCTCAATCTCTAGATCTTCATAATTAAGTGTGATGGATTTCTTCAGGCCATAAATTTACCTCAAGACATGTAGAGGTAAGAAAACTAAGTCAATAAAATTATTAAACAAATTAAAAACAAAAAGTAAAAAGAAATAAAACAAGAAATAATGGATAAATTAATAAAAATTAGGTGTTCCTAATAACCAATCCCTAAAAATGACCCCAAAACTTGGTTGTACATATTTTTAATGTGTTTTAAATTATAAGTATATGGCATAGCTATAGTTCACTAGAAAGTACAAGTCGATCCCACAAGGACTGTAATTAATAATAATAACCTCTTTTTATATTATATAACCAATAAAGAAGATGATGATTTAATTTAAAACTAACATAAACTAAAACTGAACTCAATAATGAACTAAAACGTAGATACATGATGATTAATCAATATCAAATATCTAGTACCTAGGTGATGAATCGCCCTAACATCTCTTAAAAATTAACCCTTTATCATGCAATTCAATTATTTATTATTAGACCGTGAAAATTCCTATATTATGTAAATATATTTCTTAAGAACATTAACAACTAATCTTCGGTTAATTAACTAAAACCTCTTTTTGCTTAAGACCTTTAATATTGCATTACTCAATTCGTGAATTTCATTATTAAGTTTGACCCTAATTTAGAAGATTCATGTCAACCTATCTCTAAATTTGTAGGCAATTTCTTTCAATTATGGTATATCTTTTCACACAAAAGGATTTCTCAAATTATATGAAATCAAACATTATACCAAAATCTTGAACATATTAATTCAAAAATAAAAATGCATAATTGAATCATAATGAATCAATCAATCAAATTGCATTAAATACAATATTAGATCACACTATCCATCCAAACTTAAGGTTCATCATACCTAAACATTAAACAAACTTAGTTCATAAACGTAGAAATTGAAACAAACATCAAAAGTCGATAAGAAACATTAAAAGAAAAATATATATATATATCTAATGAAATCCTCTTGAAACTTTGATAAAAAGGCTACGCTACTCTCTATCGTATCTCTTGAAGTAATCTTCATGTTTTCCTCATCCTAGGTTTAGAATTATATCTCTAACTCTAAATCTAGTCTTTAAACCTGACTCTAGTTGCCTCCCTTTGTCTCCTCTTTATAATTACCTTTTATATTGTGAAATTAAGGTTTTTTTGTTATTAACGGTTAGTCACACGATTGAGTGAGTTACCATATATCTTAAAAACATCTTTAAATTGTCACTTTACATGTTTCTAAAAGCTTACATGGGTATGGGACATGATCGTGTATGTTATTTAAACATGTGTGCATCTTTATATGGGCATGAAAACTGCTTCGAAACTTTACACATTCACAATCACTTATATGGTCCCCTTATATAGTTATATATGATACTCATATAGGCATGTATCTAAAAAATAGCTCTATTTCTTCTATTTTATGCCCTGATTTCACCTGAATTCTTCTCCTTTTGATCTATAAAGGCAATTAAGAGCTAAAAACAAGCTTGAAACAAAACAAGGACCAAAAACAATGTAAAACTCTCAAATAACAAGCAAAAAATAAATATGGGAATAAAAATAGAGTCTATTAATCATTTATTATGACACTTTGTAGATAATTCTTGTAGATTTTAATAGTACTTTCTATGCTTATAATCTAAAGGATGTATGAACTTGAAATGACCTTATATGATTTCAAATCATACATCAACAATATAAGGGTATCAATTCACACGAAGTAATAAACAACATGAGTTATAAGAAAGAAGTTGGATAGAAATTTGGTAGGTGATTAAGATTTCAAAGAAGTAAGATTGTCCTTGGTAATTGTCTCGCCTCAAACCACTTACCAATTAAAATTCTCAATATGGCCAAGCCCCTATCTAAATCACCCTATTCGGGCTTATAAACTATCTTACAAAACTTGAGAGATTCCAATAGGCAAGAAATAAGTATGGTAAAAGAGGTAAAGGGATTTTAAACTTCTAAATGTATGAAAAAGCTTGAAATGGTGAAAAAGGTACTTAAAGAACTGCATTAGAAATATGTAAGTAGTAAAAGCCTTGACATCAAGGAGACCAAGATATTAACTACACAAGAACAATCTAATTTATACATGGATCCAACAAACAAAACCAATATCACGAGATAAAAGCCCGCTTTAAGCAATTATATTATAACACTTGATGTTTACAAATCCTTGCACAACCAAAAATTAATAGTTTAATAGATACAAGATGAGACAGGAATTCTACCTTCTTATTTAATGCAATCTTAGCTGGAATAAATGCAAATAAAATATCAAACTTGATTAAGGATATTGAAGAGAGGATTTGGGATCAAAAGGAGCTAAAATAGGAGATCTCTGAGTACTTTATTATATGTTCTCATCTGTTTTATCCCAAAAGAAATAATTATTGAATAAATTTAGGATCTTATTAGACCTATTACATCTCAAGACATAGAAAAAGAATTAATAAGCCTTAACTCCAATAGCTTCCCTAGTCCATATAGGCTTAATGTATTTTTCTCTAAAGAATTATAGAGCTAAACAAAGATATAGGTCAATAAACTCATCATGGAATTATTTAACTTAAGAAAATTGCTAAAGGAAATAAATAAAACTCATATTTTCCTACTACCAAAGATGTCTAATCTTAATTCTCTAAAAGGCTTTAGGCTCATAACCTACTGCAACTTCCTATACAAGATCATATTTGAAGTACTTATCTCAAGGCTAAATGAACACTAGAGTCTCTTATAAGCAAATCAAAAGGAGCTTATATTAAGGGAAGGAATATAAGTGATAATATTCTATTAACCTAAAAGCTAAAGGCTACCAAATGAATGACTTCATCAAAAGTTACATCATAAAAGTTGACTTTCATAATGGCTTCATCAAAATTTACGCCATAAAAGTTGACTTTCATAAGGCCTTTGATTGAGCAATACACTCATTAGAGGCATTTGATTTGCTATAAAAATAAATCACTTAGATTGAGCAATACGTAACAACCACATCCTTTCGTGTTAAGGTGAATAGATAACCATATTAGGTGTTCAAAAAGAGGAGTAAGGCAAAAAGACCCATCATTACTTTATCTATTCCTAATTTGTATTAGGTGTTCAAAAAGAGGAGTAAGGCAAAAAGACCCATCATTACTTTATCTATTCCTAATTTGTATAGCGATGTTGAGCAAGCTCACTAATTACAACATCAAGAAGGACCCCTCTTCCAAATTTTATTACAAAGTTGGCAAGTTAAAGGTTTATAATCTCTCATTAGTAAATGACCTACATATGTTTTATTGGGAAATTATTAGCTCAATTAGGGTTCTAATGAACTCACTTTATTCATTTAGGAAGCTATCAAGTCTCAACATTAATACAAGCTACATGCTAGTTTTAATTGGAGCAAATTCTTAAACTTAATAGCTCTCTATTATCTTTAATTTGAAGATAAAGTCTCTCATTCATATATCTGAGAATTCCTACTTCAATTAAAAGGTCAATATATGGTGATTGTCAAGCTTTGTTTGGTATATTCCATAAGAGAATTGGTACTACTATAATAAAAGCTTAACTTATATAGAAAGACTATAAATGATCAAATCCTCTTAAATAATATACATGTCTATTCGATCTCACACATGTTATTGCCAAAAAAACCTCATAAAGGCATTAGAGAGAATGATGAGAAACATTTTTATAAATTAAAGATGCATATAATTAACCTTATGCTAAAGTAAAATGAGGAGACATTGGATTGCCAAAAGAAGAGGTATTAACGGGTGTATGACTAATGCAAGTCACCAATAATGTGTTCCTTGCCAAAAGGATTTGGAGGCTCCTTATTTATAATGAACTTTTTGAGTGCAATGAGCTTATTGACACTACTTGGAGAATTAGTGCCTATGGAAAATTAAGTCGAGGCTTGACAATTCTTAGACTGTGATGCAAATATTTAAGATAAGGGAAATGTTTTGTTATATTATTAAACATAAAATTGGGAATCGAGAAAAAATATGGCTTTAACTTGATAAATGAAGTGAAAAAGGTCTTATACATATTCCTTGAAGCCTTTCACCTAAGGTATATGTTTAACTCCAAAACTAAAGTCAAGAACTTTATAAGCGGCAATAAATGATATATAAAGTTCAAAGGCTTCTCCATTATTTAGGAAAATATGCTTATAAACAACCTAAGTCAACATCTGAAGAACAACAAAGGATGATAAGCATTAGGCCTATTAACTAACAACTCTTGCTGCCAAGTATTTAGGAATTCGACATCCAAGGTGTAATGTATTAGATTTATATAGTTCAAGTGAAATCCCCATAAGACATCCTTTAATGACTTGTCATCAGAAATAGTTTAAACACTCTAGACATAGTCAAAAGTGTCAAAACACAAATTATTTCATAGACTACAAAGGGGTAGTGTATAAAACGAGCATTACAACCTCTCCAAGTTTGGCTTATGATTAAGTGTATAAGTTATTTATAGAGAAAGAAGTGAAAATTTTAAGAACAAGTACTAAGAGTAGAAAAAGTTTCTATCAAAAGCTTATTAACCTGGATATAAGAAAACATCTTGGCTAGCATAAAATAAAACCATATAACATGAGGCATGACAAGAAGATGGAGTATAGAATGAAGATAAATGAAAAAGTGACAATAATGTTGATAAATGCTTATTTAACTATAATTACACACCCATATTTCATGTGTTTTGCTTGATATTTTATATTTTTGTTGTATATTTGGTACTTAATTTGCATTTGTAGGAAATAATTGCCTTTACGGACTAAGAGGAGAATAATTTGGATGAAATCGTGGCATGGAACAAAGATTTAAAGTAACTAAGGACTTACACGATTGTGTACAATGACTATGTAAGTCTATATAAACATGTGAGATTGAAGAATTTTATTTCTAGTCGTGTGGAGTTACACGCCCGTGTATGTTGATATATAGAGTCATGTATATTGCTCGTGTAAGTTTTTGTGCCTGTGTGAAATCATGAATTTTGATATTTTTGGAAATACATAATCACTCACACACTCATATTGTAACATCCCGTTTCCATATAATGGGTTGAATTATAGAAACGGGTACATGTGAGAAATTAGGAAAACACATCTCATGCTCATGCATTTGTGAACAGTGAT
>JAOTJB010000004.1:14145784-14155790 GCA_027123815.1 Erythroxylum minutifolium | reverse complement strand
GAACAACTATGCATTTGAAGCACAAAAATTGGCTTTTATTTCATGAGATAATGTTTTGGAAATTTTCATATGCATAATCAAATCATATATACTATATGCATGTATTCTCTTTTGGTTTACAGCCTTGGCACAGTTCCATTTTATCGGTTGGACCGATAAATAAAGGCATGGTGCCTTACTTGATTTTAGTATTCAACGTTTCTATATGATTTTTTGATGATTGGTGAGGAAACGATTGGCCAATCGTGTGCTGGGCACAACTAATTTAGCGACCCCCGTACCCTTGACACTGGTATATAAAAGTTGAGTTCCCATATCGACAACTTCCTACTGGACTTGCGGGTGATTCCACACCTAGGGTCTGGACACCGATGAGGTCATCACCTAGGGTTATGACGCTCTTGTCGACTGTAGTCCGCACTCACCACAGATGAAGTTCAGCCAACACTGAGGATCGATGGGCGTGCACTCTAGTTTGGCCGACTAATGGTGTCATACATGATTGTTTTGGCTTACCCTGATATTTGTTTGTCTAACGAGATTTGATTTATACATGTGATGTTTTTATGCTTTTGTGTATTGGAACTGGAACCTATGTTCGGCGGATGAGTGAATTAATAGGCTAGGCCTATATGGTTCCTAACCAATATATGTTGAGTCATAGACTAGGCCTATATATTTCTATGTGTTGTATGTTCACCTTATGGGTTATCTATACCGTCTTAGTGTGTATCGAGTTATATTCGTGACATATGTTTTTTCCTGCTCACTGAGTACATAGTGTACTCACCCCCCCTTCACTTCCCAACCATGCAGGTTAATTTGGTGAGTTTGAAGTTCTGAGTGGATCGTGCGGTCTTTTGACATTTTCAGGATATTACCTCACGTAAGTGGTTTTTGTTTTGTACTTTATTGTATAGTGGCTCATGATTATATCGATATGCTTTATAATTTTGTAAATTAACTCTTGTTTGTCTTGTGGTTTGTAAATGACTTTATGTATGAACATTTTGTATTGTCGTTGAGATTGATATTTAGTTAGCCTTGTATAGTCGGGTTAAGGGTACCGTGAGTATCTTTAGCCCAGGTATGCAGCGGTTGTTATGTGCCCGATGTGGTTCTGGGTCATGACATCCTTAGCCCCCAATGGAGTAGACTTTCAAATCATAGACATCATGTTTTTGGAAGAATTATCCTTTGTTATAAAAATGATGAGCTCAAGGTAGATTTGTTGGACTTTAATGAGTAAGCAATGCATCTCCATCTGACTTTTCTGCAAGAGAATGTTGATATAAATATCTTTTTTTATCTATGCGAGTAATTATTCTTTTCAGAGAAGATGCCTTTTGAACAATCTTATAACAATCAACAGCTGCATTACTAAACCATGGTTGATATGTGGTGAGTACAATTTATTCCTCTACACTTGAGGAGCTTAAGGCCATTGCAGCCTTAAGAACCATTCAGATGATTCAAAGACTATGTTTGGGATATAGGTGTGACTGCTCTAAAATTCATAGGACACTCCTTTACTTGGTTAAATAAACAATCCTCATCTTGGAACACTCGGAAAAAAAATTAATCGTGCACTTGCCAATGATACTTGGTTGAAAAAATTTTCAAACAGTTTTGTAAACTTTAAGGATCCATTATTCTCATATCACACCCCCATTATAGTTGAAAACTTGTTTCCAAAATATATTACTCATTATCCTTTCAAATTTAATAATTACCTTGTGCATGACCATTATTTCCCTAAAGCTTAGTGGAAGGGAGTTGAACTCCACCATATTAGCTATTCACTCAACCAGATCAAAACTAGAAGCTACTCAATCAATGTTAGCTTTGAAGCCTAATGATCAGAAGCTACTGGATAGAGAGAGGTTAGTAATTACAAGATATTTTCATGTTATGAAAAACCATCATTCACTACTTCAACAAAGAGAAAAAGTAAATTGATTCAAAGATGGTGACCACTATACAAGTTTCTTCTATCTTCAGCAGGTTCACCACTCCTGAACTCTCAAGACATATAAAAGGAAGCCATAACGTACTTTAGTTGCCTTCTTGGTTTCCCTAGTCTTTCGACTGCTTCCCTCTCTAAGCTAAGATCACTCACTTTGAAGCAAGTCTCTCCTCATGATTTGGACCTTTTAACAAAACCTGTTGAGGACAATGAAATTGAGAAAGTAGTATTCGATATGGACAGTATAAAAGCCCCTAGGTTTGATGGCTTTAACGATTACTTCTTCCAAAATCATGGAATATTATAGGAAATTTTGTGGAATAGGCAGTTCGAGAATTCTTCACTAATAGGACACTTCTTAAAGAAATCAATAGAATTTTTCTCTGCTTGATCCCTAAAGGCCCCATCACATTTAAAGACTTCAAACCCATAGTATGTGGTAGTGGTAGATTGCATAATGTTTTAATGGATAGTTTAGTATATGTTTAGCATTAAATTGAATGATTAGTGTATATTTAGGTTAATATTATGTTATTTGGTTAGAAATTTACGTTTTGAGGGTTTATAGGTTAGAGCATGCCATTGAGCTTAAATTTTGTGTATTTAAGGCACTTTGATGTGTTTGTTCGTATTACAAATCAAATATCGAAGAACAGAGAGAATTCGGAGGAAACCTAGAGCAAGGCCTAGACCCTTGGACCATGATCATGATAGAAGCATGGAGGGTCTACCATAATCGTGGCTCCTTTTTCCATGATTATGACAGAGATCAAAAATCTTGGGTCACAATCATGGCCTAAACGATAGACAACACGACAACCTCCTAACCATGACTTATCGAAGGATATTTAAGATTTTTTGGACTCGGGAAAACCCTAGGGTTTACAAAAAATGGAAAATACTAAAAAGAAAGAGAAAGAACCCTAAAAGGGGGTTCCAACCTTTAACACTTTGAGAAAGATCTAAGGAGAGAGGAAGAAAAAGAGGGGAGGAGAAAGGAAGAAGGAGAAGAAGGGGATGTAATGCTACCATCTTCCTAATCTATTCCAATCCTTCCAAATGACATTTCATTTCATCTTTATTATTCTTTCTTTTGAATGTATAAGATGGATTTGATAGTGATGCACTTGGGTTTGATGGATTTGATGACAATTTTCTAAACCTTTTTAGGGATTTGTTCTTAAATCAATGTTAATGTGAGTTCTTTTGATATTGATACATTGAGTGTTGTGATTATTTGTTATATTTGCATGCTTCGGTACCAAATTGAAAGTGTAAACTGATAACAAAATGATTAGATTGGGTAATGAGAGTTAAAAAATCTAATAGATCATGCAAATAATCAAATCAGAAATTTAAAGGAAGAGAGATCTCGTGTGAGGACCTAGTTGTTTATTAGAGGGCTTAAAATCTGATTGAAATTGTGAGTTTTTTTGTTAATTGAGAGATTGCTAATTATATAATTCAATTAGAGGTTATGATTTAGGGTTTATTGATCATAACTCGAGAGAGAGTAATCCACCTTTCGAAAGTTTAGAACTGATACCGTATTAACTCAAAAGTTATCATATTAGCATTTGATGATAGGACAAATCCCCCTCCTTATAGTTAGCTAATCTTCCTTATAGGATTTCCATTGTGAATTTAGTGGTGCTCAATTTTTCTTCTTTTTGTTTTAATTTTACATTTAAATTCCCATCAATCATCTTCACGTGTTTACTTTTCTGTGCAGTTTTTATTTTCATTTAAATAATTCTTTAAGCCTTAGATAACTTAGATTAGACTAGTTTAACTACTTGAGGGATCGAAACCTCACATACTACACCCACGACCTGTGTGCTTGCAGTATATTAAGGGTTTTAAATAGAAAAAAACTTGCTTCAACATTATGCACCAACTTTTTGTATAAGATCATTTCTAAGATCCTAGCTATCAAACTGAAGAGGGCAGTATCTTCTTTGTTTGGAAAGAACCAATGTGCTTACATGTATGATCGCGATATTAGTGATAACAATCTTATCATCCAAGAACTACGTAAGGGCTATTCTCGTTCCACTTATGCTTCCAACTGCATAATGAAAATTGACTTTCATTAGGCTTTTGATTGCATTAGATTGGATCTCATATAGATAATGCTCCAAGCCTTCGGATTTCTATATATCTTCTTCAACTGTTTAAACCAATGCATTGCCTTTGATACTTTATCTATGTTTATAAATGGCATCCTAACTAAATCTTTTAAGATTGCCCGAGGACTTCAATGTGGGGATCCTCTATATATAGAAATTTGTAGCTCGATAATTAAACAAAAAGTACAGTCTATTCCAAATTTTAGATACCATTCTAAATGAAAAGAGATTGCTTTAACTAACCTTGGGTTTATAAACGACCTCCTTCTTTTTTGTACAGCTTAGACGAGTTCTATTAACACCTTTATGAAGGCACTTGAAAATTTTAAAAGCTACTCTAGGCTGTAAATCAATCTCAATGAAAGCATCTTTTTACTCTCCAAAATAGCCTCTAATCTCCAACTGTTTGTTGCGCAAGTTACTGGTATGTGTCCCACCATCCCTCCAATAAAGTATTTAGGACTTCCAGTGCCTAAAAGCACTTCAATTACTAGGAGTGCTTACCCCTCAATGAAAGAATTCATAGAAGAATCAGCTCATAGGTGAATAAAAATCTACCCTATGCGAGTAAATTACAACTCATAAAGTCTGTGCTTAATTCTTTGCATATTGGAGTTCCCATATATTCTTCTCCCAAAGCATTATCAAAATTATCGAAAGATTGCACAAAATTTTCTTGTGAAGTCATCTGGATAGTTCTAAAGGTGTAGAAAAGGTTGGTTGGACTGATATATGCCTCCCTATGGAAGAAGGTGGCCTGTACATTTCTTTCATCAAAACCATAAACCAAACTTTGATTCTCAAAAGACTTTGGTGGATTTTGCTTGATAAACACTTATTATGGATAAGATAGCTACACTTTTATTTTCTTCAAGGTAAAGTATATAGAAAATATGCAAAATCTCCAATCATTCTGACTTATTGAATCGATTACTTACTTTGAGAGACATAGTGTATGATGATGTCGTAAGCAGAGTTCGGAATGATCCAAATTCTACTGATATATTTTACTAGAAAGGCTACACGATCCACACTCTAAGCAATAAAATTACCCAGAATATCCTGAGAAGAAGATGCCCTGAAGTTGATTGGCACCAAAATGTGTGAAATAAAGCACTCACTCCTCCGCTATCCTTCATTCTTTGACTTGCTATCCAGAATAAGTTTAATACTTCCGATTGATCGCCTTATTTGCAAATTGATAGAAATTGTCCTATGTTTGAGCTTCATGAAGAAACCCAAGATCACCTTTTCTTCATATTTCCCTTCAACTTCGACATGTGGTAGAAGATTAAGAGGAAATGTCTATGAATTGATCCAGGTTACACCATACCTAACATCATGCAAAGCTTATCAGTCAAGACAGCATGTCCAAAACATATTTAAATCATCTTTATTCTTACTTTGCAGACTTGTGTGTATACACTATTGAGAGAACATAATCTCAGAAGGATTTCAAATCAAAGTTCAATTGGAGAATCCATTCAATCAGACGTTATATGACAAATACGTGAGTTGCTGATTGTGAAGAACCTTAACCAGCAATGCACAGTTGATATGTCATATTCTTTGAACATCTGAACATATGTGAGCTTGCTCTACTAATTTTTGACTTCAATTTTTTCTTTTTTCCTTCCATATCTCTATAAGGAGTGTAAAGGGTATACCCCTTAACTTTTTGACTACCTTGTATTATTTTCATTATTTATCAACTAATACCATTTTCTTTTTCAAATTTAACTCAAGATTGCATCTAATACTATTTGTAGGAATTTTGAGTACAAATTATAGGATTTAATCATATAACATGACATATTTATGGATCATATCATTTATTTGGATATTAATTAAATTTTATTGAGCAAAGAGAACTTTAAAAAAATTTATATAAAAATTTAATCAATGAAATAAAATCATTACTTTAATTTAAAATAATACTATTTAGCAATTAGATGAAATTAATTTAATGGTATTAACTTATAAATGAGTGTATTCATCTATTAATTATGAAAAATATACTTCGTACGATCCTTTTAACAATAGTTTTTAATTTGTTTCTTTTTAAAATTATTTGAAAATTAATATTTTTTATTAATAGAAAGATATAAATTTTGATTAGCATTTACTACAACAGATAAGCTTATTGGCGACGAATCTAAACATCGTTAAATATTACAACATCGTCGTAAATATTAATTTGCACAAAAAATAACCATCGCCCTAATAGTCGCTAAATCTCGATAGCAAAACAATATTCACAATGTTTTCTTAAAATCGTTGTAAAAAGGTTTTGGATACACAATAATTTTGTCAGTAAAACATATAACCAACGATAACGATGAATGTAATACATAGGATTTTTCAATGTATATGTTTCGTAGATAAAAATTTTTACCTACTAAACCGTAATCATAGGTAATTATTTTTAGTGACGATTTTTTTATAGCAGAATAGTTTTAGCTACTAATTGTTTGTTGTAGGTAAATGTTTTTAGAAACTTTCTTATAAACGTAGGTAGCAACATTTTGTGACGATTTTTTTTGGTAGCTAATACTTTTTAGAGATAATTCTATTTTAGTAGCAGAATAGTTTTAGCTACTAGTTTCTTCTTTTAGGTAAATGCTTTTAGAGATGTTCTTGTAAACGTAGGTAATAACATTTTATGACGATTTTGTTTTGGTAGCTAACATTTTTAGTGACCAAAATTTTATTTTATATTTAAATTTTATTACAATTGTTAAAAACAAATTTATTTTAATTTATTAGAATTTTTAAGACAATTTGAAATATAAATTAGTTAAATTTTATAATCAACGTTGGTGACATATTTTTTAAATAATAATAAATTGAAATAAAATAAACATTAAAAATGGAATGCATTTTATATAAAAATATTTACAGGTCATATACAAACTAAGACTCCTTATCGTCATCACTGCTACTGACATAGTTTGAGCCTAGTAATTGTTTGACCATCTTTTAAAGCTTGTTCACTACTTGTACATTACGATCTAGCTTCTCTTCTATATATTGTAACTTAGTCTTCAGTATCTGGTTCTCCTCTTTAAGCGCCGTGACATAGGTTTGTCATGACGAAGATGCACTAACAAGCTTAGGGCCATATCTAAGACCTTTAATATAGCCCGATCTTGTACCAAGGACATTGTTGCAAATGTCATCGACATTGGGTTGATTCCCCTTAGACAATAATGTTTGTAACAACTTTTGCATCTTGTCCTATAATTTAAAGTACAAAATTGAGTTAACTAAAAAATAATTACTTAGTATTGCATAGAAAAATAAATTATAATATTAATTTGTTTGTACTTACATAATTACTTTGTGTTTTTTCAGACGCCCAACCTTCACCTTCCTTGTAGTGTGTTAGCTTGTAGAGTGTGATCCTATCACATTTTTATCCTTGGAGTTGTGTTTGGTTTTATTATATGAATTTAAAAGATTAGAAGATAATATAATTTATTATATTAAGAAATAGAATAATAAGACGGAAACGTTACACTTACAAATTCTTGTCAGACGACAACAAATGATTTGGAGCCGGTGTTCTGAGGAGTCTTCATTTTTTTCTCTGTTCACCTTGACTTTCACACAATTTTTCTAAATTAAAAGAAATAGTCATGAAATGTATAAACAAAATTAATGGACAGAAATATGAAGAGAAAAAACAAACTTGAACCTTCACTGAGGCTCAATAATAACACATTTGACTCTAATTTTCTGGAGTCACCCGTTCCGGAACATGTCTCCTTGCCCATTCATCGGAAGGGAAAGACTGTTAATACTTATGAAGTCCATATTAATGATCCTTCGCTCTTTGTTTCAATAGTGAACTAACACAGCTTGAAACCTCAGGCTTGTCGATATCAACGATATTGAGATTCATCTGTGAACAACACGTATAAGTTAAGTTACTATTTTTGTTGAGTAAAATCGTAATACATATAATCAAATGAATTAAAATATTACTGAAACTTTGTCCAAAGCATTTTGGAGCAAGTTGTCTTCCTTCAATTGCCTGGCAAGTTGAAGGCAAGACAACTCATTCCTCACAACGATGCCCAACTTATTGAACAATTTTGCAGATTGGATCTTATCCAGAGGGCGACGTTGCGTCAGGTCAATGGTCACGGACAATTTGCTACCCATTGCAAAATTCATCCGTTACAACTTAACTTCTTTTATGATAGCTCTACCTTGTTTTCTAATGCCAGTATTGGAACCTAAAAATAAAAAAAATCATAATAAGAAAAACGCACTAAACACGTAATAAGTAATTTCAGCATTAATTTAAATATGTTTGGTTAACAATAACAGACCTGAAGATCCCTCATTACTAACAGACGATGTTGGTAAAGGTTGTTGCTGACTGTCTTCATTTGAGGATGCAATTGTTGGTTGTTGTGTGGAAGGAACTTTTTTGATCGTTACCACCCTTTTTTCCTTGTTTTTACCAGGTTCCATTATATTGAACCTGTTTAAAAAAAATGAACATAATGTATAATCTTAACTCAAACATCAATATTTCACATGAATATAAGAAGATCAGTAGTCAAATACTAAACATTTGGCATAACATTCCGTAAAAACATCAGTGAAACATTAAAAATATGGATGTAGTCATCGTAAATTAACATGAGTAAAACATCAACAACATAAGTCAATTATGAACATAACATTTCAAACAATACAAACAATTTATTTACATTCAATAATCATGATCAAGATTTTGAAAATCATCATCATTAAGTATATTATCTTTGAATTCTTGATCACTAATATATTCGAGCAAAGTATCGTTATTGTCATTTAAGTCATCCTGAGTATAGTCTTCTTCTTTTTGTAACATAAGAGGAGCTTGGACTTCATCTAGTTGAACTATGTTGGGCTCGACATCTCTTCTATGAAATGATGATATATCTGCATCTTCTACTGGAATGCATTCGTTATTAAACTCCAATCTAATATCTTGATAGACTTCATCTTCATCCTCATCCAATTGACCAATATCCCTTTCACAAAAATCAAACACATTCCTTTGTTGAAACTTTTGAACAATTTTCTTGTTTCATTCATAGTCTCCATATAATTTCGATAATCATCTAACATCTCGTCAATCTCATCATCACCATTATCATTCACATCACAGTCATCTACATCATTATTGTAACTATCATCATAACATATATAGCCACTTCTACTAGAACTTGCTTCCTTATGTTCACCATGATAAAGCCATGGAGTATAAAATTTGTCTACGCCTCGGATCAACAAGTAGTTATATATCACATCTTAACATTGGAAGTCGACATTTAAGCAATCGTTGCATGGACAACGAATACTAAATTCATCACTTATTTGATCTTTTACAAATTGCATGAAACTCTTAACTCCTTCTAGGTATTCAGTTGACTATTTTCGATGAGACATCCAACTCTTATCCATTTAGTTATACATAAAGAGAAGTAAACAATGATAGGCTCGTGAAATCAAAAAAATGAAGACAACCATAAATACTTAGACTATTAAAGCAGAACATAAAAACTAAACAAAAATTACTTACCTAGATGGACAGACAACTAGAGACGATGAACCACGAACAACGAAGCTGGACAATTATCGATGCTCTTCAACGCAAAATAGGGCCTAATATGATGATGATTTTGTATTTAAGATAATAAACTTGTTCAGTGTCAATGCGAACATACACTAACGTTATTTGAACATTTAAGAATTGGGCATACACTAATGTTACTATATTTGTTAACACTTTTGAACATATAACTATTAATAGAAATGCGACTATGGCGTCATTTTCGAAACAAGAAGTCAAATGAATCGTCACAGGTTAATTGTTAACTACATTAGAAAGCTAATCATTATTAAAGGATCT
>JAOTJB010000004.1:14078583-14108124 GCA_027123815.1 Erythroxylum minutifolium | reverse complement strand
TACTTATAGATTTCATAAAACTTTTGATAGTTGTAGGTTTGTAATGATCATAAACTAATCATAATAAAGTTTTTTTTAGATATAAATCTAACTTGCATAGTTATAAGAGTGGAGAAACTATCCAAAAGCATGTATAATTAGTTGAGTAAATAAAGGAAACATGACAAGCACTAAAGATATCATGACAAAACTTAATCCTCTAAAAGTGTTAGCAGAAGATAATATACTTATTATAGCCTCAACCTATGGTGGTGTTGAATGTGTTCATAATGAGTTTGACAAAATGGAGTTTTTATAACATGTGGCCACAGATCCTTGAGGTGACAAATGAAAAGACCCTTTAGTGGATAATGTTTACTATCCTCGTTGATATGTCAAAAATGGAGTTTGAGTAGGACACAATTTATCGCACCACAAAGTGCTAATGGCATAGGTCTGGCATATATTTTAAATGATAATTTCTTTTAGTATTTATATTTGACATCTTAATGTGTAGTCCATAAGCTTCTTGGTTATCTGTAATAAACATGCAAACCTAAGGTTCTAACAACTCATTAACTCTCTATATCAGGCTTAAAAGATTAATGATGAAAGGTTGTTGAGATTATTAATTGGAAAGATATGGATAAACAATAATTTAATGGAATTAAAGCTTTTTAAAGCTTTCTTAATAATTTTATACTCAAATCAAGGATTAAGAGGAGGAGATTGATTGATTGAATAATTCCTTTTACAATCAAGAAGCCTATTTTATAGGGAAGGATTTCAAATTGGATTTTTATTGCACTTCCATCAATAGTAAATCCTTTTGAGGCATGGAATTGATTAAGACTGTAAAGGAATGATTAAGAGTAGGAATTCGAAAATTTCAATTGACTCATTATCTATAATGGATTTTCCAAAACCACTGACCAATAAACCTAAACCTAAAGCCCAATCAAGTGACTTTGGATATCTTCTTGAAGATAACTAATCAACTTTAAGGAGTGATGGAAGTGTAAATAGTACTAATAAGATTGTTTCTAAATCTATAATATGATATCACCGATCTAGATTTAATAATTTTAAGTTTTATAATGCCTTTATTTTGTATTTTCACTTATTCCTGTATATAAATGAAACTTTAACTAGCTATTAATGGATGCATTTTGTTCAGATCTGATGCTTATTCCTATTTGAACTTTCAATAAGCATTCTTATTGGTATAAACTTGATAGGTTTGAGATTCAAGATATATCAAAATTTTGGGAGACATAACTACATAGATAATTACCACAAGCTAGAGTGGATAAACCTTTTGTTTTTTCCCTTAAATTTATAGATTGATACTTATTGATATCTTGTAAGACCTTAAGGTCTAAAATCTTGTTAGGCATTAAGCCTATAGTTTTGTGAGAGCTTTGGTATGTTGTTTTTGTAAGAGCTTTGGTGTGTTATTTTATAAGATTTTTAGGAATGATGTTTCATAAGACCTTTAAGATCTAACCTTTTATGGAAACTTGAGTATATGGTTTTGTAGAACTTTGAACTTGACATTCTGAGAACTTTTTGATATTTTCTTTGACCTTTAAGGTCTAATATTTTGCAAAAAAACTTAAGTTCGATGTTTTGCATGACAAACATTTTCTAAAATCACAAGTTGACTTTTTATTAACTTTTAAAGTCTAACGTTTTGCTAAAATATGAGTCTGACGTTTTGTTTTACCTTTGAGGTAGGGCATTTTTCTAAGTTTGAATTTGATGTTTTATAAAAATTTGAGTTTAAAGTTTTACAAGACTTTTGAGTCTTTAGTTTGCAAGAAAAAGTAGATTGGCAGATATGAATTAACTTATTATGTAAAATAATTCTTAAAATTTTAAGAAAAGTAAGGCACTATAAACCATTATTAGCCATTATATGTCTTAATGATCTCTAAACCATCTAATCTTTTGATTCTATGTGTGTAAGGTCTAATAACACCTTGTATATTGATAGATGTGCTTTAGAATGTGTTTTTAGGTATTTTTCTTAAGTGATAATCATACGTTTAGGACTTAGATTTATGTCTTCGTATGTTTTGTTTGATTATTATTGATTAGGGAAATAATTTGATCTTAATGCATGTTTTAGGAGATATTTAATTTTGATGATGATTTAAGAAAGAAAACTTAAAGAAAAGTTAAATAGAAGCTAAGGAAGAGGTTTATCACGATTGTGCAACTCGCACAATCGTGCAAGATGGAATCTAAAGAGCTAGAGACTCTTTGTCACAATTGTGAAAATGCTAGATTTTCTAGGTCATGGGTTTTTTGTATTTTTAATGATTTAAGGCTATTTTTAGAATATAAACAAGTAAAGAAACACTAGAAAGAGCCTTAGGAGGATTATGAAGCATAAAAAGACATCAAAAGAGGCAGCTAGAACATCCAAAGAAGAGATCAAGGGGGAAAAATTCTAGAAAAATAAAGTTGTAGAATTTTGTAGCTTAAGAAAAGAAGAAGAACACATCCATAATTCAAACTTCTATTCTTTCCTTTTCTTTCACTATTATTGATTTGGGATATATTTTAGCTATGGATTGTGAAATTTATTTTAGGAATTACTCTTGAACTATTTTGTTAAAATTTTATATTCTTAATTTAATAGAGATCTACTTTGTGGTGTTTCTTATTTTATATTTGATTGAATCAAGAGATTAGGTTACATTATTTATGATATATTGCAATGCGAGAGATGGTACTATAATAGACCTATAAACGTCAAATTAATAGGCAATTAAAAAGAGATCTTAATTGTTTGTTAATTACCTAAAGGATTACTACAAATCAAACTAGATAGTTTGGAATAGTTTTGAGAGATCGAGAGGTTGCAATTAAATTCTTATCTATTTTAACTAGGATTACTTAGTCAAATCTCGAGAGAGAGTAATCTTAACTATTGGATACCTAGGGTTGAGTATAAATACAATTAGCTTTGATCCATTAGGATGAAAGTTAATCTTGTTCTTTGTAAAAAAAAGAACCTACAAATTGTTTTTCTAAGGATTTTGTAGCCTCTAGCAACTAACCTTAGGTTTAGAATACAAAAGAATGAAAACGGTTGATCCCTAATGCTTTAAATTTGGGTTTTCACACTTTACACATGTCTTATCTACTTGAAACTCAGTTTGGGACACAACCATGGATTTCCTTGTAACTTTTTAGAAGGGACATACGCTATAATACATTCGTTTCCTAAGCTATGAAAGTCTTTACGACTTTTCTCTAAGACAATACAACCTAAGACGTGATCATGTTGAATACTATCATTGCCACATGGTCTCTCTTTTTCCCTATGTTCTAAACTCCATCTTTATATCCAAGTAGTCTAAAAGGGACATAGGCTAGCACACAGTTGTGTGACAGGCTGTGTTATTAAGCTTTCATCATGTTTTTTACTTAAAATATTCTCAAATTATTAATAAAGATCGTTTAAGGCAACAACTTCATAATTACTTAAAAAGATAACTTAAATTGAGTAAACTAAGGTAATTTAAGTGGAAAATAAATCAAAATACTGAGAAAAATATATGTATGTCTTACATACATCAAATATCTCTTACATACATCAAATATCCCCTACATTTGAAAATTAACTTGTCCTCAGGTAAATCAATATCAATCACTTTTAACTTAAGTAAAAATTTTAGGGAAGTTCAACAAATGAATTAAAACAATGAAAATTCCTTATCATCTAAGAGGTAATGTTTATTCTAGCTACCCCTCTAGTCAAATATTTAAGAGTTCCCTTTACTACTAACAAACCCATATTTGCTAATGTCTTACCATTACTTGAAAAGTGTAAGGCAAAAATCAAATCTTGGTAGAACAGAAGTCTATCCATAACTAGCATATTGTAATTGATTTCCTCAATGTTGAGGAATACCCACACAAACTGGAGTGCCATTTAGTTTTACCTAAGAAGATTCTTAAAGACATGAAGAGGTGCATCAAAAAATTCTTTTGGTCTGGTAAGTTAGACAATTCCAAAGGTGCCTAAGTGAAGTGGTAAAAGCTCTTCCTTAAAAAAGAGCAAGGAGGCTTTGGGCTGATCCCTCTTAAGACAATGTAGAAAGTGTTACTAACCAAGAAAATCTGGAGACTTTTTAAGGATAAAGAGACTATTTGGTTAAAATGAATCAATGAATACTACTTAAAGGAAAAAACTTTTCTGTCAGTTATAGATTAGCAAAAAAAATTTCCTTGACATTTAGGCAAATGCTAAGCTTAAAGAGTTAAGTCTATCCTTTGATAAAGATGCAAGTTGGCGATGGTGAGTTAACTTGGTTTTGGTTTGACAATTATATTAAAATAAGCCCTCTTTATAGGAGAAGTGAAATGTTGTATCTGATCACTGGGATTCCAATTAAAGTTAAGGTAAGCAACATCATACATAATGGAAAATGGGGTTGTAATTATAAAGCTGGTATATTAATGAGTTTACCAACTTGTTAGAGAAGAAGACAGACCTATTTGGACAAATAATTGCTCTCTGAAATTTAGTAATGCTTCCTATTATCAGCTGTTTTGAGATACATTACCTAAGGTTCCCTTGTAAGAGCTAGTATGGAAGAAGGCACTGTCTCCCAAGGCTACAATCATTAGTTGGTTAGCTATTAAAGATAAATTGAAAACTAACAATAGATGGTATGAAAGCTCAGTTAGCTTTAATCCAAAGTATCTTATGTGTAAAGATGCTTATGAAACAATTCCACATTTATTTTTCTAGTGTAGATTTTCTTAAACCATTTGGACACAAATCCAAAATACTATGCAGATCTATTGTCCACAGAATGAATTGATAAATACAATCCTTTAGGCAAGAAAAAAGTATATCTTCTTGAAAAAGGATGGGATCATTCTAAAAAAAGCTTTATATTGCCCCATATACTCAATTTAGAGGGAAAGAAATAATATATTACACAGAGGTGTAGAGAAAAAAGCTTTAACGCTGGGGAGTTTCATTGTCAGCTGGATCAGGGAAATCATATTAACTCATAATACTTAGGCCTACATCAATCATAAAATGAAAAGTCTCTAGAATGTCTAGTGGCTCCTAATCTTTTTGAGTTTAAAAATATGTATTACTAATGTCTATATGACTTAATTTCAAATTGTCTACTTGTTATTATACTTTTGATTAAGCTCAACTTATATTAATAAAATTCATTCATTTTAACAAAAAAATCCTTATCATCTACCTATATACATGATTCATCATTTATTTATATGTCTAAATGCATGCATTGGATTGTAATTTAGTTTGAGTTTTATCATTAATCCTTAAAACATAAGCTTAATTTAACAAATTTAACCTTATATAAGAAATGAACAAAAATGGTTATCAAACTTTTACTCCTAAGAACTTAATAACCAATATCAGAAACAAATTATAACATTTATTTTTAGTGTTCTTTTAAAGCATTAGAGGCTTGTTTATAGTTTTTTTTTTGGAAGATAAGTAAAATTGCGTTGAAGAATAAGTTAAGAATATATAGAAATATCTCATAACCAGTGACCTTCATGCCTAAGGAAACATCAAGTATACTACATGAATACAACATTCAATAAACAAAAAGGTTTACAAAAGTCTATATACACCACTTATTTCTAATTTTGGGCCTAATGTTTTTCACAAGTCTTTTTCTATAGCTGCTAATATAATGTATATTAAGATCTTTTGATATACAACATTGAAATTTGTGATAAGAACACCACGTAAAATTTTGTTTCTCTCTTTCTAGATATGGTAAAATAAAGCTCCAAAGCATAGCTTGAATAGCTTCTGATCCCATTTTCTTTGCAATGTGAGGTTTGAAGCCTATTAGATTATTCCTAATCAATTCACTTGATTGCACTGAACTATAAGAAGGGAAAAGAATATATTCTATAAATGGGATGAGAAGTTGTAGCTAAAGTATGTATGTTTAAGATTTTCGTACTTCCTTCCCAAGCATCCACAAGTAGGGTCACCGAGTATGGCACAATAAAGATCTGGCAGATGTCTTACTAACTAAGGAAAATCTTATCTTATTCACCTTCAACTTAGCCTCTCAAGCTCATAAAATTCAGAAGAAGGTCCTTGACATGCCGGGGATCTACCAATAATTTTAAAGAATTGGAAACCGAGCTTGAAGTTAGAATCTATAAAATTTTAAAACATTCCTCTATGGATTAATTTCCATAATATGCCACTAGAATATTGGACCATACAAGGGGTTAAGTCCCCTTGCTAGCGTCATTGGAAAACCCCTCTACTTTGATGAAAATACAGCTAAGAAAAAGAGAGTGGGCTATGCTCGTATCTATGTTAATGTGGAGCTCACCAAAGAAATTCTATCAGAAATCCCTATTATGAGGCTAGGTGGGGAAAAAATTATGGGATGATAGTGTTGTTGTATCTTACCAATGGAAGCCACTTGCAAAACATCAAGGAAAAATATAGAAAGCCACGGGGAAAAATTCAAAACAGGCAGTTATCTTGAGCTTATAGGTGATGAGTTAATGAAGGAAGAAGGATTTAATACCAACACTGAGGAAATTGCAAATGATGAGAACATAATAATAAATGGGAGTCTTATTAATACAGGAGCTAGTTGAGAACCCTCCTTTGAGTGAGCATACCAAAACCGGGCTTGATTATTAAAACAACAAACTTGATGGTTCACCAAGCTTTCATACCAGACCAAAAACTCCTATCACTACTAATAAATCACTATGCAACCAAATTGGAAAGGAAGTTGACATTGGACATGAGGAAGTAAGTATGCCTTTTCAAACAATAGAAAAGAGATCAAATAGGAGCAAAAGCAAAGGCTCTATACATAAAAACTTTTAATTATATCTATAATAGTATGGAATGTTAGAGGATTAAACTACCCAAAAGCAAGCTGCTTTAAGGGGTTTTGTTAAGAGGGAAAAGGCTCTCATAGTATGTCTACTTGAGACAAAAATAAAACAAAAAATCTTGGCAAGTTAAACATAATGGGATCAGATTTGAAGTAGATCGAAAATCATTCACACCATGCTTTTGGGAGACTTATTATAAGCTATAAGGCTGATGAGGTTAGAGGAGTAATTATCTACTACAAAAATCAAATTATGCATCTTCAAGTATCTTTTTTGCATAGGCAAGCTGAAATCATTGTTTGTTTCATTTATGCAAACATCTTTGGGTTCCATAGATTAATGTTCTAGATTGATCTAATCAATCTTAGTATAAGGATAGCTTTGCCTTGGCTAATATGTGGGGATTTCAACCCCACTCACAACAAGTTAAAGGCTTAAGGAAACTACAATCTTCTTAATTATTTAGAGGGTTTTAAGAACTGTGTCGATAGATTGGGAGTGACTGTAATATCCCATTTTCCCATACTAAAGGTTAAGACCCTAGACCACTGTACATGTGAAATAGTATTAAGAAATTATGAGAGTGCATTACATTGACATGCATACCATTAGCATACACATGTGAATATTGAATGTACACATTGCAAATACTATATATGCACTCAATTGATATTTTTTAGGTATGAACGGTTTAAAATGATTATGATGTGAATTGTAAAATTTTTGTTTCTTAAAAATTGGTTGATGAATTATAATTGGTGATTTAGAATTTATTTGTTATAATTAAGAGATTTATCAATTAATGTGTATTTTTGGACTAAAAAAAATGTCAAGTGGCAAGATAAATTGACAAATGGTAGTAGAAATGAGTGACACATGGCTTTAGGATTTATTGATAAGTGGCATTAGGATTTATTGACAAGTGGTATAGACTATTGGGAGACAAATGGACTAGAGATTAAATGTCATGGGGTACCATAATTAGAAAGTATTTATTTAGCTCTTTAAGTGGTAAGTGTCTGTCACGAAACTCACCAATCATTTATTCACATTGCTTTTAAACCCATCCCACGACACTCGCACTTAACCTAACCATCTTTCATTTGTCTTTCACTTTTGTTACATACTCTCATCTTTTTCTTTCTTTCTCCATTCATGACCTTGACAACTCACACTCACAATGTGAGTTTTTTTAATATTCAACACTAGCCACTTCAAGATCTTTGTTATCTCTTCATCCTGTTACTAAAAACCTAGCCTATTGTACATTTAAAGATGATGATCTTATGAGCTTGGAGGGGCTAGGTTATATAGTGATTTGAGAAGTTTGGAGTTAATCAAGTAAGTTAAACATTATTCCTCATGGTTTGTTTTAGATAAAAGCATTTATGATGATAGTTAAGGGGTAGAATGATAGTGATAATGGTGTCAAAAGAGTGTTGGAATATTGATGAACTAATGTTTACGTTGTTGTCCTATTTTTGTGTATATGATGAACAATGATTTATGATTTTTTATGGATGTTTTCGAGTTGGAATGGGGGTGATTTTGATGAGGAAATGAATTAGAAATGATGAACTATGTATAACATGTGTTAGATGTAACATGTAGGAGTTAAAAATCTGGAAAACATGGAAGAAGTTGGCTGGATTTTATAGATTACATAACCCACGATCGTGGGAATGCCTCCACGATCGTGGGAAATGCAAGGAAAGGGCTGGAAATTCTCAGATGGCTTAACCCACGATCGTGGGAAGTCCTCCACAATTGTAAGAGAGGCCTTAAATGTGGATTCTTATCTTTTAATTGATGTTTAAATCAACTAATGCTAAGGTACTTTCCTATGGTGTATTTAGAATTAATTGAGGCTTGAAATCAACCTAGTTTGAGGTTGAATAAGTTGATAAAGTGTTTAATATGTTTAGGTTGTAATTTGAGATTATAACATAATTAATGGATTGTTAATATCAAGTGTTTAAAATCTAGAAATTTAGAGATGTTATAGAAATGAAAGTATTCTTAGGAATGCAATTATGAACTAAAAGAATATGAGCAATGAGAATTAAGTAAGACTGAATAAGAATTTGGATATGGTGTGATTATATAATGCTAGAAAAGGATTAGTTAATGTTTGATTGATGATATTATAATAATCAAGTTACTTTGAGGTGTAAACCTAAGTACAAGCTAGACATATACAAGTGATAATGTATGAATGGTTATGACTTATGATTAAGGACACATACCCGAGAAAGTCACTAAGCATGTATTGTACATAAAACATATACATATGTGTATGATTGAATACTTATGTGATTGAGCAAATTAGTAATGTGTATAAATGTGTGTATTGCATAGTTTAGATGCGCAAGTCAAACCCAACGTCTAGATATTGTCGAAACATCAAGGCAATAGCTTTCTATTGTAGGATCGACCCATACTTGTCATACTAGCTACAACTATACCGTGCACTTACAGTTATTACAATATTAACTAACTCAACGAAATAGTTCAATCAGGTTCCTCCACCCGTTCTTCCTCAACCACCTCTATCCACTCTTCTTCTTCATCTTAAACAAAGGTTTCTGGCTTATCTTCTTCATTTATCTCTTGCCATTCCACTACTTTCTTTTCTTGGACGGAGACTTCTTTTGCTTCAACTTTTTTTGGAAGCTCATTTCCACTCCTAAGGGGGGTTGCCGTTCAATATCCTTCAGAATCTTTTTCATAGAACTGGGCAGACTCCCTTGCATCTTATCAAATATTATCTCCACCAGCTGGTTGATTGAATTCACCAAATTTTGTACACGATCCTTTGTTTGTTGATGCCTTTTTATTAGTTCTTGAATGAAATCAGCCATCATATCTTCTAGAGTTAGCTTGTTAATTTAAGGTTCTTGGTGCTATAAATATTCAGCTAGAGCATAATCGTTCCATCCAAAAGCATAAGAGTTGCTCCATTCTAAATTATAGATATTTCTATATAGAGCACCTTCAAGTTAGTTGTACATGTTTATTCACTCCCACATATAATTTGGTGTTCGACATTCATAATTGTAGTAAGTACTCCCACAAATGTCACAACACAATATAGACATCGGTTAAGACTATGAAACCATGCGAGAACACCTCTTTCTCCTATATGGTGAAGTTGCAGATTGCGAAGACATATTTTGGCTTCCATAAAAATACTATCCACTCCATCTATCCATTATGATTTGTGGCTATGACTTTAAATATTAATATCCTAAAAATAATTCACAAATCAAAATCAAAGTAGAGAAGTTCAAAAGACAATTAAAAGAATAAGCCAAAAATACAACAAGATACAATAAATATTAAAAAAATAATGACTAGAGTAATAGCATTCAGGTGCTCCTAATATAAATGTCCCCAAAAATAGTGCCAAAAACTTGATTGATTTTTTCTGATAATGTTGAATTAACCGCAAGTGCACGATGTAATTGTAGCTAGTATTAGTAAGTATAGATCATTCCCATAATGATTATGAGTACTAGTAATTACCGTTATCCTATTATCTAGTCTACATAAATGGTTTTGATTTTTAATTTAAAAGAAAATAAAACTAAAGCAAGTAAAATAAATGGCAACAAGATTGAATCAAATAATTAAGGAAGCACTTGCTAAATATCGATATCAGAAAATTAGTATTAGGTTTCAAATCCCCCAAAAATCTTAACAGATTGATCTTTTATTATGCAATTATTTTATTGATTTATTGGACTCCTATGGTATGCCAATAGTTGATCTTGAGTCTAATAACAAATAATTCAAAGGTTTTCAACTCAATTACTCTGGTTAAAGTTTGTAGGATTACTTTACCAATTTATAAATCCCTCTACTACTAGAAGATTTATCATATTTTTAAGGTTGCAATCAGCTCCTTCCAATCACAGTAGATCTATTCAAACAAGGTTTTCTCAATCTCTATATTATAAAATCATATTAAGACCTAATATTCCAAATCTAATAGAAGATAAATAAAACACGTAATCTGATTATAATACATCAATCAAACTAATTGCATTAATAAAAGAATCAAAACATATTAAAATATCAACATAAGGTTCATCTAACCTAGACACTAAAGGGATTTAGTTACATATGATTAGAAACAAAATCAAACAATAACATAAAGAAAAATGAATAGAAAATAACGGGTTCACAATTTGGAATCTCTTTGATTATCTCCTATTAATATTCTTGAAAGTAGAGGTTTGATCTTGTATTCTCTTAGATCTTTTGATAGTTTCTTTGTATTTTCCACTTTTCTGGATCAAAATCGCCCCTTGAATTACCTCTCAAAGTCTTTGGACGCCTCTCTGCTCCTCTCAATTGCCTCTAAATACTTCATTTTAAAATTTTAAGGTTCTAGGTGATGCATGAGTTGATGCATGGTCGTGTATCAAACCGAGCATAACTTAAAATACCTATAATTTGTGAATCTCATTGGCCTAAGAGAAGTGCACAGGTTATTGCATGCCTATGCATCCCTTCTGTGCTTCGAATCTTCGTTTTATGTCATGTTTTCATCTTAATTCTTCTCTTTTAAGTCTATGAAATTATAAATACTCTCTAAACACACTTGGAGCAAATTAAGCATCAAATATATAATAAAAGTATAAAATATCAAACAAAAATATATTAAATATGCATTATAAATATAGTTCATTATGCATCTATCAATAATACACCCAAGTCTTAATTGGTTTTTATTTGGACAAAATTAGAGAGGATGATAATATAATTGAATTGTTGCTATTTGACAAATTTTAGGATCCCTTTATTAATATTTGGGCCTAACCTGAGCATCCTCATCAATAAGCCAACCTTCCAAGTGCTGACCAGTGACTTAATTGCATGGTGAACCACTATATTCAACTTGAATATTTCAAACAATAACCTAGAGCTGTATGATACAACTTAACTAAACTTTACCTTGTCATTGAAGAGGATACCTCCAGTGGTAGAATCGCACGATCGTGCACTTGGGCAAGATCAGCAAATTGAACAATGAGATAGGCTCCAAGCAATGTTTTTGAGGGTAGCATCTTAGCGTCGAACTTCCTGTCGATTTGTAGCAACCAACTTGTCCTAAAGTAACAGCTTCCACCAATCTGCTAAAGAAGGCAAAGCTTCTTTATTATTCTTTCCAAGGAATTAACCAAAAATTTAAGAGTTATTTCATCTCAATTATCAGATTAGTCCAATAAGCTACGGGGTATAAATAAAATTCCTGGATATTATTTTCATAACAGTTGGATCATTGTGACCTATCCTATAGTCAATTTACATTTCCATGAAAATTTCAGTCTCAATGAACAAAAACCTTAACCCTCAGGGATGGACTTCCAAAGCCAATGTTGAGGAATTGAGAGCTCCCTGCCACTTTGAATGTAACTTGTATTCTCTAGATAGAATATTAAAAAAAAAAAAAAACACATGTACACTGAAGAGACGTGAAATCTGAAAACAGAAAATATGGATTTGATGAAATCTTGAGTTTTTGATTTCATATTAGGATTCTCCATGTGGCAGCAGCTTAAGGCTACTTGTAGATCCACAGACAGTTGATCAAATATGAACCCCATGATTCATATTTGATCCACCGCCTGTGCATCCATAAGCAAACTTAATCTGCTGTCACTGCATGATTCTAACAAATCCCATCTGCTAAAAATGCTGCATTATGGAGAAAGGCAATCTTCAAGAATCTACATTTATGAAACATCCATCCATAAGTGTCATATATTTATTATCCAACTACTAAAGGCAATATTATAATATATGTATTCGATTATAATGTACATAGAGCTCGCACAAACATCAACTTAATACCAGACTATCTTTCTGTTAGAAAGTAATATATATATATATAATGATGTTGAGATTATTAGCACGTGCTAATGATCAAGACCTTGAATGATTTCACTGTAAAGTGCATTCATAAATTCTTTAATTTACGTGTGCAAGAAGTAGAATAAGTCAAGATAAGAATGGTGAAGACCGATTCTAGGCCATTACGGGGACGCTGATCTGGAAAGCATTTCCTCATAATCTGACCGTAGAAATTTCTACCATACGCTGCCTAAGCATTGAGACAGAACAATCATCCTTTGGAGATGTCAATGCTACAACGAGTAACGAATTTGTAGTAAAGAAACGAAGAAGGCTCTGAACTGAAGGTTGGTTTTATTGTACACAGGGCCGAGTATTTATTATCCATGACAGGTGTCAATATTCTTTAAATGACGACATTGAGTTTTTTACATGACGACATGAGATGTAAACATGAGCACATCTAAGTCATCGCTGCCATGACTACACGTGGCAAAAGGGGCATATTTGATATTTTAGAATACGTAAAACAGGATTAGTCAGAAGATAGTTTATTCGACTCCATGTGAACTCAATTTGATACAAGTCTTAAATCTTAATTTTTAGTTATGGTCATAAACTGTTGTAATCCCAATGTGCATTCAAACAAACACAACATGAAAAAGCGAAATTTCTGTACATGTATTGTTTGAGTAATTTAGCAAAATAATCAATACAAGAAGAAAAGCATAGTTTTTGGTATACACTCTCTGCTATCTAACTTTGGGACAATCCGATCAAACTGAATTCAGTGTTTTGAGTCTTTAGGCCTCACTTCAATGCCTTCAATCACAAGCCCTCCTTTCAAATGTTGACCCTTTACTTCCATAAACCTCATCTTCACTTCCTCGTCACTTTCTCCATTAAAGAACTCTCCAAGGTCAATCTCCAGCCACCCATCTTTCCTCTCAACTGGAACCCGCTCATCTCCCTCTATCACTCTTGACTTCAACATTTGCATGCGATTGCCATAAAGCAGACGCTCCATTTGCTGCTTTTTCTCATCCTGACCTCGTCGTAGACAAGCTGTGCCATTAGTTACTTGATTCCCTACTTCAACTGATATCTCTGATGGCAATAAATCCAGACCATATGCTCGATCAGCAATTTTTAGTATAAGGTATGCTCCATATCTTGTGTTAGGTGACAGCATTCCAGTCCTAATCTTGCCTTGAATTTCCACCCAACACATTGTTCTAAGTACAGCAACTTCAGAGAACCTGCAAGAAACAGGAATTTCATTAGATATCAACGTTCCCTGTCCTTCTCTTGAGGATTTGGGTAACCAAGCTTTGGGTTTTTCCCATTAGACAGCAATCCCACATGATGCTAGGTTATCAATAGAAAATGAAGAAGAAATTTAACCCAGTAAATGATAGAAAAGTTGATCTAACCTTGATTCAGGTGAAGAAGTCCAGCTCCAATACATTGGTTCGTCGCTCCATGTTATGGAAAGTTCTCTTGCCGACAGTACATAGGATTTCTTCCCAGATGATCTCTCTAGCTTGAAACTCTGCGATTATTAACAGATTAGGATGGAAGTAATTAAGCTATATTATTCGAATTTCTACTTATTTTAGGAGTACAAATTCTTACCTTTCTACCACCATCTATGAGAATTGGGTTGCAGAGTCGAAGAAAAAGTTCTTTTCTTGAAGAAAACTTCAAGGGAGTAGTGGATCTTGAAGCGATGTTCTGGTAATCCGAAGGCAAGAATCTTTCCCAGACTATGTCGGACTCTGTAGCTGATTGAAATGAAGAAGAAACCAACGAAGATTTGCAAGCATCAATAGGAGATGTGAACGAAATAATTGAAGAAATACAGCCTTCAGGCAAGCTGTTAAACCCAATTTGACCTTCCATTCTCAAAACCTTTGAAGACAAAAAAGCGTGGCAATTCAAATCAAAACCAAAGATGAGCTCAGATTCAATCTCCCTGTTTAGGATTTGCTTAATGGTCCAGTCATTGTGCTTATGCCTCTCAATATATAAGATAATTAGTCGATATTGACGGCGACTTCCCAATCTGATCTCATTCAAGTTGATGGTATTGCTCCAATGAAACTTCGTCCAAATCTGATCTCATGCAAGTTGATGGTATTGTTCCAATGAAACTTCGTCCAATTCAGTCTACGCCAACTGATAATTAAATAAAATAATAAACAAGTCATTGTCACTGGAATGATTTTGAATTAAAAATGGTAATCAGTTTAATAAACAATCTAACTAATTAATAGAAAAAAAGAAGAAGGAAAGATTAGAATACTAAAATGCATACGCAACAATGATATTCGTTGATCTCTATTTAAAGAGGCACGTGCTGTGTTTCTATCGAATTGTCATTCCGTTGACATAACAAAGTTAATATGCGTCCACCGATGACTAGCTTTGAATTCCAAGTCTCTATCTATTTATCAGTCAATAGATATATATGTATATATATGTGTGTGTACATATGTGTATATATATATATCTCTTAGAAGTATCCTATCCACCTTAATTAACATAATCAAAAAGTAATTGGTGATGTTAACAGTCTCGCCCTTTTCAGATTAGTCTAGACCTAACACACAAAAGCATGAATGACAGTGGAATTGCCAACAAAGCATTGATTAGTGTAATATGAATGGTTAGTTAATAATAAGTTTAGTTATGTTCGACATCATTATGAGGTCACGACCGGTATTCTGCTTTGATGTCCATTCAAAATTTTTGGCTTGACATGGAAAATTCCTCCTTCTTTATTCTCCTGTTTTGTAGACTCCTTTTAGGTAGCTTAATTGGTAACAGATGTGTACGCATAAATCTATTCCTAGCCTGTTTTAACACCGGATTTTCTATTTCAGTCAATTAGTTTTAACTTTTTCTATTAAATTTCATTCACATTTATATAGGATTCATACATTTGTATAAATCAGATTAAGCATACTAAGGTTGAAACATCTTAAGTAGAACATGGCGCTTCAACCCGTCTGTTTGCCGTGCTTTTTGGAATATACTGACTTGGATATAGAAAAAGTAGTGACAATCATCTAGACAATTTCTAACTTTTTACTAGGAAAAATAAAAACCAAAGACCAAAACCAAAGTAATGACAATCATCTAGACAATTTCTAACTTTTACTAAGAAAATAAAAACCAAAGCCAAGTGGTATGTCACTTACGTACCATCAACGCCGTTTAACATTAATTAATATCAATGATGTAAAACTGGACCAAACTAGTCGTTTCTCAGGGTAATTTTTGGTTTGATTTTTATTTTTAACCATTGTCAATAAAAACCAACCGGTTAAATAGCAAACCAGCCGGTTTCTGTAGTGTGAATTGTGAACCTAGGAAGAAGGAGAGCAAGAGGAGACGCATAAACCAGCTACTATCTCTGGAAACCACCCACTCA
This sequence comes from Erythroxylum minutifolium, assembly GCA_027123815.1. Taxonomy (NCBI): domain Eukaryota; kingdom Viridiplantae; phylum Streptophyta; class Magnoliopsida; order Malpighiales; family Erythroxylaceae; genus Erythroxylum; species Erythroxylum minutifolium. Next base: position 14,091,962 of record JAOTJB010000004.1, on the reverse strand, counting down.
CACATCACCGACGGCATCAATTTTTCTTCTACCTTTCTCTATGTATGTACTGATTAAAACCCCTAAAATCAAAACAAGCCGACATTTAATCATACAATGAAGCAAAGCACAAATCCAACGGCAACTAAAGATATGCATCATTTTATGTGTGTACAATTCGAAAGAAAGCGAGAACACATAATAGTAATATAGTCAAGACAAAGGGTGAGATCTTAATCTAGGTCCATGCATACGATACGAGAGAGATTGAAAAGAAAGAGTAGAAAGATGAAGCTAAAGGATGAAAATAGTAAAAAATAAAGAAAAGGATTAAACATTTTCTTTAATCAGTTTAATGTGATTTTTAAATCAACGATTAATATCCATTATTCATTCCTCGATGAGTTTGGGGTGTTTCCAATAGGTCTCTTATATATTGTCTGCCGTATAAGCCTTCTAATTGCTATCAATAGCCCAATACATAAGTATGTTGAGCATCGTCAACCATGAATAAAACATGTAATTTAATCTATATTTTTGTATTATCAACGTTGCCCATAACATAACTTAACTATTTTAAGCTGTTATGTAAATACAACACAATGATATATGTTTTTTATTACTTAGCAATTTGTGATAGCAATAATAGTATTGACAACAAAAAACATGTATGTACAATTCCATAAATGTAATATTATAAAATAAACATTTATATATATTTAATAATTTATTCATAATTTAGAATATTCGATATAAATTAGCTTAAGTAATAGTCACTGCCTTTTGTACGTGTTTTTTTTCTCTTTGTTGAATTAAGAACATAAACAAAACTCTCAACGTTTAATGACATTTTCCTTTTGCCAAGGTTATTTCCTGTCCCTTCCCGTAAGCTTTTGTAGATTCTGAACAGTGATATTAAGGAGTTGTTTGGTTCGGCTTCTAATTTTCTATTATAATTTTTAATTTTTATTTTCTGTTTTTATAAAAAAAAACTTTTGTTTATTTGAGTTTTTAGCATAAATAATAAAGCAAACAAAGGCAAACATTAAGGTAATATGAAATGTAATAACTATTCTTCGTACGTGTTTAAAGAAGTAAAGGTCTTACGAGAAACTTTTTTGAGTTTCCATTTCAACAATCCTTTTTTTTGTTTTCCCATCTTTGAAATTTCTTTTTTAGAAAAAATAAAACTAAAAATTACATAATGAATCTAAGCAAACAGATCCTGGTCTATTTGAAATATTATTTGAACATCGACGACATGAAATCTTGGGTAAAAGTCAAACTTGGGTACGGCTGCTTTCAGGGTAACTTTAACAAGTTGCTTTCTTATCTATATTCCAAACCGGTGACGCGTTAAAACAGGGTTCTGCGCAAAGGCCCAAAGATCATGAATTGGCACCCAATGTACACAAAAGTACCTATCTTAAGCTCACCACTTCCATAATTGACCCATATTATCTACTACTATTTTGAATATTCTTTTTTAATTAGAGTGATCAATACAATTATAGATATTTTTGCATGTGAAAACAAAAGAACCAGGAATGTACAGAGATTTCCAACTTCCGCGTTATGAAAGCTTAAAGTTTAACACGATGAATCTTGCCGGGAGGCCATGTATGGAAAGAAGTACAAAAAATACAAATGTATAGAAATTGCATAATATAAAAGTAATTAGAAGATCATTCAGTAATAGATTACAAGACTTGATAATTTTTTAGAAACTCAAGAAAGAATATACTAAATTAGAAGTTCAATAAATAGACAAGTGAGCACAGGTTATATCATAAACAAATACACAAATAGACAAAAAGTACAGATGAGATTTTGTCTTATACTTTGCTCACGAGAGCAATCTTTAAAGGCATCAGATTGGCCACGATGACCATTAGTGGCTGACTAGAGCAGGGAATACTCGATTAATCCTTTTCTTGATAAATCAGGGTTGTTAAAAGTTTTCGAGATGAAGCTATTTCAGGGTCCGCAAAGGGTATGAATGTGGTTCATTAGCAATTGTTCTTTGATCCGTGAGAGTAATTCAAGTGCCACTTGGCTCTTAATTTTTATTAGGAAATTGGGATGAGCTACGCTCTTGCTTGTAGCGAAAGAATTATGAAATATTTTTCTATAATTTTTAAAAGTCAAAATTACTTAAATTTTATAATATAATTAACATATAAAACATAATAAAGTATAAATCATAATTCGTACCTTAGTCTGAAACTCATATCATTTTCCTATGATTTTTTTCAAATTATTTTTGAAACTGACTCATCTCATCTATCGTAGTTTTATAAGTCTCTAACCTCAAACGATATCTACAAAACATGTTGAAATAACTCTGCAAAAATTATAGAAAAGGTTAGGTAATAAGTGTTAGTTCCCTTAGAACCTAAATATACTAATAATAGATTTTAGACATTTTAGTAATTTAACTAAAACCTAAATTTTAATTTTAATTAAAATTCAATTAGAGTTACAATTAATGATAATTAACTACTAAGTATGACCAAATAAAATTTAATATCTTATATTGATTTTCATTTATTATATATATATATATATATATATATATATCTTATATTTAATCATAAAATTTCTCAAACTTTACAATCAAGTCTAATTTGATTAAAACATCTTTTTTCTCTTTAATTTATTCTTTATGTGTGACTCATTAGGTTCTCAAATACGTTGTCAACGGATATAAATTATAACTTTAAATCATCTTTAAGATTAGACAAATTAAAATCTTTTAATTTTTAAATTTTCTAATTAAACAATTTGTATCCATAAATTAAGATTGGAGTATGGAAATGCATCATAAACACTTAAATATTTAAGAATATCAAAGTGGTGTTAATTAAATTTTTTGTGCAAAAGTTTTCATATAATTTAATCATTTTATCATACAATGTTTCGATTAGACATAGAGTATGAATATAATGTCTACTTTATTTGAGTCTAATCATGTTAGTTTTTCATCACAAGTAATCGATCCAATTGATGACATTTATAAATTATTTTACAAATTGTCATTCGATATTGGCCAATGATTTTTCGAATTAATATTAAATAAGAACAACAAAATATTTTCCTAATTACTTTAAGGTGATAAATTCTATATCGATCACTCAACTACCTCCATATAGTTCATATTATATCCAATGACTACTGACTGTGCTACCCTTTATTAGAATAAGTCATAAGTAGTATCAAAATATAATAATCCTTATGCGAGATACTTCAGAGATTTCAAATCAAAGGATCACTTATATAATCATCACAATGAGAATTTTTGTAGACATATAATTAATGTCCAAATAGATTTCTCATATGAGTTCAGTTTAGTGAACATGTTCTTTAACATACAGTCACACGTTTGTTTAAATATCTCCCTACTTTAGTCTACGAGATCAATTACTTCCTTTATAAAGAAAAATATAATGTCTGCTAGTCTTTTTACACTATATGAATCTTTTTACACTATATTAATGTCTAATCTCAATAGAATAATGGCTAGAAAAATTTAGAGATAATATATAAAATATGATATGAATCTCATAATTATGTTCTCATTATAATTTTAGTGGCAATGTATATTTATCTCATGAAACTTATTATATACATTTGAATATGTATAAGATAAGGGATTCCTTAAAATTGTTTTATTACTAAACTTCACTAGCCGATTGGCTATAGGGTATAAACCAATAATATCCCAGTTTCACTAAACCCATTATTTAAGTATCTCATACCATATATCTATGACAATGCGTGTGGAGTGCACTGCAAAATTTACCTAACTCTGCACACTAAAAACTTGTAGATGTGGTGAGTCATGATTGTATTCACAGAGAATATTTGGTTAATTCCCATAATGAAAATAATTAATGCAAAGTAAATAAAAATGGGGTTTTGGGTTTTATGTAATTGAGAAAATGAAGTAAAATTAAACTAGCGAAAACCAATTATAGCAAACAATTGAAAATGATAAAAGTGATGAATGTGTGTGAACCTAGTTCTCAGATTAGTCTCAGTCTACACACAATTAAACATCTTTCATTGTTGTAATGTTTTTACACCTCTCCTGGAACTATTGATCGTAGATTAACAACAAGCTCTACTAATCTCGATTTTCCCATAAGTTGTGTTCAATTAAGAGATAATCATTAATTAAACCTAACTACCAAATAACCTAGGATACGATCTTTAAATTCAATTGGGCAGCCATATTACGAAATAGAAAATAGACGAATTTAAGCAACAAACATACAAGCTCGGGTCATTTAACCTAGGCCATGTTTTCCCTAATGATTAAAAATCATTAGTTGCCACATATGAATCCAAATACAACAATTACGAATTGTATTAATGATTCTAGCAATGGGTTTATAATATAAAAAATATAGCGATAACGAGAATACGATTATCCATATATGAATACCCAAACCGATTAAACAAAGGATAATGTAAACAATTCCGAGAGAGAGATCCAATATTAAATAAAGATAAGATAAACTTAATCAGCCATCCTAGGCATCGATTTCATCTTTGAACCGGTGTTGAGAAATTAGCCTTCCATCTTCTCCATCAATCTCTAAGAATCAGCTCCCGTAGGCTCCATTCTTATTGAAAAACAAAGAGAAAATGATGAAGAATAGATGTTGTCCAATGCTACCTTCTTTGCTCCTCCTTCTCCACTTTGAAAATTGATGAGAAGATGGTGATGAATGGCATCAATGGAATGTTATCTCCTTATTCCATTTTAAAAACCTAAGAGTAATTAATGAAGAATGGCGTCTATAGAGGTTCAGCTGCTATCTTTTTCCTCTCCAAGAAGAATGGAAGCTTCGGTTCTACTCCTTACCACTTTGCTGTCACACACTTTTTTGTTCCAGCCTTTCCACACCTCTTACGCTTGGAAAATGAAGAGGAACAAATGAAGGAGTTGCTGTGTCCTTTTTTGTCCAGCCTCTGAAGTTATTTTTCTCCAGTTGTCCCCACCAAGATGATTTAATGATGAATGACATCTTGGAGTTATCTTTTGTCCAACCGTCACTCACCCTTCTTTGTATCTTCAATAGCCAGGTTAAAATGTGGCAAATGGATAGCTTTCTTAAAATGGGGACAACTGGCTTCATATGTTACAGCTGGCTTAATTCACTTTGTCTTATGGGTGTGACAACATGAATTAATCTTATTCAACATGAATTTTTGCTTAGCAACTCACGACTATAACAATATTAACTCACAGCTATGCCAAATTAATTATATGGCCGTGAGTTAATAATCTTATTCTTCATTTTAATTTTTCTTTTGTTGTCTCCTATTCTTTTAATCTTCTTCTTCTTCTTGCTCTATGAAGACAATAACTTATGAATTTGGAGAAGATGGTTCAATAAGAATGCTTTCCGCTCACTTTAGTTATTACGCTTCAAAATTGTATCTAAAATCAAACATAAACTAAAGTAAGTGTTTTGAACATTTTGAGACATTAACCACTAAGTGTAATGGATTAAATGTATTAATAATTGAGCGTATATCAAGTTCTCTCACACTTAGCTTTTGACCATCCTCGGGCAAATCGTCAAAATCAAAGTCATAAATCAAAACACTTACTCATTTTCCATATTTCCTAAGAATAGATTATCATAAGTAAATATGAATGACTTAAAAAAAACCATAGCCATAACTCAACATTCAAAGCGTCTACTCATGATTAATCAACATTCATTACTTTTAGAAACTGAGTAATCTAAAGGTTGACTGAAAAAATGTGCTCAAATAAGATAGATTAATAGGTTCACTAAAATACCGTTCACAATCAAGACATTCCATAACTTTGCAAATCATTTCATTTCTCCACCATTAAGGGTCACATGCAAAATCATGAATCAAAGGACTTTTTAAGGTTATAATGTAGGCTAGAGTAAGGTGGGATGTATTTGGGTAGTATAGTGTAAAAACCATCAAAGCTAGTAAAGCAAAAGTAACATTCAATGTAACATTAAGTGCAAAAATTAACATTCACTTAAAACTTGGTACCATCATTTACGATGAAAACAAAAACTATGTTTCATAGCTCAAACTCAAGTAGGGATTGCAATTTAGGTTCGGAGTTTGGGGATCTTCGTGGGGATTCCCTGTTTGGGGCATGAATTGGAAAAAAAAATCACCCTGTAGAATCAGGAATGGGGCAAATATAACCCCTAGACAGAGTCAGGGACAGGGACTGGTTGAAAAATCCCTGCCCCGTGGGGATCCCCATTCACGATAATTTTATAAATATATTATATATTTTTAATTTTATAATCTTTACTAAAAGTTGGGTATAATCGACGAAGGCTACAATGTTTCAGTTGGATTAAATGAAAATTTTAATTAAGTAAATATTAACAATTGCAGTTCTAAGAAGCACTAATTATCTATGTAAATATGAAAAGTAAGAAACACGAATCAGTTTCTATAAAATATAAAATAAATTTTTTGAAATTATTGAAAATTTGTAAAAGTTTTAAGAATAATTTAATGTATATAATAATTCAAAATATATCAGAAGAAATTATCTATGTTCTTACAAGTTATAAACAAAAAATTATGACAAATTATTCAAAGGTTTTTATGCACTGCAAGGTAAGGGTTTGAGGATTCGGGTCCCCACAGGAACTTAACGGGAATCTTGGGAATGAAGAATGAGACAAAAATATCCCCACTTGGAGGATCGGGAGTTGGGAACGGGGAGCGGGGGTGTCGGGTGGGGACAAGGCAGAGAAGGTACTCCCGGCCCCCGTCCCGCCCCATTGCCATCAATACCGCTCGCACCAGGTCAGCACTTAAGAGATAAAGTGTTGGCCAAACAGATCCTTCTATTCTTAAGACTCAAACTCGAGACTTCTAATTAAAAGATGAGAGTGCTAAACTACTCACACCAACTATATTTGATTACATACTTTGAAATTTTCTTCTCAGAACTTACCGCGCTTGTTAATTCTTTTCTTTTTTATTTAATTCTAGCTGAAAATTATCTATCATAAAGGCCCAACGTCCACCTAGATAAGATGAAGTCATTATCCTTGTCCCTCAGTATAAAGCTGATACATAAGGTTCGGGTTTTTTTCCCACTATAGGGATCACGTTATGTGAGGAGCATTGTAAAGTTATTCTCTATAAAAGAAAAGCCAAGGCAGTTCCATACAAGATGCTCAAATGGATAAACCAAAATTAAAGAGAGCACATTAAATCAACCTAACGGTCAAAATCTATTCGTAATCAAACCAACACTGTCATAAGTTGATCAGCAAACATGCGCACATTACACAGACAAACAAAAAGTTATCTTTTTTTTGCTTTTGGCAATCTATAAACTTCTCTTTCTGTGTATTAACATTCCTATCGTATTTCTAGCGGTCTTCATATCTTTATCCATACACTACACCACAGGCTTCAAAGCGAAAGCATATGTGCTTTGTGGGCTGCAAGGACGCGCATAACCCTGAAATTAATTGAAATTAGTTCGAAACAATTACACAAAACATATACGGCGACAAATTTTAATTCGTGAGCATGAACCATAATGATAAACTAGGTGATTTTAATTCGTGAGCATGAACCATAATGATAAACTAGGTGTACTCTGTCTTTCCTATGTATACATATTGAAAACCATTCGTGTGGTAGGAGAAAGAGGAACAGAAGCTAAATTATGTGGCCATCCGTGCGGCCAATAGCTCAATTTGTTCAAGGGTGTGACACGGAGTGGTTCATTCATTGTGGCAAAAGTTCGTTGGAAGACGATAAATGGTGAGAATAGGTGAGTGAGTGGCATAGCAAGCAAGCACCAACCACTTACTTATCTGGGCTTGGTAGTTGTCGGATATCTTGTCTCACTTTTTGAGGTGAACATGGCCCATAAGCAGTTTGACTCTTGAAAAGATGCCGAAACACACCACCTGTACACGGAACTTCGTTGTGTCACCTGTTAGGCTTGGGCCTTAATCAGACACAAGAAGGGGGGACCACTACTTGGCGATTATTGGGAATTTCCTAAACTGGGGTCCCTGGTGAGAACTTAAGCTTAAGCTCACGTGTGCCTGAAAGGGATTTCTTCAAACCGGCATGTCTTGTGAATGAATGTAAGATATTGACATTTCGATTAAATCCGCATATAATTAAGCAGCAATCATCTATTCATATTATTGAACGAAAGATAGGAAAATAAAATACATGGACTGCAATCATGCGTCCTGGCGATGCCATCTAGCTTCATAATCAAGTATATATAATGTAGGAGTTTGTCCAAGATGAGTCGAAGTTCCCTGTTAGTATTTCCGTTTGGAGCACTCGTATCAAACGTCTGCTTGTACGTTCAACGTTTTATCATGTGCCCAGAATCTACTGACCCCTAGCAAAGAGCAAATACGAAAAGTATCATAAGACCCCTTTATGGCGTCTAAGTTAAAATCAAAGTTCCGAATGAAGTTTGTTAATGTTTATGAACGTTGAATGAGTTTCTAGTCACTTAAAAGTCATTTTAGCGGCAGAGTTAGCATGTTCAATTGCTATTGTCAAGAATTCTAGCTGAGCACTTTTTCTTATCTCACCAACTGGGATTGTACAAGAATTCTAGCTGAGCACTTTTTCTTATCTCACCAACTGGGATTGTAAAAAGATCCAACTCTTGCACTTGAACTACTACTTTTTAGTCAAGAAAAGGAAAGGCATGCTGCAGTAAGCAATGTATCTGGATTTAAGATGGACGTTGATATTGAGTGACAGATGGAACTGACTAGGAGGTACATCACGCATGGCCAAGCTGGTTAACAAGGGAAACAAGAAAGGAAAGTTGGAATTATATTTTGGTTTTTGTCCAATATTAAGTCTTTACTTCTCTTAACATTTACCTTTCTCTCATCGAAGAGGATCGAAGAAAAAGAACGGAAAGATTGTCATCTGTGATGGGCTGGCCATTCATATTGGGAGTTGGTGGTACAGTCAATCTTAACTCGAAGTCATACGCAATATAACATCAATTTATCCACTACGATTCTGTTTTATATGCCTTAAATTACCTGTAGCATGATATGTCCATGGTGATACAAGAAAGCGTCGGAGGAACTGCTTGATGCATGCATAGAAATATTTTAACAAGTTAGTGATCCATAAGAATTGGCACCTCCGAAGGTGGGGAAATTATCGTAACCTTTCCCTTTTCATGTGGGACTTCTATCTTCTATAATTTGTATTTGCTGGTTTTCTTGATCAACTTAGTCCTAAATATTTTGCATTGAGAATTGTAGATAAGGAAGAGAAATATGTCATGGAATGGGGCCTAACAAGGTGGCATAGAAGTGGACTTTCCAAATAATAACAAATGAGAGAGAGAGAGAGATAGAGGAAAGTAAAGGGAAACAAAAAATCAATGTGTCCTTTAAATGATAAATGAAATGGGGTTCAAACCTAAGATGCCATCCATTTTATAGATTTCACCTTATAATGTCTCTCTACTGTTCCTCTTTCGATTAGCTCTTTTCTGAGAACGCTGCTTAAGATGGTATCTTACGGGTTCTGTTTGATATTATGCTCTGGCATTCTAAATGGCCGACCTAACTTTGTTAATAGGCTCTAGCCAGCAAAACAAAATGGGTACGTCAATTTCCAGCTGTATCCGAATCAACACGACTTCGAACAAAGCTACTAGCTAAAAGGTTATGATTCATCTTGAGTTAACCATTATATCGTCTGATCAATCAAAATCCAGATCGCGACACTTGAAGCAATTAAAGATTGTTGGAAGCCATAGAAGAAGAAGAAAAGAAGATAACTGAAAAACTTATACTTCTATCTTTCAACTTCTTATCTCAATCACATAGAATCCTATTACAAGCCTCTCTTGATAGGCTAAGTGCTTGATTGGTGAAGCTTTTTACGAGTAAATAAGCTGTTTTTTTTAAGAAAAATAAGTGTTTATTTGTAAAATAAAATAAATATTTTTTAATAGATATAATTTTTTTGACAGTTAAAATACAGCTTTTTAATAAGCTCAAATTTGAAGCTTCTAAAAAATATACTTTTTCACGTAGATTTTTCAGATCAATTAATGAGCCTATTTTTTAGTCCCTTTTATCCTTATGTTTTATACATAATTCCTACAATACCCACAAACACATCTCTATGTTTATTTTGAAATTTATATAATACTATTTGACATTTTTTATATGTTTTCATATGTATTTTTATATTAGTTTTACTTATGTTATAATCAATGTTGCGAATACCGTACCGGTCTCAAAACCGGATTGAATATTGGTAAGGTACTGTACCGGTACCGGTCAATACCGAGTATCATTTCAGATAATTTTTTAAATTTATAAAATAGTCCCTGAATTTTTTTAAAATTTGTAAAATAATCCATTGTCATATTGTACTGTTGTACTGTATACTTTTAAACCTGACTCCAAAAATCATAATAATAAATAATAATCACAGTTAAAATAAAATAACAATAATTTTTAGATATTTCACATATAAATAATAAATTAATAATCACAATTTTTAAGAAAAAAGACAATCATCATTATACAAATATAAAATTAAAAACAATACAAAGTATTTAAAATATTATAATTTCAATTTTCATTATATAATAAATAATAATTACATCAAAACATTCAATAAAAAGAACAATAAATATCCTTAACTCTCAAATTGTTATAATTTACAACAAGAATTTGTGATAAGGAAACAATCAAGTAGAATTGAAACATGAAACAAAAACATATATTATTTAATTTACTATCAATTAAATATATTACATATTTAATTAATAATAAATTAAATAATATATGCTTTTGTTTTATATTTCAATTTTACTTTATTGTTTTCTTATCATGAACTTTTGTTAATATGATAATGGACTATTTTGTAATTTTTAAAAAAATTTAAGGACTATTTTATAAATTTAAAAAATTACTCAAAATGATATCCGGTATTAACTGATATCAGTATAATACCATATTAAAAACTAATTTGATACTAAATTTAATACGGTATTCGTAACATTGATTATAAGGTACTCCCAACTCCTGAAGCGAGTAACCTTATGCGTACATGGACTAATTTCTACTTGCTGTGTGAATTCTCTGCACATTATTAGCGAACGTTCTCTTTAACATAAAAATGATGTACACTTCACTCTTTAACATAAAAATGATGTACACTTCACTTTTATGTTCAGGTACAGATTGAACAAACAAACAAATGTATATGCATACATATAAGAAATTATTTCATAAAAGTTATAAAGAATATAAGTTACCTAGGAAAACTATATATTACCCAACTATAAATCGATTTGGTTAATCTATACGTTGACTGTTACGAAACGTTGATACAGCCGTTTTCCGTTCCTTTCCGTGTGTTTTTTTTCTTCTTCCCTATCTGTAAAGCACCGCACATGGCCACCAAAGCAACACATCAGTTTGCGATTTATTAAAACATTAAACAACTAAATATACTTTCTGTTCAATTCAAAGGTACGAGAGAAATAAACTCTTATTCTATTACCAGATTATGATCTGTTAATCATCATAAGCGGTTAGAGTCAATCACTCCAGGAACTGATCATGCCTTTTCCGCCGTTCGTTGATTGATACCGCTTAGAAGGCTATTTAATTTCAAAGGATTGATATTCCAATGTTCACATGGGGATGGGGCAAACAGCCAAAATTAAAAGGTTCCCATTGGATTCTTAATAAACTGTAATCTAAAACATGGGTTGCATCATTATTCCTTGCCAAAAATTAATTAATATTGTTATTATTACTAACTCAAATTCCATTCTCCATTATACTTTGTCAAATAGTTTAATATTAAGCATCGCGCAGACGAGTATTCTAAGGTTAAAACTATATTTCGAATTTTGAAAGGTACAAAAGCATAATGTACTCCAAATTATTTTCTTTTTTTAAAATGAGTTTGGGCAGATAAATTAAAAATGAGCTGGCTTGGCTATTACGTTGACTATCATGAAACATCATCTAATTTATCCCTAAGTTTGTGCTGAACTAGTACGACAAAGTTCTTTGTTGTCTTATTGAGCCAACGAAAGGATTTTTTCTTATTGCATTAAATTAGTTCCAAAATGTCAAATTTCTCCATTTTTGTGGTGAATTATTATCATGTATTTTTCTTTTACAACCTCCTCCAAAGTCTAAACACCGCCATTCACGTTGGGTATGTGAATAAATTAAACTTGGAAGTAGACAACTTCCTCCTTACTCGTATTAAATGTCATTGTCTCCAGCTACTATCGTTGTGACTAGTCCTTTTATCCTTCTCTTTTCCTGGAAGTTTCTGAGCCGTATCCTTCATGATTTGTGGCGCCTCTAGTTGAGCTTCCTCTGGACTCCATTACAGCCAAAAACAAACGAATATATAATCAAAACCTTCCTATTTCTTGTCTGCAACTTGCCCTTTTGCTTTTGTCTTTACCATTTTTCCTTTTCCTTTTCTTTTTCTCTCCTTTTATGGAGCTGGAAGTCATCAACTTGTTCAATTTCTACATCTCTTCTGTAGCATTCTATAAATTAAATTAGGGTATTGAATTGAGACAGAAAGAGTGTAATCATAATTAACTGAAAGCGGTAGAGTTAAATTAAAAAGAACTAATTTTAAACTATAAAATTTGACAATTATTTTAAAATGATAGAAAGCGACCTTTTAAAAAATTATTCCTACATGAACAATCTATTTCGAATTTAACAAAAGTAGTAACAACAACAATAACAATCCAACGAAAGTTTCGCTAATATGTAGGGTTTAAAGAAGTCTAGTAATACACAGTCTCTCTCTAATTGATAAAAAACCTATTTATGATAGGCCCATACGAAAAGAAAAAACATATGCTTATTAAAATATAAATTAACAATTAAAAATATAAATATAAATATAATAATACCAATAAAATAAAGATAAAAAATATATAAATAAGCAATAAAATAAATATAGAACATGATAAAGAATAAAAATAAAAGATAAATAAGTAAATAAATATACCAACAAGGAGAAGGATAAGTAAATAAATAAATCAAATAAGTTATTACCAAAAAATATTTAAGCTAAGTGAGGAAATGTTTAGGCTAAAAGGGAGTACTACATATTAAATATTTAGACTAAATGCAAGATATAAGAGTAAAAGGAAAATATTTAAAAGACTTATGAAAATGAGAAAGATCTCTCAATGTGAGATTTATTATCTGTTACCTAGTATGTTAAAGTTATTTATTGAAAGTCATGTCTTCGGTAAGTTATTGTAGAGTTATATTATTCTTGATCACCTCACTTCTTAAACCTTTTGTTTTTCCTTATAATCTCTAAATATAATCTTGTCACATCTTCTC
>JAOTJB010000004.1:14011337-14024125 GCA_027123815.1 Erythroxylum minutifolium | reverse complement strand
TTGTTTAAATTTTAATTTGTTTTCTTTTCAAATTTCTTGTTGATGATATTATCTTGATGTGTTTGTAGGTTTTGGGATCATAGAGAATTCATGAAAGCTTGGGCAAAGGTTTGAATTGTAAGGATAATCAATTCCCATGTATATGGAAATTGTGGTCATTCCCACGAACGTGGGAAATCTCTCCAGAAAGTTTATGGAGAGAAAACCCATGACGTGGGAAATCTCTCCAGAAAGTTTATGGAGAGAAAACCCATGTCTGTAGGAATTGTGGTAATTCCCTGGAGAGGATTCCCACATTTATGGGAATTGTGGGAATTCCCACGGGCATGGGAATCCCACATTGAAGGGAAACTTAAGTTTCCTTTCCATTTTTTCTCTCACCCTATCTTCAAATTTTCATACTCTCTCTCTCCTACCCACGAATTTATCTCCTCTCACTCTCTAAAACTCTTCAATCTCCCTTTAGATTCTTGGTATTTTCTTCAATTCTTTCATTATTCTTACATTCTTTTCATTTTTTTCATGAATTAATCTTTCTAAACAACAAGGATTTAGGTAAGTTTTTTTGTTCTCTCTTTCCAAAGCTCAAATTTCACTTTCTCTCTCTTGTTCTTATAGGTTTTTCTATAACAATGGCTCCGAAGAAGATGATGGCTTAAAAGCTAAGTGACAAAGTGCGTCGTCAGGTTTTCGATGAAGGCAAAAGATATTTGGCGGTAACTTACCGATCTTCCTTCCTAATTTACTCGGAAGATGAAGGTACGAGCTTCCATGATTTTAAGAATAGGGGAATAATCACTCCTAGGTATTTCGATTTTGAATTGTTAGAGAACATAGGAGTGAAGACAAAGATTGAGCAACTAACTAACAACATAGGGTGGAATAGGTTCATCCGATTTGACATGCATATTCACCCTATGACGACAGTTGAACTTTTCACTACTGTCAATTACAGCCCAACAATGGATGTCTTATGATTTAGATTATTCGGTGATATGTACAAACGAGGTTATAATGTCATGCGTCATCCAAAACATAAAAGTTTTAGATGATCATACTGATTTTGATGTGGATGCCTATTGGAAAATTTTAACGGGAGAAGATAGTTTTGATTCACGTAATGTACCGAGTGCTTTAATACATAGTGCTGAACATTTACTGTTGCATAAATTCATGTGTTTAACTGTATTCAATAAGACCGAAATTAGCAAATGTTCGGCAAAAGAACTTTTCTTCTTATGGTGCACGGATCAAAAGGTTAGAATCAACACATCCTTTAGAATTTTTAGATCAATAGTTAGTGTTGTTAATAAAAAGAGTTCATACTTTGGCATGGGGCATATTGTTACTGGTTTAGATCATTTTTATAACCATAATTGAGAAGCGGTGTGTACAATACCATACGATATGTTTGATATATCATTTTTACGCATCTCGAGATTGTGGAGGTTTATTTTATGGAACTCCGTAATCCTCAAACTCATGTTATAGTTAAGAATAGGAGAAGCATCAGTACAGTCACGTCCTAACCGTCCACATCTCAAGCAGCTCAAGATCTAGAGGATGAAGCGGAAGCAGCAGAACTTAGCGCACTAGTAGCGGCTGACCAACTCCTACAAACCCTTGAGCAAATAGCCTCTAACAAACAACGGATGACATATCAACTAAATGAGCTCTGCACACAATTGCGGATAGTACATAAGGAGCAGCGTGGTTTGAAGAAGACGCTCCTCAACTTCTATAGGAGGAACGATTTTAAAACTCCTATGCCATCATCATCACCACCATCATCTGAACAAGCTTTTCTTACCCTTTAGATTTTAAAATTTTATTATTTCTTTTATGTGATTGCATTTTAATTTCTTTTATTTATTTTTAATTTCTTTAATTTTGGTGTGAATTCATTTTGGTCTATTTAGTTTGCTATTATATGTTAATTACAATTTCTTATATTTGAGTTGTTTCCCTTTGTTTATTTGGTTTATTGTCATTTTCACTCACTTGATGGTTGATTTGTCACATTGAGGAAAATTTGATCTTTAAGTTTGGGGAGGTGACATCAACATTCTTAATTGCATTTTTTTACATTGTGTTGAATAGGATGCATATTTAGGCATATTGTATGTGCTTTGTGTCAGCAGTGGTGCTTTATGTTACCAATGGAACCACCTTCGAGTCACTCTAATAAATATTTCCATGATATTTAGTCACGTAGTTGGAATTAGATTAAATGCATGCTTGAACTCGAATTAGGCTACTTAAGTAGAAAGTGAACCATATAGAGTGATGAAAAGTAGCTGGTTAGATAAGCTTAGTCACAAATTGACAGTTAAACAATGAGGTAGTATAGAGATGCATAATAAGTTTTCATTTGAGTCAAAGTGAGGATTGAGCTATATGACTTTATCTATAGCCATTTCATATCTTTGCTGATTGTTACTTCCTTAGGTTACTACTTTCAGAACTTGCTTTGAATAATTTTAAGTCTACTGGATGCATGTTTAATAGAGATGATCTAGGCCCTTTTTGTGTTAACCCTTTGCTTAAACGAACCACCTTTGCATTATCCCTTGCTACCCCCATTGAGCCTTAACCTTTTGTTTCTTAAAAATGCCCGAAATTTTAACACTTTAAACCCCATTATCCTACCCTTTCACAAGCTTAGTAAAGTATTAAGTAAAACATTAGTTAGGGTTGTGATAAATTTTTACAGAGACAAGTTGAGTATATTTCTGCCTATAGACTACATTGTATATAGTGCTAATTTTGATTCATAGTTCTTCCATGTATGAAGAAAAAGAAAAAATGAAAAAATAATATAAAAATGAAAAATGAAAAAGAAAAGAAAAGAAAAAGGAAGAACAAGTGAATGGCATCAATAAGTGCAGAATATTAGTTATATTTGTATGTCTTGTAGTTATGTTTTGTTATCCAATTTTATCCGTTTTATACTTTACTTAAGCTTGTGCTTAACCCTTTCTCCCCTCTTTTGACCCACCTTAACCCTTACTAAATTACAACCCTAAACAAGTTCTTTTGATCTATTTATGCATGTAATCATTATAGAGGAGAATCAATGTATTAGCAAGCCTATGGTAGTTTAGTTTCCTATAGCAAGTTTGAGCAAAACACTAACCTATAAACATTTGAGAGAAGTGAGTGAAAACCATAAGAAAAATTCATTCTTCACCTTTACTTATCTTTGAGTGATTGTTTCAATTATGAGTTTGCTTAACTTGATATTTAAGTTGGCTTGAATTTGAGGGATTGTATGCTTTGATCTTTTTAAAAATGAAGTGGTAGAATTGATTGTTTGTATTTATTTTGCTTGAGGACAAGCAAAGATTCAAGTATGGGGATGTTGATAGGTGTGTATTAGGATATGTTTTTATAGGTAATTGGCATGTGTTTTAGCATAATTGTTGATTATTATTCTAGTTTAGGATTCATTTTGTATATTTTCGTTAAGTTTGATTTTCATTATTGTTCTTGTGTGTTTGATGTTATTTGAGGGCAAGAATTGACTATTTTTATATAGGAAAAAGAAAGGAGCAACCTGGAGGGTGAACTAAAGATCAAAGAGGAGAAGAAATGAGGAGTGCATCTGTGACAAATTCCTATGTTTGAGGGAATCATGCAAATTCCCACGTCACGTGGGAATTATAGAAGAAAATGAGAGATGCGTCTGTAACAAATTCCCACGCTCATGGGAATCATGCAAATTCCCACAAATGTGGGAATTATAATTCCAGGCAGTCTGCAAGGCTTCATTAAACTTAGGGTTTTTGGACTATGAAAGGAGAATTAAGCCTCCATCTTTAAAGGAGACAACACCCACCTTCAGAAACACCATCTTTGAGTGAAGAACATATGTTGGAGCATTGAGGAAGGATTGAAGACAAAGATCATCATCAAGATTGGGCAAAATAACACATCAACACCAAAATTCCAGATTTTGGCAAAGAAGAGAAAGAGTCTTTCTATTCAATTTTTTGTCATTTTAATCTCTTCTATTCTTTGTAAAAATGGTTTATTTGATTGTTGATGATGTTATGGAGACCATATTAGGCTGATTTCATTTTAAGGATTTCTTTTGAATTATTTTGTCAAAACTCCTATTTTATTGAATTGAATACAATTGTCTTTATTGATTTTTTTTCTTCATTGTCATCTTGCAAAAAATCAAGAGAGTGAGTGAGATGAAATTCGTGTAGGATTGTACAATGAGAGTTGGCAACGTATAGACTAGCAATCATCATGTTAATTGGATAGTTAGAAGAGAGATCTCGACTAGTCAATTGATTACCCATAGGATAGTTTGATAACTATTTGAATCGGTAGAGTCATTAAGTAGGTTGAGAGGTCGTCCAATTGATTCCCGTTAATTTGATTAGGGATAAATAGTTACACCTTGAGAGAGGGTAATTAGTATATTTGAAAATCTGGGGTGAGACATAATTCAATCAATAAAATAGGAGGGAGACAAAATAGGAAAAAAGTAATCTTTAGTATTTAGATTCTTGAATTCAGATTTTATGCAATTTCGGTATTGTCCATTGTTTATATTAGTCTTTTAATTTTAATTTAATTTTCTAGATTATTTTCATTTCATAGTTTAGTTTCTTAAACAAAGTTGTGTTTAAATTAAGCGGTGTCTAGGCATCAATCCCTGTAGGATCAATATCCGCTCTTTTACTACAAGTCACGACCCATTTACTTGCATGTTTTGAGCATAAAACAAGTATATATGTTTTATCATCACCAATAGGTTAGCATAAATCTTTTGAATTAGGTCAAACAAAATTAGTGAAATTCATAAATCAATTAAAGCAATTCTAAGAGTTTTAACTAGAAAAAGATTTCAATTATTTAACCTAGAATTAGGTGTTAATATTCTTGAGAAAGATATTAGCATAATTGAGAAATTTTTATGATCCGGTGAACTTTAGATTAAATTGATTAGTAGTATCATGATTGCATGAGAAGTCTTAGAGGGATTTGAATTCTAGATACTATTATTTTACTAGTTAATTCTTCATTATTTTGCCATTCTAGTCTATTTGATTATGTTGACTTATCCTTAGTTCATTTTCTTTTATTTTAAATCTAATTCATCAATATCACTTTAATTGGTATTTAGATAGTAGGAAAAGAGTTATTATTAGTACTTATAGTCTTTGTGAGATGAATTTGTATTTGCTAATATTAGCTATAACTACACTATGCACTTGCAATTAAAACACATAAATTCACATCAAATAATCATCAGTGATGTTGGAGAAGCTAACTAAAGGGTATAACTTGGTCACATACATTGCCGTATGCTAGAGTATGGGTAAGAGATATAATCTTTAGGTGGTCCATGAGGCTTATGTGCAGGCCAATTGCTTATTAATGCTCCTAGTGGTGCCGATGATGAGACTATAAGGTCATTTGGAACGAGTGACCCAAAAAATTTCAAAGTACTACTTTTTTGGATATAACCAAAGTGAAGAAGAATAAAAGAACCTTAATTATACTCGCTAGGAAGAATGGAGGCTTAATAAAAATAATTAGGATTGGCTTTAATACTATGTAAAGAATGGAGAAAGGTATTTCTCTATTCGTATCTTTGTAAAATGTATTGACTACAAATTTATATTACTAGTCAACAGGTTATTACAAAATAAAATCCCAATCATAAAAGTTATAATTAGGCTTTAAGATATACTAGCTTTTGCATAATCTTATCTAATCTATGACATTATGTAAAACTTTTAAAATGATAAAAAAGCATATACATGAATATCTAAGATGTCTATATTTACAAAGATATATAAGTATAAAAATGATAATTTATTGTAAATAATCTACTACATACTTCTCATATTTATTATGTTAAGTTATAAAATACTATTATAGTATGATTATCCTTTTGTATATGCATTAACAATATACAATACAGTTGCTTTCAATAAACAATGATAGTTTAACTTAATATATATTTATGTTATGTCTTGATGCATTCATTTATCTTGGAAAATTTTATATTATTTCTTGATTTTATAAAGAAAAAAGTCATTTTAACCAATTTTTTAAAAACTGGAACGGACATCAAAAAGGTTAAATGAAAGGTTTAAGGTTTAAAGGCTCAACTATTACTAAATTGTTATAAAGTCAGTAAATAATAAACTAGAAGTAAAAATTATAAGAATAAGTAAAAATAAATATTTTATTCAAATAAAAAGAATAACTAATGTTTTTGATGAACCAATAATAAATCAAATATAATAATTCAAACTAAATCTAAATCTAACATAAAACTTAAATAACAATAAAAATTATAGTTATAATTCTGGAGGAGGTTATGTCTCATCATCTTTAAAAGTTCCAAATTTTCTAACATTATCTAAAGAGCCATAAGCCACATCAATTTCTTATGTTTCATCCAAAGTATCTAAATCATTTTCTTTTACTGCATTCAAATAAATTGTAAATTACTAATGTGCGAAATTATTCTTATAAGTAAATTTTTAGTACATTATACTTTAAACTTAAATATGATTAAAATAAGATATCAACTATTATACTTTAAACTTAAATATGATTAAAATAAGATATCAACTAACCATCAGTAGATATTCTTAATTCATTTGTTCTAGCAAATGCTTTTTCTTCATAAATTGCCTTTTCAAGTTCATTAAAATCAAAATTAGGAGATAGTTCTTCTTCTTCGATCCAAAAATTAGTATGGTCAATACAATCAATATTAACAAGATCAAACATTCTCTTCTTACTAAGCGCTCTAAATAGATAATATAGAAGTTATAAAGTCAGTAAAAATTTATTGAAAAATAAAAACAAAACTATGAAATACTTATTCTTCATTCTTAAATTATAAGTAACATAAACAAGGTTCTTCATTCTCAAATTATTGATTAATCTAATAGTGAGTTTTCTTAATTTTGGAGCACTTTGACTGAATAATATCCACTACTCATTTGTATTTTAAATTAATATTTATGAGAAATAAAATATATATTATTAATAAATAAAGAATAAGCTCAAAGTATAAAAAACTTACTAGGCTGCATTTTTTCATCATAAGTTCTCTCTTGATAGACAATCTAGCAAAACTATCGAAACTTCATGATACAATTTAATTTCATTTATCATCTATAATTGCTCTTCAATAATGAAAATAATTTTATATTCAATCGCATCAAATAAACTATCCATCATATCATTTTTACATACGTCTCCACTATATAATCAATAAGGATTGAGAAAATAAGTTGTTAAGTGGATCCTTTGAATAAGATGCTTATCCCATTGTTGGTCAAGAATATTTATATAAGGCTTGTACAATTTCTCCTTCCATTTAAAAAAATGTATAATTGTTTTGTGAGCTCTATACATAGCATCATCTATATACCCCGAAGATGGCTTCTTATATGAGTTAATAATCCTAGTCAACCTTATAAGTGGAGTCATAATCTTCACAATAATCAAAAGGCATCGCAAAATTTATTATCAAGAATAATAACACAAACTTCTTTTCCTTTTGCACTATTTGATAACTTATAACTTGAAAAATATTTACTTGTCACTAAACTTTGAAGCAATTGTTTATGTTCAAAAGCATTTGTCAAAGTAATAAATGGAGCTAGAAACTTGGTAACAGCAAAACGCATAATCTCAAATAAATCTTCTTACTTTCTTAACCAAGACAAAAATGTAATATAATTATACATAAAAATTATAATTTTAGATTCATGTGAAGCAAGAATAGAAATATGGTGGATACTATCAAGATCTTTTTAAATAAGGTTTATACAATGAGCAACACATGGAGACCAATAAATATGTTCACACTTTGATTGTAGCAAATACACAACTGATACATAACTAACTGCATTATTTGTAACTGCACAATATTCTTTGGTCCAACTCACTCAACAATTTCAGAAAATAATTCAGATAAAGTATGAGCATTTTTTACCATATCAGAAGCATCAACAAACTTGTTAAAAGTTGTTACAATATTATAATGAACCAACATATTAATTAAGGATCTTTGTCTTTAATCAGTCTACCCATTTACCATAAATGCATCATATTGATTCCCAACTAAACTTATATACATCCATAATCAATTGTCATTTATTTTTTAAATCTTGAAGGAAAGACACACAAATCTTATTATAAGAAGGTACCTTAAATCTTGGACCTATCATTTTGGTAGCATCTATTGCTTCTTAAAAATATAGTGAATTTAAAGTATTTAACGAAATACATAAATGATTGGACCACGTAACCTATGCTTGTTTACATCGTAAAACAGTATCCTTATCAACCAAAACACTTTTTAACTAGATTAAAAACCAAAAGTAGTTCTTAGAGGAAAATAAGAATCTATATCAATAGAAGCTTTCCTTTCTTCTTTTATCTAATACTTATAGTGCTTCACCATCTATTATGAGCTACTTTATTTTCCTTTATCTTATTTGTTACTGCAAATAATTTCCAATCATCTCATGTACATCAAATGGTACTCTTTTTTGCAAGAAGCAATATTATCCTTGACACCAACAAGATGTTCTTTCATCATATAAATTCCTTTCCCCTTAAATATTCTACTATAAAATATACAATTATATTAGACATTCTCATTAGATGTTTGAAAAGAAGAAAAATAATTCTATGGTAGATCAGAATTACCACAAGTAAACAATGATAAGTTTGTTGAATATATTTCTAATGATTCCATATTTCCATTATAATTTTAACTTGAAAATACGAGAAAAATAATTTTGTTTATTTTATATAAAAATAAGTCACAAAAATAATTATAAAAAATCATAAAAGTAATTAAAACAAAAATAAGTCACAAAATAATGAACCAAAGAAGAAAGATGAAAGGAAAAGCTAAAAGATAGCATTCTAAAACTGAAAAAACCCTTTAACTTTGTCTTCTTGATTCTTAGGTCTTTTATGTCTAATATGTTTGACTTTAATCACCACAACCATCAAAAGAAATAACGATAAAAAGTAGAATTAACTTGTGATTTTGTCATATGGAATCAAAGTATGTAAGTAAGAAACATAAAAGAGGTTTAAAAAGAATTGAAAAATTAAAGAAAATCAATTCAAATAGGAAACATAAATTGAAACATTTTCCAAGATTGAATAAATCTAAAAGGTCACTAAAAATGTTAAAGTATGTTTAAAGGGCACTAAAAATTTCAATTCCCTTTTCTAAACATACTTCTTTAAAACTTACACATTACTCCTTAACACATTATTAAATTATTCTAAACAAAATTGTTTATCCATACTAAATTACTAATTAATAACTTTTTCAATGTCCTTTAAACATGCTTCTTTAAAGTTTAAACATCACTCTTTAACATACTCTTAAATTTTACTAAACAAAATTACTTATCTATATTAAATTACTAATTAATAACTTTTTTAGTCCTTCTTTAAATATACTTCTTCAACATTTAAATATCATTCTTTAATGCACTATTAAATTATCGTAAACAAAATTAGTTATCGATAGTAAATTACTAATTAATAACTTTTTTCATTTCATTCTTTCTAATAAGATTAAACACCCTTCGTGCCAAATAATCAATTACATTAATGGTACAAACAGAATCATCTTCGTTAGGAAATTCCATGGTATCATAAATATTAAATTCAACAACTTCACCATCAAATTCCATATAAGGGTATCGTTATGCTCATAAATTTTATTTTTAGACGTCTTTAAGAATGGTCTTCTAAGAAAATAGGAGCACTTTGATCATTGTTTTCTATAACAAGGATATAAAAATCAGCAAAAAAACCAAATTATTTACTTGCACAAACACATCCTCAACTAAACTTTTAGGATAGGCATTAGATTGTCTACTAATTAGATTACAACACCAGCTTTGTATAAAGGACCAAGTTTCAAAGAAGCATAAATAGAATATGACAGGACATTAGTTAAAGCTGCTAGGTCTAATATGGCCTTTTCAAATCTAACACCACCATTTGTATAAGGGATAGTGAAAGTACCTAGGTCCTTTTTATTTGGTAGAAAGTTTTCTTTGAATCACAGCAGAAACATTTTGCCTCATTCTAATCTTTTCAACTCCCTTAAGTTTTTGTCTCCTCTTATAGGGATCATATCTCCTTTGTGGTTGTCCCGAAATCCACTCGGTGCATTAACGTGTTTAATAGATTCATCTTAAAGCATGGGACACATATTAGTTATGTGCCCAACTACTGAACAAATTCTGCAAGCCTTTATCGGTTGCACATTATCTATAGTAAGTTGACAAACAAGAGAGGTTAGTCCAACAATTTTTTGGTGTAAATCAGAAACATTCTCCTCATTAACATGTTTAGAAGATGAGTATAATCTTAGTCCAAACTGTTGTGAATTAGCTGTCATGTTCTTAATTAAATTTTTACCCTGCTCAGCTATCTTATTTTCCAAAACACCTCTACTAACTGCATCAATTAGGCTCTTATCCATGACTAAAATTCCTTCATAGAAATACTATATAAGTAATTGCTCTCTAATTTGATGCTTAGGGTAATTTGCAAATAATCTCTTGAAACATTCCCAGTATTTTTACAATGACTCTCCTTGTTTTTGTTTTATTCCACAAATCTCTTTTCTAATGTTAGAACTTTTTGAATTTAGGAATTACTTCTCTAAGAATGCTTTCCTCATGTCATTCCATGTGGTAATACTCCCAGGATTTAAGTAATAGAGCCATTCGTTAGTTGCATCTTTTAATGACAATGGAAAAGCTCTTAGGTTGATTTGCTCATCTATTAACCCGAGGGTTCCATAGTTGTGCATATTAGATGAAACTCTTTTAAATGTTTGTTTGCATCTTCACCTGGCAAACCATTGAAAGTGGGAAAAAGATGTATGAGTCCAAACTTTAACTCAAATGAAACATCATTATTTATTACAGGAAAAGTGATGCATAAGGGTTATTGGTCCAAATTAAAAGCAGCAAGCTCCTTCAAAGTTTGAGTCATGTCTCCTTATTCTTCCAAATCTAAATCACTTACAAATAACAAATAAAACATACAAAATTAATTAAAACCTTTCCCCAGTAACAATGCCAAAATTTGATGAGCTTGTCAAGGGCTATGAAAAATAAATCTTACTTCTAGAAATTAACCTTCTAGTAGTGGGAATAAGGGTCAATCCATAAAGAAAGACAACTAAAAGTGTATGTAAATTACTATTAAGATTGATGGGGGGGCTTTGTTAGATTAAACTTAAAGACAATCAATAATAACTAGCTTAGCCAAAGGAGATATCCACCATCGAGACAACTGATCCTTGATATAATGATAATTAATTCCACTTTGAGTATTTATCGGGGAAACAATTATTTCCTATCTTTCCTTACATGTGGTTAACGAAGAACCCCAGAGAACCAAGTACCCCTAATTATTAGACGATCTAAGCCCAACATAAAAGATCTAATCTAACAACAAAATTAAGTAATAGAACGATCAATCAATCATAGTTCCTTTAACTACCAACATTTAAGAAAGTCTTAGCCTATTATTCTTTATAAGATTTAATAACAACATCAGCGAAATTATTAAATCCTAGTGCTACTTCATTAGCAGTAGATTATCAATCATAATTAACTAGTAGGCCTCCTAGCAATCATGATCGATAATTATGATAATAAGCATGAAAGAACAATAAAATTGAAAGTTGAAATTAAAACAGTAAACTCATTTAGATCTCACAGTTTTGCTGAGGTTTCAATTACTTCATCCAAGAATGAGATTAGCCACGCAGAGCCATAGAAGAAGCTTTAAGGTGTGAAGAAAGGAGAGAGAGGTGTGTGTTGTGTGTCTTTTTTTTTTCTCTGGATGTCTTCCCCTCCTCTTTTATATGATAAAACCAGTAGGTGGAAACCTAGAAAATATCCTAAAGATATGCCAAATATTCTCTCCATAACAAAATACCCAATCAGGGAAAATAATAACAATCTAAATAATAGTCTTCTTGGCTGAGGGAAGTGGCCTTTCAACTATATTTCCCATCTAAGTTGGCTTAGGAAGCTTCCTTAATTATCTCCTTGACTATTGTGTAGTAATCTCATAGATCTGCATTGGATTAGCACAGTACATTCACTTCTGGGCTGATTTCTAACCTCTTCTACTCAGAATCACTAAAAACTTAAAACATGAAAGTTGTAGCCCTCTTCGTGGTCTATACAATTCTACTTGAATAATCTCAATTGGATTTTTTATTTGAAAGTTATGGCCCAAAAACAATAATGTGTCAAAATTGTCCAAATTCACGGAATTATCTCGTTTTGTTCCTTTTTCTTCCATAACACACCTAAATCAAAATATACACATAATCAGTACTTTTAGGCAAGTATTAAACATAAAAGACTAAGGATTAGCGGAGAAAAATACAATATTTTACTTCTTATCACCAATCCTCGTGGGAATGATATCTTGTGTACTACAAGATACAATCCATATAATTACAGTATTGCATACTTTAAAACAAGCAAACATCTTTGCAACTTTAGGGTCATAACTGTGTCAAAAAATCAAATCTCTTAATTACCTTCACATTTTCTTATTATACTTTGAAACATAAAATTTTTCAATAGACATGGGCTTGTTCCTACTCGTGTCCATCAATCTTATTAAATACTCGATAGCCCTAGAATGTGCTTGTTTATTGCTTCGGAGTGTACTTTTATATTCAAGAAATATTGTATTCTTTGTAAGTGATTTGTAATAATTTTATAAAA
>JAOTJB010000004.1:13966414-13981765 GCA_027123815.1 Erythroxylum minutifolium | reverse complement strand
GATAAAATTGTAATCTTTTAAATACTTTATATTGTTCTTAATTTATATTTTTATGATGATTAAATGATATTTTTCATATTAAATATGATTATTATTTATAAGTGAAATATGTGACAAATAATATTAATAAAAAATAATTTGTTGTTATTTTAAATTTCTATTATTATGATTTTTTGGAGACAGAGTTAATCTAAAATTGTAAATTATACAATGCAATATATTAAAGGACTATTTTGTAATTTTTTAAAAATTTAAGAACTTTTTTATACATTTAAAAAATCTAAAATAGTACACGATATTAACTAATACTAATATAATACCATACCAAAATCAAATATGATACTAATACTGATATGATATTGATAACATTGTTCCTTTGTCTGCTAATTTTAATTGCTATACCTATGACAAATTTCTAGATAAGCTGAAACCAAAGGAAGTTTTTCAGAGAATTCCAAACGATAAAGGGTTTCCTAAAATTTTCTTAAGTATAGGGGTGCTTTTGTCTTTTACCTTCAGTCATAATTCTGTGATGATTTAGGGTATAAAATATCATTTTAAATACATTTTTGCATAAAGATAATTTTAGTAAATTTGTATAAATAAGCATTTAATTTTATTCATGTGAAATATAATTTGAAGATTCATTAGGGGGCCCTGAGCCATAACAAAGTCAAATGCATGTAAATGTTTTTTTTTTCGTAACAAACAAGTCCTTCCAAATGGCAGCGACTTTAAATGCAATCCTTAAGATGATTAAACTTAAATTAATATTTTTATCATTATTTTTATTATGTGAGAGTGAAGATATGCCATATTTATTTGTATTATTTTTAATTCTACACTTCAGTCACTCCTCTTTTCTACAAATTTAAACGAAGGATATAATGAAAATTTAATACACTTTATATTTTATTTATGAAATAAAATGAAAATTCATGATTTTCACTTCAAAATAAAATGAAAATTTTAAATTAATTACAAGAGTAACACAAAACTCACCTTAAAAACAAAAATTACAATTATAAAAATGTAAAGTTATTATTATAAACTACTTCAAAATTTTTCTTATTTATTTATATATTTTGTGATTTTGCATCTTTTCATGTCTTTTGGTATTTTCTTGCCTCCTCTTCATTCTAACCCTTCTCCTTCTTGCTCCATGAAGCCAATTGAGTGTGAATCTCAAGAAGATGGCTCAACGAGTATGCTTTTGGTTCGTTTTAGCTATTATGCTTCCAAATTATACCTAAGATCAAATATAAAATAAAGTAGGTGTCTTAAGCGTTTTAACGCATTAATCACTAATGGTCAAAGATTAAATGTATCAACAATTAAGCATATATCAGATATTAAGAAGAACATCAGAAAATTCCAACATTCCAGATCAAAGCCTTAACAGAGTTTTTATTCTTTTCCTTTATTTCTTTCATTATCCTTGATGTGTAATCTAAATTCTAAAATGTTAAATGTAGTCATGGATTTCTAAATTTAGATTAGGAATTATTCTAGAATTATTTTGTGACTTTTAATTATTGTTGATTTCAATACACATTCATGCATAAACTTGAGAACAAATTAGGAGAGTGAGTCAAAGTAATCAATGTTAGGTTGTACAATGAGAGTTGACAGTTTAATAGGCCACAATTACAAAATTAGCAATTAATCGAAGAGAGGTCTTAGTTGTGAAATCAATTATATAATAGATTGCTTTATATCTAATTGAATAAGTTAGGAATAATTTTCCGATTCGAGAGGTTACAAATATGTGAATTTGGAATTCAAATAGGGTTAATTATTAGGTCCTGAGAGAGAGTAATCAAAACCTTAAGAAATCTAAGATCAAACATATAAATTGAATCAACAAGATTAAAAGAATCAAAATAAGGAAACAATAAGTCTTAGGTATTCCATCTTGATCAAAACCCTAATTTTATTAGCAGCTCATTATTTATTTGATTAATTGTTTCATTTATTTATTTTTTCAATTTCTATTATTTAAATTTAATTTGAATACCTTAGAAAAATTTAGGTTCAAATTGTTATCTATGTCATTATCCTCATAGGAACAATAACCTCTTATACTACAAGATACGATTTGTATACGTACGGGTATGGAGAGTTTTATTATATATAAAACTTGCTCAATAAATTTTTGGCACCATTACTAAGAATTTAGTATTAGAATGATTGAATTCTTTTGATTTAAGAAATTTCTCGATTCTTGTGTGCTTGCCATTACATGAACGCAAGAATTACTCAAAATTTAAGCAAGATCGAAGAAATTCCAGCTCTTGACATCGTAAGAAAAGAAAGAGAAATCTAAAGAGTGAGATGCCAAGAATAGATAGAAAGAATAATGACGGAAGAAACAATCACAGAGACCAGCAAAGAACCTTTATGGATTTCAGTGATTTTTCATTCTCAAACCTCTCCTAATAATTATTAATTGTGGGTTAATAATTAATCTGAGTTTTCCTTTAGGTATTGATTAGTTAAGATATGATTGTTAATTAAACCTAACTGTCGAATAACCTAGGATATGATCTCTAGATTTAATTGGATAGTAGTATTACGAATTAGGAAGATTGATTAATTAAGGAAACAACCACATACGATATTTCATTTAACCTAGGTTATGTTATCCCTAATGATTATGAACTGTTTGTCGCTACAAATGAATTTCAACATAACAATTACAGATTATATTGAATATTCTAGAAATGGGTTTGTAATAAAATGATCTAATGAACACTTTAAAATCATCTCTTTATAATACCCAATGGTCATATACAAATAATCGGACTATAATGATAACACAATCATTCATACATGAAACCCAAATCCAAACACATATGATAACACAAGCAATTTCTAAAGAGAGAAAGAAACAACAAAATAGTAAATGAATGCTTAACCAGGTCATCAGCGTCGATGTCATCTCTGAGCCAGTGTCAGGAAGCTACCTTTCTATAGGTCTCTCAAGGTTAAGAGCCTTGCCCCTTCTCTTCATTGAAACCAAGAGCTCCCAAGAAGAAATTGCCTCTGCCCCCAAAAGCCTCCACCGAAGACTCCCTAAAACGGAGACACCTTCTGTTCTCTTTTAAAACCCACATTAAAACCCTTCGTTCCTTTTTGCCTATTTATTATATCTTCATTTCAATTTGTTCAACGTTTGCATTTTGTTTTGTTTGGCTAAACAATTACGTTTCTTCTTCGCTAAACATTCAACAAGAACTGTGTTTTGGTTACATGAAACGTAGACGTTTACGTTTAATGTGCATTTCATGCCTTGTCTAAGTGCAGTCATTTTGGTTAGGAATGTCAATGGGTCAAGTCGGGCTCGGGTTACGCCTGGCCAGGCCCGGCCTGACCCCCTGGCCATGGTAGCCCATGGCCCAGTGGCTAGGATGGGTTGACTAGCGGCCTGACTCGACCACGAACTGACCAACCTGTGGTCTGGGCTATGGCTTGATGGC
Organism: Erythroxylum minutifolium; assembly: GCA_027123815.1. Lineage (NCBI taxonomy): Eukaryota > Viridiplantae > Streptophyta > Magnoliopsida > Malpighiales > Erythroxylaceae > Erythroxylum > Erythroxylum minutifolium. Next base: position 13,978,286 of record JAOTJB010000004.1, on the reverse strand, counting down.
CCGCCTTGACATTTATTTTTTTAAGCAAAAAACTTCCAATACGACGCCGTTTTTGAAAAATATTTTAAAATACTTATATATATATATTTACCTAAACTCATTAGATCATAAAATAATTAAACTTCAAACGAGTAATCTTAATTATTCTTCTCTTATCATTAAAGGAATTGTTCATATTAAGCTAATTAAAATGAAACTAATTCAACAATGTAAAATAGAATAGGCTGACAAATAATTAAACATCTTCCTAGACTTAATTTATCAATTATTCTCAATGCACCAAATATAAAGAAGAAAGAAAAAATAAAAGACAATATAAAATAAAAATAAAAGGACAAAAAATAAAAAAACTTATGTAAGCTATATTTTTCACTTGCTATCCACAATAAATATAATCAACATCTAGACTTATTTAGATCTTGTAACCACTAATGACAAATATAGATTCTGGTTCACCTTAAAAATGCGTAGAATCTCAAAGGTGAGCTTCATATAAGAGTATTTGACAATTTAAAAAAATACTCCAACTCGAGTTTTCTATTAACCTTCTTACCTTCAAAACTAATCTTACCATCTTCAGTGTATCCTAATCTACACTGATATTATATTCAAAAGTTTGGGTCCTTAAATAAGAATATCTTTTATGAAAATAGGTCTCCTCAATGGTGAGCATTAGGTACTCATTTGGGAGCGTGTTTTGTAGTTGATTTTGACTACTCAACATGCTCAAAATAGCTCTAGATTTTACCCTCTTACTTGTGGATGGTTGTGAACTTTTGTGGTTGGATTTAGTTTTAAAATCCCTTTCCTACGAGTTCACACATTGATAATTTTTATGGAAAGAGGGTGTCTTTACATACTCTTAACTAAAATTATTGGAAAGAATTTTCTTTTTTATTTTTATGAAACTCTTAATAGCAAATCTAATGAAAAAAAGTGAGGCATGTATAACAATTTTTTCTTTAAATTTTAGAATTAAAAAATTACATTTTTTCGCATTTTTTGTTTACGTTTTCATATTATCTAAGACTTTATATTTAAAATAATTTTCAATAGTGAAACAAAATCTTTCACTAATCAAATAAACCAAATCATTTCTTTTTTGTAATATTAGACCTCCTTATGATTTAGAACTTTTCCACTTTAATTTCTTTAAAAAATCATATACCCCTTAAGGTTTGGCGTTTATTTTTCTATTCCTGGTGTCATTTGCAATTAAGTTTCTAATAGAGAATGGACAAAATAATTATGTCACGTAATACATGACCTTGATTGCTATCATCTCGCAAATTCATAAACCATTTTTATATAAGATAAACTTATTTTAGTATTATATCTCTCAAACCAAATGACGATGTGTATTACATGGCACAAAAATGATAGGTGTTGTATCATATAACACCTAATCAAACCATATGACATTGTTTGCAAATTATCTGTTAGAAACTTAATAGAGAATATGATGTTAAGGTATAAATGAAATAAAATCAAAATCTTTGGAAGGTATATGATAGTTTTTAAAAATTAAGAAATGAAATGAAAAAGGTCCAAATTGTAGGAGGATATGATGTAATTAATCATGTATATATTTTATTACTTAAGAATTAATGGTTTATGCCAATAAGTGAGTATTATAATGTTCCAGCTGGAATCATTCAATATATATTATACTGACCAAAAAATGGTACTCAATACTTTAATATCATATTGGGTCAAGGTCTTAGTTGGTATATACCAATATGAAAAATACTAGTTAATATTAGGTAATAAGTGAAAATTTATAAAATCTAAAGGCTAAACTAAAAAAAGCTTAATTCTTTATAACTATAGTTGTTAACCAAGCCTCGAATTTGTCTCCTGCCTCTTCAAAATTTCACAAAGCTTTTCTCTCTTTATTACTACTCTTTGCCACTCACTAGCTTATTGCTTTTTGCCACTAACTAACTCATCAAGTCATTGTTCATCACTAGCTTCTTGCCATCACCAGCTTACCAGCTCACCATTTGTCACCATCTCGAACCTTCATTTATGTGAGCTTCTTATTGTCATGCATTATGGGAGAAATTAGTTAACTGAATTGTTAGTTTAATTCCCCTATATACTGTTAAAATATAAATCCTAATAGTTTATGAAATTATTAAAATTTCAACACATATAATGGTGGACAATTAGTTTTAGAGCATAAAGTTCTACAAATGAAATAAAAGTTGACTATTGTACTCTTATTGTTTTATTTTTGTATTTGAAAGAAACTCTTGGCTGACATGGAAGCACAAAAATTGCTTATATTGTTTGACTTTTTAATTGTATTATAATAATACTGATTTAAAGTATAGAAACTTTATAAAATGTTTTATTGCCAAAGTTTAAGTAATTATTTGGCTTTATTGTGTGTAAAGTGATGAAGCAATTCAGAAAACAAAATACTTTGTATAATCTCTAACTAGATGGAGAAAATTTTTTACTTCAAAGTTTTCAATTGATAATTTGCTTGAGCAAGGAACTCTTAACTTTTTTTTAATAACAAGTAACACATTTTTATATAAAGGTTTCCAACCCATAAGCACCACCAAACCAAACTTAAAAATAAAAGATAAGTAAACATCAATTAGTCTTTATAAGTTTAATTATTAGAAAATGAACATTGTTTCTTTTATTGTTTAAGAATGGAAATGCTTGCCAGTTTTTTCCATTCTAGTGGATAGTCATTAGTAATTATGATCAATATGCTTTGAGTAAATTTACTATTTTAATATGAAGTTATTTTTTCTTTTTACATGTCTCTATATTTATTTTCATATATAAATGGAGGGAAGTTTAAGTGCTTTAAACAATTCAATATCTTCAAAAAGATTTAATGATATAGCCTAGATTAATGTAAAATTAGTTCTTAATATGAAGAATCATACAATATGTTTGTATTATGACAAATAATTAAAAGGTGGGTGAATAATCAAGTTAAAGAAATATTTAGTTGGGATCAAAAGTGACGTAGAACCATACAAAATGTTAGCCATAATGTAAAACGAAATATTAAAGCTTTTTCTGAAGAATATCATAATTAGAAAGAAAAAAGACAAACATTAAACTAAGAAATTGGAAGTAGAAGTTCATTTTGCATTAGGGAAGATGATATTAACAATACTAAACTTAGTAGAAGTTCATGTTTGCATTAAGGAAGATGATACTGAAAATACTGAAGTTAGTGTTCCTACATAAGAACAAAGGATTGCTATAATCGATATGTGGACAAGAACAAGAAAAGTGCTAGCTTTTTTGCATTATAAACAAGCCTTAGAGATCAACTTTTAATTCATAATTCATTACAATCCAAAGAAATAGTTTATAATGAGAAAATGACAATGTCTAGATAATGGTATGATGTAGGTGTGTCATTTAATGCTACCTAAATTTGTTATTATCAAGCTATAGTAGATGTTACTGCCTGTGTCGATCTAGAGTATAAGGACCTTTTAATAAATGATTGTAGAGGTAATCTCTAATCAACTCTATTAATAAAATAAAATTTTATTTGATTAAAAGGACTTGGACAACTTATAGGCTTTCAATCATGTGTGATGGTTGAATAAATAGGGTAAAGGTTTGTTTATCAAAACATTATAAATTAGTTTACATTCTCTCTTTCCTATTCTCTTTAAATTATTGTTTAATTGTTTGATTGATTTATATTAAGAAATTTCCTCATCCTTATTTATATTTATTGTTAAAGGAGTACAATGGACATAAAAGTTTGTTAAATTTTGTAAACATCCAAATCACCTCCCTCTTTAGTACTATTAACTACTAATATCCTATATAAATATGTCCATAGGAGATGCTAGATACTTTACTGTGAAATTATGCAAAAAGTGAGAAAAGTGACTAAATTGTTTTATGATCATGCATGAATTTTGAATTTAATGAAAAAATATTTCACAATTACAAGGAACTTGTTTCATCTTATCATTACAAGATTTGAAATAAATTTATATCAACTTAATATTTTGTTTAAATGAAAAAGAAGTTGAAACAAATGTCTATGAGTGATAAGTGATATGTCTCTCAACATGTTAGGTCTAATGCTAAAATGGAGGATTGTAGGATTATATTTAAAGATGATGAATTTAGTCTCAATGTCAGTTTATGATTCAAGTTTGTGAGCCTTAATGGCGAGTTTTTTTTAGCTTATAATGGTAAGAAGTCAATAATGAGTTATTTTTATAACATTATAGAAATCTAAATTATGACTAATATAAAAATAGGTCTTCCTTGTATACATCATATCTTGCATTCATTAGGAAGAGGTGGAAAAAATAACTTTATGTTGTTTATTATTGGTGCAATTTTTTTAATCTAGGTGTCTATCTTAGACTAAGTTTCACAATGAAAGTTAAAGTTAATAGACGAAGCTTTTAACCATCACAATAATTATTTCACATGACATGATGCAAGATCTTCTTAGCTCATAAATGGATATGTGAAAAGACTCATATAGTGATTTTAAGATGCTTATTGAAATACACTAAAGAGGCAAAATTAATCTAGGTCTTCATTTCTTCATTTGTTTTACTTAATTTTATTAGTAAGATTAGTTTTATTATCTTATTATTACATAGTGAGACCAATTTGGAATCAGTGTTCTAGAATTTTAAAGGTTTGCAATTTTAATTCTTAGTCAATGTGTAAGTGAAATTGGGTGTAAAAGAAATTAGAAAATATTTGAGTTCAGTTATTCAAAATACAGAAATATATTATAATACAAGAGATTGAATATCTGGTATTTATTCGATACAACTTGAAACTTTGAAAAAAAGAATGTCGTTGTCAGTACTAAATTGAATATAATTTTTTAATAATTTATTTTTATGTGTTTACTAGGACTCTTAATAGAACAAATAGTTCTATTAATCTAATTTTTCTTGTCCATATTGATCTTTTAGCAGAATGGATTTTTGAGGAACTAAATTTTATAAATAAGAGTGACTTGGAAAATAAAATTGAATAGGAAAGTATTAACATGTTATTTGGTGCATTGAGCTTAAATGATGGTGATGACGAGACTCCACAATAATGAGGACTTTGTACTAAATAAAAGTTGAGGTCAATACAATTTAAGTGGATATATCACAGAATGAAGTTTAAAGTTTTACACTTTTTTCTCTTTACTTTTACTTGTTATGTATGTGAAATTTTCTATATTGAATATAAATAATGAGCTTATAACTTTAATTTTTTTTGTTTCAAGTTTGACTTTCATTTTGATGTCTTCTTAGGCACGAACTCTTGTTATTATGGACCTATATTTTTCTTATTATATGATGCCTTATTATAATCCATTGTAATATTTTAAATACATTATATTATTATTAGTTTTATAACTGTATAAGAATTAAACAATCTTTTTGTTATTAATTATTTTTAGATAATAAATGTGAATCATATTTATCTAAATGACAAATATGTGAAAGGTAATATTAATAGGAATAAATAGAGAGTTATTATATCAAATCTATGTTATTTTGTTTTTCTAAAACAGGGGTAGAAGTAAAATTAAAAGCTATATAGCACAATATATTAAGTGAATATTTTATAATTTTATAAAATTGAAAGATTATTTCATAATTTTAAAAAGTTATATGAAACGACATTTCATATTGACTGTCATACTATACTGTACTTGAACCAAAATCAGTACTAGATCCAATATAATTACGTATTGGATTTATGTGCTTCTCCTTGTTTATTCACCAAATACTATGTTACATAAATTACCCTTTGGTCTAATATCCTATTCTTGAAAAGGAGAACATATGGGTCAAGTGGATTTACACATACTACTTGAGAGGAGAAAGCATATAGACCTTACGACAAAGCTAGCCCACTCCTACACTTTTTAGTGGTTCCTGCAATCAATGAACTTCATGCAAGCTCATATTAAGAACAAAATAGGCAATAACAATGAAACATAATTTTCTTTTGATAAATGGTATTCTTTTGAACCTTTATATAAACTCAAGAGAAATTGGTTCTCTTAAGGCTATTGTACCTAATATAACTAAGATCAAAGACCTCATAGTGAATAGATCTTAGTATTGTCCATTTCATTTAACACATGGCTTCCAAGAAATTCTAAAACTCCTAATTGATTGCTCTCGTGACTCAAACATAACTAATTGTATATAATAGACACAAGAAAAATCTTTAAAATTCATTAATAGCTCTTATAAGAAGTTGCTGACATAACCTTCTATAAGAAAGCATTATTTTGACTTGGTTTGGGACTCTCATCTTGCTTTGGTTAGCAGTCTCTCAAAGGCTTGCTAACAAAGATAGAATTAAATTCCCAGTTCACTGTTTAGATTATGTGTTATGTTGAGAATCCTAGGATAATTCTTTAAGGTTCTTTCTCTTAAGTATTTTGGAATTGTTATATGAGCTTATTAATTTACAATATACAAACAGGGAAAATCAAGAATAATTGAATGGGCCTCCAAACTCAGAATGCAACATAACTCAAATAAGAAACTATTTAGGATTGGCTTAGGAATAACACAATGTTTGGAGATGCCACGATGGATATCAAAGCTATCTTGAACAAGTTCCTGATCAAGATTTGAATAGCTAACTTAGTAAGTGGATATGGTCTAAACTTTTCTCCTCTCCTAAACTCCAATCTCTCTTTAAAAAGTTAATATATTAGTAGCAGTATGGAGCCACAGATGGTTGGAGACTTATATTATAACTAGAAACCACATATATGGATTAGTTATAAATATAAGAGAATTTAGTCATAATTTATATGCACAAACTGTATTTTAAAATTTTGTTTAATACACATTTCCCCTAATTAATTAATTAATTTCCTTAATTAATTTTAAAAATCATAAGCCTAAGATTAGTGGTGTGTCAATTTTTTAATATATTTATGACTAAGCAAAAAAAAAAAAATAGTGGCATGTATACAAGCTTTAAGAGATAAATTATGGAATTTGATTCTAATTTGTTTTGGAGGAACTAAAAAAAAATATTTGTTAAGCATAGACTCACAATATATATCTCTCTCTTTTTATTGAAGAGTTAGAAGGATAGTACTGGAACCTGATTGTAGATTTTGTCTACCACTGTTAATTAGATTTGACAACTTTCGTACTTGAATTTGGATGTACCTCCTAATTATCCTATGAGATAATAACTTATTACGGAGTTTAAGGCTTAATCCCCTCATTTCATGTAGAAAAGAAAACCAAAAGAAGAATGCTAGGTTTTTAACATTGCTTTTTCCTAAGTTAAAAACCTATAACCTCTCTCTTATTTTAGCTTGTTCTTCACCCATTTTAATCACTTTTTGGTAATGGACAAGCACGAGTCTTCTCCCGTTTAGGCCTTGGATCTGGTTACTTTCTTTTCTAAAAAACAAACTAGCCATGGAACTAGGGTTGCCTGGCAGTTCTTTTTCCTCCTCCTTCCCCAACTCCCCTAAACTACAATACTGATTTGTCTATTTCGCAGCTTTTTGTAGGTCAACTACCTCCTTATTTAAACCCTTGAATAATTTTAATTGCTCTACCTCCCTACCACACAAAACCTTATACTTTTGCCCTACTCCTTCTTTCACCAACCTTTTAGTTCAGGTTTTAAGCATTAGTATGTCTTCACATGTCTTATCCCCTAACCTGAGACACTTTTATTCTCCCTCTCTAACCCTTAAGGGACCTAAATAAAACAAAGAGCCAAGTGGTGGGCAACCATGTCTATACGGAGAAACTTAACTAGATCTATAGTTAATCAAATATAAATCATAACTAAAAACTTATTTCATTGATGAAAGGCTTGTTTTTCCCTCAAGTTTAGGCTTGGGCTAAGGTCAATATGGTAAGTCAGGGATAGAGAAAAATCAAATAAATAAGAAGGATTTTTTCATCTTCAAGTTTGGAAGTGAAGCTATTATATAGTTGAAATGAGACCTTAATATGTTCCAAAAAACCTCTCATGTTGCAAAAATGGAGACCATAATTGAATTTAGACAAAACTATTATAAAGAATAGTCTTATATGACACTATTTGCTGTCTGTCTGAATGCATCTCTTAGAGAGTGTGTTCTATATTAAATAGAAAATAATTTGCTGAATACATGCCACAAATTATGCTTATTCTAATTAAGGTAATATAACTATTCTAAGCCTATAATTAAGCTTACTATTTAAAGAAAGAATATATTACAGCCATATAGAATTAATCTATTGACATCCCCCACTCAAATTAATGTTGGTCGATCAAGAAGCATCAATTTGCCCATAAGAAAGGAGTGACATTGATGAGGCAAGGCTTTAGTGAACACATTAGCAATTTGTAAACGAGAGGAAATTTGTGGAAGAGAGAGAACTTGTTGGTCCACAGCCTCGCGAATGGAATAACAATCCACTTCGATATGCTTGGTATGCTTGTGGTAAACTGGATTAGTAGTAATTTGAATGGAACTAGTGTTGTCCGCATGAAGAAGCGTTGGACCATATTGGGGAAAACTAAGTTCAGCTAAGTGTCCACGAAGCCAAGCAATTTTAGAATTTGCATCAGACATAGCACAATATTTTGACTCAGTGGAGAACGTGGAGACAAGATCTTGCTTCTTGCTTTTCCAAGAGATCAAGGAAGAGCTTAAGAACATGCACTAGCCTATGACAGAATGGCAGGTATTTGGACAACCAGCCCGATTAACGTGACTAAAAACTTTCAAGCAAAGTGAAGTACCCACAAGAAAGAATAGATCTCGAGTAAAAGTGCCAGGAAGATACCGAATAATACGACGAATAACAACCATATGAAGGTGACGAGGAGTGTGCATGAATTGACTAACTTGTTGTTCTGCAAATGAGATATCAGGACGGGTGATGGTGAGATAATTCAGGCTACTAACCAATTGTCGAGATATAGTAGGATCAGGAAGGAGATCACCCTCGATACTTCGATACTTCACATTGACCTCCATAGGAGTATCCATATAAGAGGAATCTTAAAGATCAGCTAAGGCAATTAAATCTTGAGTGTATTTATGTTGATTCAAGAATATGCCTGAAGAATTAGCATGAATTTCCAGGCCTAAAAAAAAGTAACTTTCTCAAGATCCTTCGTATAAAAAGATGCCTAAAGATGCTGCTGAAGTTAGGAAATCAAGAGAGAATCGTTGCCAGTAATAATACTATCATCGATATACCCTAGAAGTAGACCAACATTAGTAGAAGCCTTGCGAATAAATAGAGAAGAATCATATTGACTTTGTATAAATGAAAAATGAAGCAAAGTAGTTCTCGAACTTGTCAAACCATGCACGGGGGGCTTGTTTCAACCCATAAAGAGACCTCTTTAACTTATATACTAAAGAAAGAGAAGAAAGCAAACCCAGCGGTGGACGCATGTAAACTTCTTTCTTGAGATCTCTATGCAAAAAGGCATTTGTGACATTCATTTAATAAAGAGACCATCCCTGAAAGGCTACAATAGAAAGAATTGTACATATTATAGTCATCTTTGTCACCGGAGCAAATGTCTCCTCATAGTTGACCCCATATTCTTGTTTGTTACCAAGGACAACAAGTCGGGCTTTATAGAGATCCAGTGTGCCATCAGCTCGGAGCTGAAAAGAGTAAACCCACTTACAGCAAATTGCCTTAATACCAGAAGGACAAGAAACAATATCCCAGGTATGGTTTTCTTGAAGTGCTTTAAGTTCCTCATCCATTGCCTTCCGCCAACAATCATATTGCACCACCTCTAAATAGCAATTGGGAATAGTAATAACAGACAAAGTAGTGGAAAGAGAAGTATAAGGAAAACCATACTGATTAGGAGAACGAGAGACTCTAATGGAGCGTCTTAAACCTGGTGAAAAAGATGTAGACTCTATAGATGTCACATTCGGCTCATTGATAAGCATGGGAATAGACTCAGATGATGGGTCAATACTTGGAAGAGGCAAAGTTGGATGTTTTCAAGAATACACAAAGCCAGGTTTGAATCATGTGGAAGTAGAAGGCAGATCATCAAAGTAAGCAAAAATGTTGACTTCAGGCAATGACTTAGTATGTGTAGGAAAGAAATATTAAGACTAAATAAACAACATTACGAGAGATACAAATTTTATGAGATGAAGGATCATAACAAAGATAACCTTTATGTGGAATACTATAATCCAGGAATGCACATGTAATAGATTGTACAGAAAGCTTATGATGTTCATGTGATGATAAGTGAACAAAACAAACACATCTAAAATTGTGCAACTTAAGATAACTAGGATGCTGATCAAAAAGATGATAATATGGAGAATCAAAGTCTAGAATTTACGCAGGAAATTTATTAATTAAATAAACAGTAGTGGATAAGGCTTCAACCTAAAACTTAGAAGGAATAGAAAACTCAAGCAAGATGGCACGAACCATGTCTAAAAGATGGTGATTTTTTCATTCGGCTACTCTATTTTGTTGGGGAATATAAGGATAAGAACGTTGAGAAATGATGCCTTTCTCGTGTAAGAAGGCATGAAATTCATTAGACATGTACTCACCACCTGAATTTGATCTCAAAACCTTAAGACCTATATGGAATTGTGTTTCAACATATGCAACAAAAATTTTGAAGACAAAAAAGACCTCAAATTTGGAGCATAGAAAATAAACCCAAGTGTATCGACTGTAGTCATTTATGAATGTCACAAAATATTGGTACTTATCATGTGAAATAATAGGAGTAATGCCCTATACATCACTGTGAACAACATCAAAGCATTGTTTTGCAAGACTACCATGAGATGGAAAAGGAAGAATTTTACTTTTTCCTAATTTTCATGTTGAACATTCAAGAGAAAATTTAGAAGAAACTTAATATTTATTTCCCAACGAACCAGAGTTTAACAAATAAGAAAAAATGCTAGAATTTGGATGACCTAATCGTTTGTGCCATAGCACACTTTTATTGTTAACAATCAAACAAGATAAAGATAAAGAACGAGGAATAGAAAAATGTAAAGGAAACAATCTTCCAACTATAGGTCCCCTTGCTAGTATCTTCCCGGACACCTAATCCTACACTAGACAGCTATCACGAGAAAAATGAACATCATAGTTATTATCAACCAACTGACTAACTGAAATAAGATTAGAAGAAAGTTTATGAGCTACAAAGACATAACGAAAAGAGGAATTAAAGTCCCCAACCACATGAACAGGCAAACAACTTCCATTGGCAGTCTCGATTTATGTGGTACCATTATAAGGGCGAACATTATGAAGTGCTTGAGAAGAACTAGTCAGATGATTAGAAACTCCCGAGTCAACCATCTAAGTTGAAGATAAAGAAGGTTGCTTACCTTGGATCCCTAAGGCAGAAAAGGCTAAAACAATCATATGTTGCACCATATTATGAGTGACAGGACTTGAGGCAACTATAGAGGATGTGGATACTGAGGCTATATAAGCAACAACATTATCCTTTCGATTCTGAGGTCGAATAGAACACTCTTTGATGATATGTCCAGATTTCTTGCAGTAGTTACAGAATTTCTTAGAGCAGTGCTGAGCAATATGACCATACTCCTTGCAATTGTACCACTGAACGTTGCTCAAATCCCTGTCTGATCCTCTCTTTTGGGCTGCATATGCTATTGGATTAGAAGGAACTGACTGTAAAGCAGCATGAGTAAGAAGGCGTTGTTCCTCCTGAAGCAGTTCACTAAGACAATCTTCCAAAGAAAGAGAAGGAACTCGATTCATTAAATTAGAACGAGAGATGTCAAATTCTGATAATAGCTTTATTAGAAATTAGTCTCTCTTGCTTTGCTCATGAACCTCCTGAACAACAAAAATGGATGCATCAAGAA
>JAOTJB010000004.1:13946093-13964382 GCA_027123815.1 Erythroxylum minutifolium | reverse complement strand
AAATTTATAAAAAGTGAAGTGATTGTATTTTGAGAAATTTGTATTGAAATAATTGTATTGTGTATTTGAAAATGGGCCCAAGTGGCTAATAAGAGAGCTGTGAGTTTCATTTTTCTGTTGTATGTTTCGCTTTCAATTTAAATAAACAAATTGTTTTTAAAAAAAGAAAAAGTGATCACATATAAGTGAAGTGTAAAGAGTTCACAAAAAAAATTTTATATCGACTTTTGTTAGTGAAGTGATGTGACACGTTACCCTCGCGGGGCACGGACTCGGGTATCACTATCGATATTGGGTTCGGGTTCAGCGGGAGTGGGGTGTTACAAAGTTGCTCAAGATTTACAAGCTCCCCCAAGTGAGTTGGTATCTCTCCAGTAATATAGTAATATGGACATCCGACGCTCAAGCATAGTGATAATGGAACTAGGGTTGCTTGATAGTTCTTTTTCCTCCTCCTTCCGCTACTCCCCTAAACTACAATATTGATTTGTCTATTTCGCAGCTTTTTGTAGCTCAGCTACCTCCTTATTTAAACCCTTGAATAATTTTAATTGCTTCACCTCCCTACCGCACAAAACCTTAGACTTTTACCCTACTCCTTTCACCAACCTTTTAGTTCAGGTTTTAAGCATTAGTATGTCTTCACATGCCTTATCCCCTAACCTGAGGCACTTTTATTCTCCCTCTGTAACCCTTAAGGGACCTAAAAAAAACAAAGAGCCAAGTGGTGGGCAACCATATCCACACGGAGAAACTTAACTAGATCTATAGTTAATTAAATATAAATCATAACTAAAAACTTATTTCATTGATGAAAGGTTTGTTTTTCCCTCAAGTTTAGGCTTGGGTTAAGGCCAATTAGGGTAAGTTAGGGATAGAGAAAAATCAAATAAATAAGAAGGGTTTTTTCATCTTCAAGTTTGGAAGTGAAGCTATTATATAGTTGAAAGGAGACCTTAGTGTGTTCCAAAAAACCTCTCATGTTGCAAAAATGGAAACCATAATTGAATTTAGACAAAACTATTATAAAGAATAGTCTTATATGACACTATTTGCTGTCTGTCTGAATGCCTCTCTTAGAGAGTGTGTTCTCTATTAAATAGAAAATAATTTGCTAAATACATGCCACAAATCATGCTCCCAATTAAGGTAATATAACTATTCTAAGCCTATAATTAAGCTTACTATTTACAAAAAGCATATATTATAGCTATATAGAATTAATCTATTGACATTCCCCACTCAAATTAATGCTGGTCGATCAAGAAGCATCAATTTGCCTATAAGAAAGGAGTGACGTTGATGAGGCAAGGCTTTACTGAACACATCAGCAATTTGTAAATGAGAGGAAATTTGTGGATGAGAGAGAACTTGTTGGTCCACAGCCTTGCGAATGGAATGACAGTCCACTTCGATATGCTTGGTGTGCTCGTGGTAAACTAGATTAGTAGTAATTTGAATGGCACTAGTGTTGTCCGCGTGAAGAAGCGTTGGACCATATTGGGGAAAACCAAGTTCAGCTAAGTGTCCACGAAGCCAAGCAATTTCAGAATTAGCAGCAGACATAGCACAATATTTTGACTCAGTGGAGAACATGGAGACACGATCTTGCTTCTTGCTTTTCCAAGAGATTAAGGAAGAGCCTAAGAACATACACTGGCCTATGACAGAACAGCAGGTATTTGGATAACCAGCCCGATCAACGTCACTAAAAACTTCCAAGCAAAGTGAAGTACCCACAAGAAAGAATAGACCTCGAGTAAAAGTACCACGAAGATATCGAATAATACGACGAACAACAGCCAGATGAAGGTGACGAGGAGTGTGCATGAATTGACTAACTTGTTGTTTTGAAAATGAGATATCAGGACGGGTGATGGTGAGATAGCTCAGGCTACTAACCAATTGTCGAGATAGAGTAGGATCAGGAAGGAGATCACCCTCGATACTTCGATACTTCACATTAACCTCCATAGGAGTATCCACATAAGAGGAATCTTAAAGACTAGCTAAGGCAATTAAATCTTGAGTGTATTTATGTTGATTCAAGAATATGCCTGAAGAATTAGCATGAATCTCCAGGCCTAAAAAATAAGTAAGTTGCCCAAGACCCTTCATATAAAAAGATGCCTAAAGATGCTACTGAAGCTGGGAAATCAAGAGAGAATCATTGCCAGTAATAATAATATCATCTATATACACTATAAGTAGACCAACACCAGTAGAAGTCTTGCGAATAAATAGAGAATAATCATATTGACTTTGTACAAATGAAAAATGAAGGAAAGTAGTTCTGAACTTGTCAAACCATGTACAGGGGGCTTGTTTCAACCCATAAAGAGACCTCTTTAACTTATATACTAGAGAAAGAGAAGAAAGCAAACCCAGCAGTGGACGCATGTAAACTTCTTCCTTGAGATCTCTATGCAAAAAGGCATTTGTGACATCCATTTGATAAAGAGACCATCCCTGAGAGGCTGCAATAGAAAGAATTGTATGTATCATAGTCATCTTTGCCACCAGAGCAAATGTCTCCTCATAGTTGACCCCATATTCTTGTTTGTTACCAAGGACAACAAGTTGGGCCTTATAGCGATCCAGTGTGCCATCAACTCGGAGCTTAATAGAGTAAACCCACTTGCATCCAATTGCCTTAATACCAGAAGGACAAGAAACAATATCTTAGGTATGGTTTTCTTGAAGTGTTTTAAGTTCCTCATCCATTGCCTTCCGCCAACAATCATGTTGCACCACCTCTAAATATCAATTGGGAATAGCAATAACTGATAAAGTAGTGGAAAGATAAGTATAAGGAAAACCATACTGATCAAGAGGACGAGAGACCTAGTAGAGCGTCTTAAACCTGATGAAAAAGATGTAGACTCTATAGATGTCACAGTCGGCTCATTGATAGGCGTGGGAACAGACTCCGATGATGGGTCAATACTTGGAAGAGGCAAAGTTAGATGTTTTTGAGAATACACAAAGCCAGGTTTGAATCATGTGGAAGTAGAAGGCAGATAATCAAAGTAGGCAAAAATGTTGACTTCTAGCAATGACTCAGTGTATGTAGGGAAGACATATTAAGACTAAAAAAAACAACATTGCGAGAGATACAAATTTTGTGAGATGAAGGATCATAACAAAGATAACCTTTATATGGAATACTATAACCCAGGAATGCACATGTAATAGATTGTGCAGAAAGCTGATGATGTTCATGTGATGGTAAGTGAACAAAACAAACACATCCAAAAGTGTGCAAATTAAGATAACTAGGATGCTGATGAAAAAGATGATAATATGGAGAATCAAAGTCTAGAATTTATGCAGGAAATTTATTAATTAAATAAACAGCAGTGGATAAGGCTTTAACCCAAAACTTAGAAGGAGCAGAAGACTCAAGCAAGATGGTACGAACCATATCTAAAAGATGGCGATTTTTTCATTTGGCTACTCTATTTTGCTGGGGAATATAAGGACAAGAACGTTGAGAAATGATGCCTTTCTCATGTAAGAAGGCATGAAATTCATTAGACATGTACTCACCACCCGAATTTGATCTCAAAACCTTAAGACCTATATGGAATTGTGTTTCAACATATGCAACAAAAGTTTTGAAGACAAAAAAAACCTCAGATTTGGAGCGTAGAAAATAAACCCAAGTGTATCAACTGTAATCATCTATGAATGTCACAAAATATTGGTACTTATCATGTGAAATAATAAGAGTAATGCCTTATACATTACTGTGAACAACATCAAAGCATTGTTTGCCACGACTACCATGAGATGGAAAAGGAAGAATTTTACTTTTTCCTAATTTTCATGTTGAACATTCAAGAGAAAATTTAGAAGAAACATAATCTTTATTTCCCAACGAACTAAAGTTTAACAAATAAGAAAAAATTCTAGAATTTGGATGACCTAATCGTTTGTGCCATAGTGCACTTTTATTGTTAACAATCAAACAAGATAAAGACAAAGAACGAGGAATAGAAAAATGTAAAGGAAACAATCTCCCAACTATAGGTCCCTTCGCTAGTATCTTCCCAGACTCCTAATCCTGCACTAGACAACCATCACGAGAAAAATGAACATCATAGTTATTATCAACCAACTGACTAACTAAAATAAGATTAGAAGAAAGTTTATAAGCTACAAAGACATAACGAAAAGAGGAATTAAGGTCCCCAACCACAAGAACAGGCAAACAACTTTCATTGGCAATCTCGATTTATGTGGTACCATTATAAGGGCAAACATTACGAAGTGCTGGAGAAGAACTAGTCATATGATTAGAAAGTCCCAAGTCAACCATCCAAGAAGACAAAGAATGTTGCTTACCTTGGATCCCTAAGGCAGAAAAGGCTAAACCAATCATCTGTTGCACCATATCATGAGTGACAGGACTTGAGGCAACTGTAGAGGATGTGGATGCTGAGGCTATATAAGCAAAAACATTATCCTTTCGATTCTAAGGTCGAATAGAACACTCTTTGTTGATATGTCTAGATTTCTTGCAATAGTTACAGAATTTCTTAGAGCAGTGCTGAGCAATATGACTATACTCCTTGCAATTGTAACACTGAACGTTGCTCATATCCTTGTTTGATCCTCTCTTTTGGGCTGCATATGCTACTGGATTAGAAGGAACTAACTGTAATGCAGCCTGAGTAGGAAGGCGTTGTTCCTCATGAAGCAATTCTTCTAAAGAAAGATAAGGAACTCGATTCATTAAATTAGAACGAGAGATGTCAAATTCTGATCGTAGCTTCATTAGAAATTGGTCTCTCTTGCTTTGCTCATGAACCTCCTGAACAACAAAAATGGATGCATTAGGAATTGTTGTACAAATTATGTCAGATAGCTCCTTCCAAAGAGTCTGAAATCCTGAAAAATACTCCTAGATAGACATAATCCCTTGAGTATAATTACAATCTCATGCTCAAGTTGATAATGATGTGCAGTGTTATTCTGAGTATAGATTTTCTTCAAATATTCCCATATTCTTTTGGCCATTTTGTAAGGCCTTAAATGGAGAACAATGACAGGATCTAAAAAACTCAAGATCCATGTCATTATACGAGCATCCTAAACAGTCCAATGAGCTAGATTCGTAACCTCTATAGGTGTAGAAGAGATAATATAAGCCCATAAATCTTTGCCAATAATAAATAATTAAAACTGAAAAGCCCAAGGAGAATAATTCTTCCCAGTAAATCACATTCCGAAAGTCTCCAAAAAAGTAGACATCGTACAAGATAATCGAAAAAACAAAATTTACCATAAAGAAATTCACCATAACCAGAATATCCCATAAATAGAATCATGGAAGAAAGCAAAACAGCTGAACAAAATCAAAAGGATTGAAATCCAAGACAAAATAAGTCGATTCAGAACCTGGACAGCATACCTAAACCTTCAAACCGTTGGAGATAGGTTGGAGAACAGGTGGCGCTGACCGAGAACACAAAATAACCAAAAAAAAGTCTCGACTGAAAATTTTTCTCCAGTCAAATTCTGATCACTGGCCGAAATAAGGGTGGCGCACTTTGTGGAGCCGGAGGTGAGAACAAGTGGTTACTGGATTTGTGAATCAAATTTTGATCACTAGCATGTAGGACCCACTCGTTGAGAATTAGGTCCTCAAAAAAGAGGAACCGGTCGAACTAAGGGTGGCGCACCTTGTGGAGATGGTGGTGATAACAAGTGGTTATCGGATTTGTGACCCAAATGCAAACAGAGATCCCACCCAAAAAACCCTAATTTTGATTAAAAAATAAACAACCATAGAATGACTTTGATACCATGACACAATTTGCTGTTTTTCTGAATGCCTCTCTTAGAGAGTGCATTCTCTATTAAATAGAAAATAATTTGTTGAATACATGCCACAAATTAGGCTTATGCTAATTAAGGTAATTCAACTATTTTAAGCCTATAATTAAGCTAACTATTAACAGAAGAATATATTATAGCCATGTAGAATTAATCTATTGACATTATATGGGCAAATCTTCATAACATATCTTTAAAGTATTGGTCTATAATTAAATTGAGCTATCTTACATGCTCAATTAGGAAGCCATTCTGCTTAGATAAGCATATAGCGAGCTAAAGAGAATATGTTATGTTAAGATTTATTTAGAGGTGGCAGCCTAAAAAAAAACTAACTTATTTTCTCAAAATTAAGAGACTAAAGGAGGAAGGATATCTAATGGAGTCAGAAATTAAGCTCACTTACCAGTGGAAGTTTATTGAACAAGTTAAAAAGGCTTAGGGGCCATCAAGCAAAAAGTTTGTAACAAATGAAAACTCTGAATTAGTGAACCTATTACTTCAAATCTTGAAGTAATAAGCCTTTAGTGTAAGATTTTGAGATAATAGTACAAGAAGAAGAGAACTAGATGCAAGAAGATGAGTTAATTCCTCTAGAGAATTGCCAGACTAAGCCTATCACTATCATTAACACCCTAAATCTAGGGGAAGAGTTAGTTTTGAAGCATGTCAAAGGAACCACTATAAGGGAGTAGGATTAAACTAAATAAAGTAATCTAGAAATTCTAGATAACGTAACCCTATAATAGTCTCCTGAGACAACAAAGAAGGAGAGCTATAAAGCAAAACTACCAAAAGAGATACTAGAAGCTAGCCTTTTGAGCTCTCTTAAGGAAAATTTTGTAACAAATTAATGAAAAAAGGGTCTATAACCTTAACTTTCATATAACAATTATTTCTGATAATGTAAAGGGCATGCATTTTCCTAAAAAGAAATAGGTAATTTATAATTATTTGTAACTGAAAAAACATTGTATTGTAGGTCTGTTGGAGATAAAAATCAAGGAGAACAATATCATTTACAATAACTAGATATTTGGAAAGTTCTAAAATACTAGTATAAACCACCAATATCATTATAATGGGAAGATAGTTGTTGGATTCAATACTAAACTGTTCAAAGTACATAAGCATGTCATGTCTAATCAATTCGTTCACTTACTTGTAAGCATAGATCAAGTCACTAGCCTTTTAGGATTATTTTTACATATGCGTTGAATCATAAGTTTTAAAGGATCTCTCTATGGAAGGAATTAAAGTCTATAAGGTCTGCTATTCAAGCACCTTGTCTAGTAATAGGTAATTTCAACAATATTCTCTTAAGAGGTTGAAGTAGAAAGACTAAATTACAAAGCAAGGAATGAGGACTTCTTCAAATGTCTAAATATATGGTATTTTTTTACTTGGACCAATAAATAATAAGGGATTTACCTCACTAGGAGAAAGCTAGATAGGGCCTTAGTGAACACCTTATGGTTTTCCAAATTTACTAATAACAATGCTCACTCAATAGCCCCATCTGTTCAAATCATAGTCTCACTAACAGTACAATAGGAGATAAATTACCCTTTTAGATTTAATAACTTCCTTACAAAGGTTAAGCAGTTTGAGGACGCATTCTATAAAGGTTTGAAGTTGAAGTTAAGAGATTCTACTCATTCAAATGTAAGCAGTAAAATGTGAATTAAAGAAGCTCTTTTATGAAAAATTTAGAAACATTTATTTGATTCTTACTAAGGAAAAGTGGAATTATATAATGCTCATAAAGAGCTAAATACCTGTCCTAGTGATGTAAACCTAAAGACATGAGAAAGAAAAGCTTTACACACCTACACTAAGTTATTGGAAAATCACCATTCTCTAATGAAACAAAGTAAAATTTAGTTGGTTAAAAGAGGGCGATAGGAATAGTAAGTTTTCCATAATGTTATCTTGTATAAAAGGAACTTGAATAAAATATATTCTTTAGAGAATATTAAGGTAGAGAGAATTCAAGAACATGAGGATCTTAAGAAATTGGTATTCCACCACATCAAAAACTTAATTGGAATTGTTATTATTGATAATTTGTTCATGAGATCATAAATTTCATTCCAAGTTCTCTGTATCTATAATAAAAAGGGAACGTTGGTGAAACCTTTTAAGGCTAAAGATAATAAAAATGCATTATTCAATATGAACCCCAAAAAGGCTCCAGGCCAGATGGCCTCAAAATTTGCTTCTTTTAAAAGTCTTTGCATCTGACAGATGATTAGATGATCACTAAAACTATACTAAAGTCCTTTGCATCTGGTAGAATGCTTGAGGAAATGAACAAAACTTATCTAACCTATACCCAAATATACAAATCCAAGTTCACTGGATGACTTGAGGCTAATCTCTTCTTATGATGTAACCAACAAGGTA
The DNA here is from genome assembly GCA_027123815.1 of Erythroxylum minutifolium. NCBI lineage: Eukaryota > Viridiplantae > Streptophyta > Magnoliopsida > Malpighiales > Erythroxylaceae > Erythroxylum > Erythroxylum minutifolium. Next base: position 13,956,135 of record JAOTJB010000004.1, on the reverse strand, counting down.
ATTTTTAAGATGATATCTTATAGGCTTAAAAAATACTATAATCAATCTAAAATGAGGAGCTTTCATGTAAAAGAGAAGTATAGGTGATACCGTACTCTTAGCACATTAACTTTTCAAAAGCTATCTTAATAAAAAGGCCCTGAAAAGTTAATCACTCAAAATTGACTTAACAAATTATTTGATTCTTGCAATTGGAGGTTCTTGGTTGATTCCCTTAGTGCCTTTGGTTTTCTTGTTAAAATTTTCCTTTAGTTATGGGAATGATTCACTATAGCCTCTTTATAATCCTAGTGACAAAAGAGCCTTCTTTAACCTTCAATAAATCTAAAGGATTAAGATAATTTGACCTAATTTTCCCTTACCTCTTCACCATTTTCGTAAAGTATTTGATCAAATTAATAACTATAAGGTTTACTAAGGAGATGATTTTAAATTTCATCACAAATGTAAGAAGCTGAAACTCTTTAACCTGTCTTTTATGGATGATCATGTGCTTCTTTGTTAAAGTGACCATTGTTCTATAAAAATATTAATAAGATGCTTGGATTTCTTTATTATGATCTCGAGCTTAACCTTTAACAGAATAAAAAGCTGTCTATATGTATATGTTGATGCTCAAGAGCCAACAAGTATTCTCGAAGAAATTTTTAAGTCCCAGACATTAAACACTTCCTTTTAAGTACATGGGATACCAATTTATGACAAGAGAAATGACATGGATAGTAAGCCACTTTTTGACTCAATATTAAAAAAAGTTAACATTGGATCAATGCATTCCTCTCTTATATTGTTATGTTATAATTTATCAAATCACTACTCAACAATCTCCATATTCGTTCGATGTGTCACTTATATGTGAATAAAAAACTTATCAAGGATGTGGAAAGGATAACAAAGAATTTCTTATGTTCAGGAAAATCTAATAATACTTTTGAAGCAAAGTAAGTTGGTGTGAGATATGTTTTTTTGAACAAAAAAGGGGCTTGGGATCAAACATATTAATTGAAAAAAAAGGGATGGTTCTGGTCAAACATATGTAAGAGCTATTTACAAACAATAAGTTTATTTACGTTAGGTGGATACACTCTCATATCATAAAAGATCATATTTTTTGGGGATATCGAACCCATGTAAAGCAACTCAAGGGCTCTAAATCAACTTTTCAAATTGAGAATCATAATGCATCAAGAAATGAAGAATATTATTAGGAATGGAAAAAACACCTATTTTTGGTTTGATAACCATAATAAAATAGGGCCCATATATAATATTTAAAGGTTGAGCAACTCAAGCTTATCTCTTAAAAGACAAAGTGAACTCTATTATAGTTGAAGGACAGTGGAGTTTCAAACACAAGGATCTCAACCCTATAATGAACTATTCCCAATTATAAACCCAATGTTGATTCTGGAGAAGAGGTCATATGAATATGTCACAGTTCTAAGAGGTTAATTAACAAATCTTGTCTAAACCTAGTTAAATAATTTGGATAAAAAACACATGATAAAAGTGGCATAATTTAGGAGCAATTCACTTAAAGCTTCCTTTATATTTTAGCTCGCTATTTGACATACTCTTTAGACATGTTAAATGGTATTACACTTCACATTAATCTCTATTCTCTTTGCAGTAATGAGCTTGAGACACTCAACGACTTGTTAGTCACTTGCTACAACTAAAGTTCTTTTTGGTATCAAGCACTTAGCTTATGCGAGATTCAATGCAATGCAAGAAGTTGGACTAAATTTGTGAATGTCGGACTAAACATTTGAAAGTCACTCATCATAGAAGTACTAAAGTCTTCAAGCTGGTACTAAGTTATGACACTTGTCTTATATATGAAGAAAAATAGGCAAATCATCTAAAGTGTCCACCAAACACCCTGAGTCTTCATTACAAGCACAATCAAATAAATAAGGCAAACTATCTTAGTTCGTCGAATTCAATTTTATGAGTCCAACATTAACTTCAAATTAGAGTATTGATTAAACCTGATTAGCACTACCCAATTAGTCACTTCTTTAATTGAATTTTGGCTTTTCTTTGCTTGAGCTTTTCCACTAGGTGCTTGTTACTTTGTTTTTGTTTTAGATCTCTAGGCTTCTTTTCCTTTGATGCAATTTTTTGTTTGTAGTCTCCTTGTAGGTGTTCTTGTATCCCTTTCTCCTTTAATGTGACTACTATTCATTTTCTATAAACAAAAAGAATGACAACAATTGTTCTTGAAGATAAAATAGAAATAGAAAAAGAACTAATATTTAAAATCACAAGGCCAAAGATAGAAATAGGGAAAAAAAACTAACATTTAAAATCACAAGGGCCATTCATGCGTTCATTCATAATATTAAAATCACAAGGGCCATAAATAGAAATCCGGAAAAAAAAAGAACTAACATTTAAAATCAGGAGGGACACTCATGCATTCATTCATAACATTTAAAACCACAAAGGCCATAAATACAAATAGAAAAAAAAAGAATTGACATTTAAAATCACAAGTGCCATTCATGCGTTCATTCATTCATTCTTTGTTCTCAATATGACAATTTCCTGGAATAATCTTTTCATAGCAGAAGGGGCCGAAGAAGGTGCCTTGTTAAGCCATCAAACAAAGGTAAAGTCCTTTTCGTCGTCAAACAATGTTGAAAATACAAGCGAGTGTTTGAACTCTCCTTTAAGATACAAATTTGCTTAAGGGAGGGCTGACTTTAAGGTCCTCGTGAAGGTTTCCAGTTGCTTCAACCCTTCCTCAGGTGACTTTGCTTCCCCCAATAACTTAACCATGGCGCTACCAACGATTACACCATCAGCACCCCATCCTGCTACCTGCAACAAAACTCAACATTAAGTTACAGATATCGTATTGATATGGGAGCAAGAGAATAAAGTCGTCATGCTATCTGCATCAGAAGACGAACCTGTTTCACATGCTCAGGCTTGGATATGCCAAAGCCAACAGCAACAGGCTTATTCGTAGTCTGTCAAATTAAAATGCCAGCCATGTTACATTTACTTCAAAATATTCAAAATAACACAGCCAACGTGGGTTAAACAGTCGAAATCTAGCATTGCCACATATTATTGAGGTGAACATTGCCACATATTATTGAGGTGATCAGGCATATCTGGTATGCTTGGCACATGAAATTAAGGGCAAACACATTTTGGGTTGGTATCTTCTTGGATATAAAGAATTTAGTAAGAAAGCTGGGAACAATGAACAAATCTGTCAAATGCCACTGTTTTACAAATTGCTTGATTAATCTCCAGAAGGGCAGTTAGAAGGAAAATGCCTCCTAAGCACTAATAACCAATTCTCTTTTTACCTCCAAGCCAAAGGCATAAACTTATATTTTACTATTGCTTGCCTTTCCAAATAATTAAACATACCTATCATCAAAGAGCATTTATATGATTCAAGTCCCCAACTTGTTTAAGTCTTCTTTCTCAAACTGGTAATAACAGCTATAAGGTCTATCAAATCTGTTATAAGGGATACCTCTTTGATTTCATGCAGAAGAGTTTCAACTCGTCCACTTACAGATGCACGAGGGCCAGTAACTCCAGTTGAGCTTACCTATGTTTACATCATACAGGAGATTTTATGGAATACATTTAATTGTATAGATATTTGATTGTTACTGGTGTTAGAAATAGCTATAACGGAAATTTATTAACTTTAAAAGCCTCTTACAAGATAAACAAATCCCTCTGATGCTTCCACAATGGCTTTCATTCGTTCTTTGGGTGTAGTAGGTGTTGTAAGAAGGACCTATACACCCACATGTAAGAAAAGATCAAATATACGCATTGTGTGAGAATTTTCCACAAGAAGTTAACGAATCAGCCTATCTTTCTTCGATAATTACTCAAAAGATTAAGAACTGAATTGTAGAATTTTAAAATCATAACCAATATACACTGTTGAAAATCAACTTCTTTCTTAAAAGAAAAACTTTTGATTCAAGGAGTTGTCATCTATGCTCATATGAAATAAACTTTTGCAGTTTCCACTGCCTCCCCTTTCAAAAAGGTCGCAAAAGAAAACAAGTTTCTTTTCTTGCTTACATGAAGATCCAAAAAAATGACAATGTTGATGAAAACTGAGATAAATTAGCACCAACTACATATTCCAAACAGAACACTCATGGACTTGCACTTATTGCTGTTTTATATCAGAATCACCACAAATGATCGTGATGTTGATGGAAACTGAGATAAATTAGCACCAACTACATATTCCAAACAGAACACTCATGAACTTGCACTTATTGCTGTTTTATATCAGAATCACCACAAATGATCGTGCTTGTTTCATGCACATATATGCAAGCATAATCTAAGTTAACTACACAGCATAGCGCTTAAAATAATACTACCAACCGCCAATTGATCTTTGTTCCTTTTAGTTTATTAAGGGTCTAGCAAATTCATTTTATTCCATATTAGAAGCTATGCAATATGGACCCATAAAAAGGATAGTACATCTTGAAATACAGACCAGTTCAATGTCATTCTTCAAAGCTGATTTCCTCAGAAGTTCAGTCTCCTCCAAAGGGACATCAGGGACCACAAGTCCTACAAGTACAATTGGAATCATGTTTATAACAAAGAGAGCAAAACATTCAGGGTTCAGATAGAAAGAACATGAATGGAGAAAATAGCCAGTAACCATTAGCCATAATGTGAAAACATGACATAGTCAATCCTCATCAAGTTGGGCGATGCATAGCACAGACATAAACACTATATCATGCAATACTATATAGACACTATACTATGCCAAATTTAAGTCAAAGTAAAAAGGAAGAATTCTCAATACCATGTACTCCAGAGTCTCTTATAGTATCCATGAAATTCTCAATTCCACGTTTTAGAATTGGGTTGTAATATGTAAACAAAGCTATTGGACAGGATAGTTGAGGAATCACCTGCCAGTCAACAGTGAACTATTTAAAGAAGTTGGAATTCAGACATAAATAGGAAACAATGTTTTAGACAAGGTTTGTAATACTGATGACTTTTTGTTTATTCTTTCACAAGCAGTCATGCATAAAAGAGCCACAAAATAGGGAGAAGAGATGAAATTAGAAAAAGGAATTAGTTAAAAGGCTAGACTAAAACATTGAAGGAGTAACAGAAAGAAAAAACAGGATTTAGTATTAACATACAATTGACAGCATCAAACACAACAATTTTTTAAGATAAATATGCAGTCACTCTAAATAAGGAGCATTTCATACAGAAAGGTAACAACCCTCTTTTGCTCAAAGAAGAATACTAATCATGCCCTCGGAAAAGTATTTGCCAGACTTTAACCCAAAGATGCAATGACAACTACACTACAAGCTTTCAACAAATGGCAGATGAGAAAACTCTTCAACCATTACGATGCATTTGAAGTTGGAGTATCATATCATGAACAAAAGGGTTAATAACTTTAGAGTTGAAATTTGTTATTTCGTCTAAAACTATCCAAATTGAACAATTGAAACCAATCCATAAAACATATTCAGTAGTCATTGCAGAAAAATGTCAGAAGATAATATTTGGTCATATTACCTCCTTCAACATAGATTTAATTGCTTCAAAATTGGTCCCCCTTGCCAAGGATCGAGTAGCTGCCGCCTAAAGGATAACACACACTAGTAAGAAAATCAAACAAGAAAATAAATTCAACATGCAATCAAATTGTTGTCAAACCTGAATAACTGGACCATCTGCCAAAGGATCGGAGTAAGGCACACCGAGCTCAATGATGTCTGAGCCACAAGAGTTAAGCACTTTTAGGGCTTCTGCTGTGGTTGACAGGTCAGGATCACCAGCTGTTATGTAAGGAATAAATGCTACCTGGAAATGCAAGATCAGTTACTAAGCAACAATATTAGATTGTAGAAGTGTTATCCTTCATCAATTCTCAAAATAGTTAGTTTGTGAGACCCTATCTCTCACCCTCATCTGCTTCAACTCAGCCAAACCTGAAATAGAACAAGAATCATTTCGAGATGCTGACCTTAATCACTATCCTCTTAATACTAGTTAATCAGTAATCAAATTAGGTTCACATGTTAGGACTAATGAATGGTTAACAACCCTGACCTGCTCTTGCCATCCTGTGAATAGAAAATTGAAGATGGACAGCTAAATTGCAAGTTCTGGCAGATAACATAATGATGAGGTTATAGAAACATTGCAAAATCAAGTAGATGAATTCAGTTCTAGAAAGAAAGGTTTTGAGGAAATTGCATCACCTTCTGAAATTAGCAGGAAAGCACACAACAATAGGAACAAGATATGCTTTAAACAGAGAGGGTCATGCGATTGCCCACGTTTTGCCATTCAACCATGGTACTTGATTGAACACTTCTGTTCCAAGTGGTGTTTACTGAATGACTAAAGCACTGATATTGAAACAAAATTAAAAATCATATAGACACACTAACGATTCTTCTAGGCACCTGCAGTCTCCAATAAGCGGAAGATTGAACCAAAAGATACGAAGAATCAAATGGTAGCATTTTCAAGATTTTTCAAAGCCCTATTGGAGCGAATTTCCTATTTTTTCCAACAAATACTGCAGAAACCAGTTCAATCCTATCTAAAAGTCTACATATGCAACTCGGTAAAAAAAAATTCAACTACAACAGTGAAGCTGCCAACTTGAAACAATCTGTACAGATCCAAAGCATCAAATCAATTGACCACCAATAAAGTGAACTAATATCCAAAGCAACAAAAAGGAAATAAATGACGATTAATAGAGGTAATATAGAAAGGGGCATACTTTGCCTTGTTTCTTGAGCTGGGAGAAGGTCTGGGAAAGACCCAAACTTGGGGTGGCAGTGAGAGCAGCCATTGGCGCGAATCTCCTGGTTGACAGGCAGGTGGGTTTGCTAGACGGGACTGGAACTACAAAATGAGTCTCTGATTTGGTTGAGATGAGGAAGCTACACGTTAATTTCAGAGCAGTGGCCATTACACGGACAAGACAAGGACGCAGCTCTTCTTTTTAACGAAAGACTGCCCAAGTGATGGCACGGTCACAGACACGTTACCTTAACGTTTTCTGTGTTTTGAAAGGCTTTGACCGACTGTCGTGTGCAGTGTTTGGAGTTAACCTAACGTGCGGTGCGATAATTTGAGATATTAATCGAAGTTATTGAATTAAGCTAAATGTGTTTTTCCCTTTTTTTTCAGTTTTTTTAAAAAATAAAAATATGTTTAATTGGTAATATCACTTTTTATCACTAGTAATAATTAATATTAAATAAAATTTAAGAATAAATTAATTTTAATTAAATAAAATTATTTTAGTCTCTTCTATAATATTTATTAGCGGCTTATTAGTAAAATTATTTTATTTCATTAAAAAAATACTTTTAGAATTAAAATTTATTTATAAATAATATTTATTTTAAATATATTAATTATTAAATCAAAATTTCCTTGAAATTTATATATTTGAAGATATTTTAATTTTAATTATATTTATTAATTATAATTTAATTAACAATTAAATTAAATTGTTAAGTAAATTAAATTAAATTATTAATATTTATTAATAATTACTTTTAATTAATTATATATATAATATAAAATTAAATTATTTCATAATTCTTATTAAAAATTTTATATTAAATAATTGAATAATATAAATTTAGTTGATAATAAATCAGATTATGGAAAAAAAGAAACCAAAAACGAAAATCACTTTTTATGATTATCATAATTTATAAAAACTGAAAGAAACCAATGTTAGTGTTATGATCTAAAAGTCAATCACTGAAAGAAACCAATATTAGTGTTATGATCTAGAAGTCAATCATTAGATGGTTGTATTCTACCAATTATATTCATGAATTGGATGGTTTATATCATTTTGTTCCATGAGTTTTCATTATTTATGAATTATTTGAGTTGAGGACTTAGATTATAGAACTTTGTTATTAAAATAATGATTACTTTGAAATGTTGCTAATCTTGGTAATTAACATGGAATATTAATTGACCATTAAAAGATTAGTTTGTGGATTAAATGATGGTGATGTTCTACAAACCATTCGATAAGGAGTTATCGGTTTAATCACACAGATACATAATGAATATTATGGTATTCGACAGACCCTAAATGAAATTATTAGGATTGTATTTATGTCATTAATGTTTTATATATGTCTTGAATTTTGTGGTATGAGATGTTTATTTGCTTACATGAGAAATGTGTATTTATTGGCATTGTCTAAGGCTAACCGTAATAGGTAGTTATACAGAGAATGCCACAGTATGCGTGACTTGTGTTGGACCTTGTTTATGGAGCCCAATGTTTGGAGTCATCATAAAAAGTGAGCGTGCGTATTACCTTGAGGGTTATTTTTATGAACCCGTATTAGCCATATCCCATAAGAGTGGTGTACCCATACCAGTCAATCACCAAAATCATAATTGACTTCTTCAAAACAATTGTAGCTCTAATTCTCTAGTTTAATTTGAAGCAATAACTATCTCAATTGCAACTCTGTAGAAGAAGTTATGCTTAAAAAGCCAAAGTATATTCATACCCAGTTATGCTCTCTAAACCGACCCCTGACTATCTTTCCATCAATCTTTTTCATATCAGAGCCAAAAGCTACCAGTTTTTTTATGGAGGGATAGAAAAATGTGTTAGGAAACCATTGCTTCAAGAATCACTTCATTTGGTGGTCGGACGATAAAGTTATGGCCAAAAGATTCAAACAATGTTTATATCCTCAATCATATTGTACCTATCTTGGGAGAATTGGCATAACTTTCTCTAGAACTCTTGGATGAGGTCATTCTTGTACTATTTCAAAGAAGACTTCTATATCTACAACTTTCATGAAGACCTTCAAAAAGGGTCAAAATCGTAATTTATTGTAGATATCCCGAGAAGGTCCATTTAACGGACATAATGTCCCTTCAAACGGACATGGACGGGCTTGGGAGCCATTTTTCACCCGAGAAGGTCCGTTTAATAGACATAATGTTTGTTAAGCAGACATTGGCGATGTTGGGGGTCCTCACAGACCCAAGAAGGTCCGTTTAACGGACCTAAAGTCTGTCTAACGGACATAAGGGTTACCCAAACCCCTCTAAAGCCTCTCCAATGCTTCCTACATTCATTCTAACATCGCATTCACTCATAACCTTCCCATTTTCATTTCTTCTAAAGCAATAACACTCCTTAAGCATTCAATTACCAACTTGGGTGCATTAAACTCCCAAAACTCAACTCAAATGACTCATCACATACATAGACTCTCATCATTCACCGTAGCTGTCATGTACAAACCTCTTATGCAACATCACTAACTTGTAAAGAGCATAACTCTCAACTCTGATATCCAAAAATTTCATACTTTATATCATTGGAAAGTTAGAAAGATAAGCTACAACTTTCATGAAGACGACTATGTCTAATTCTACCTAAATTGATACAGTTTTTCCTTTGAATTTAAAAATAATTTCTACACCTATGGAAGACTTGAAATAGTAAATGTACAACTACAAGATGACTAAGCACATACACAATGGAAACTTTCTCAATTCTTCATTCATTTCCAAAGTTCATACATAGCTTTAACTACAAATCAACATTACACCAAGTCTTAACAAAGATACAAAATACATTGGATGCTCAATGTTCATTGTGTTAATAAAGCTATCAAAAAGTCTAGCCACTAACTTAGTACAAAAGCTAACTATTTTGAAATGGGTCCAAATGCCTTGCAAGGATCACTGATCTTCTCGATCTACACCTGAGGAATGGGAAAAATATTGGGTTGAGCTACACAGCTCAGTGGCTAATATATTTATAGCCATTGACAACGAGTCACACAATCAAACATATATATTAACATTCATATAGGCATACACTTCTTATCTTAATCTAAAAATGATAGTTTGACATTTACAATTCCAATTCACATTTCATAATTCAATACATCAACGCATAGGAGATATTGGATACGATTTAACATCAAAGCATAATACATAACTTCATCAAAACTTAACACATCAAAGA
>JAOTJB010000004.1:13907208-13918256 GCA_027123815.1 Erythroxylum minutifolium | reverse complement strand
TAATGATGAGTGCTACTAAATATTTTTGACCCTGTCTTGTCTCAAATTTTTAAGTGAAATTCCTATAAAAGAAGAATCCAATGAATTAACTTTCACTTAGCATCCTTTTTTGATAATATATATTTAAATTTCAAATGGTCAATATATACAACAACTTTGGAAGTAGTAAGATAACATCTAAACTTCTTAAAAGAAAATACAACAGCTAGAAATTCATTTTTAATGGTAGCATAGTTAATCTATGCTTCATTAAGAACTTTGCTAGCATAATAAATAACTTGAAATTTCTTATTCTATTTTTGTCTTAAGAGAGTCCTTACTGTATAGTCACTAACATCACATATCAGCTTAAAAGGGAGGTTCTAATTAGATGTAGCCATGGTAAGAACTAAAGTTAGCTCCTTCCTCAACCTACTAAAAGTAATAAAATTATCATCAGGGAAATTAAAAGTAACATATTTTGTAAGAAGTGCCCTAAAGATTGAGTGATTTTGGAGAAATATTTGATAAAACATATATAAAACCCAATGTGTCTAAGGAAACTCCTAATTAAACAAACTAAATCTAGAGGTTGTAATCCTATATCTAAAATGCCCTTGATGTCTTCATATTTTTATAGTACATACTTTATACTAAGCAAATAAACATTAAAAAACCCCAAAAATTAAAATTTCGTCTATAAATTCCTCGATTAATTTTTCCATTATATAAGAGAAAATTACCATCATATAATATTAGAAAGTGGCTTGAGTATTGTACAATATAAAGGGCAAGGGCATCCTTTGGTAAACAAAAATGTCATAAGGACATATTATTTTCTCTTGATCCTTTGGTTCAATCGGGATTTGATTGTATCCTAAGTATCCATCAAAGAAACTGTAAAACTCATGTCCTATCAATCTTTTTAACATTTAGTCAACAAATAATACAGGGAAGTGATCTTTCTTAATGGAATCATTTAACTTCCTATAAATTAATGCACACCCCCCCATCTGGTGACAATTATACTGAGAATCAACTCATCCTTCTAATTGGTTACCATTATCATGCCCTCTTTCTTTGGTACAACCTATATAGGACTCACCCAAGAACTATCAAAAATAGGGTAAATGATTCCTATATCCAATATTTTAATTACCTTATAATTGACAACTTCTTTCATATTTGGATTGAGGCATCACTAATTCTATATGCTAGGCTTGTGATTGTCGTCCATAAATATTCTATAGGCGCACAAAGATGAACTAATCTTATGAATATTAGAGATGGTTCTTGTAGTTGTTATATTATTCTCTCATAAACGCTTAAGCAACTAATTTTCCTACAAATAAATCAAGAATGAGGAACTAATAACATGATACATATTATCTTCTCCATGATATGTGTACCATAAATAAGGAGGTAACCATCTCAATTCAAGTGTAGTTGTTTTATACATAAAGGGTAGGGGCTCAGGCTTTCTTTCTCTTAAATCCTTAAAAGCTGTAAAAGCTGGAGAACTATAACTCTCCCTTTCTAACTTCTTAGCACAATCCATGATGTTAGATTCCTTCTCTTTATTATCAATTCCTAAAAACTAGACACTGTTCTAAAGGGGTCCTTGTAAGTAACTTTAAGCAAGGTCATATGCATAATGGAGCTAATGATATTAGTTTTGTTACAAAATTTCAAGAATAGACCTCTCAAAGCCTTGAATATAATGAACTCATCCTTGTTATCCCATACCGTTAATGTCAACTTACTCTTATCTATATCAATTATCATCTTTATAGTAAATAAATATATTATATTATTAAATTATGATGAAAGTATAAAAATTATTTTGAAATTAATAATGACAATATTACACCTTTGTCAAGCTTTAATTTGTATTGGATAAATACCAGATCATTCATCCTCTTATGTTACAATCTATTTCATTCTTTCAGATGGATGAATTCAAATATTCCCCAATTCCTTTCATATCCAATTGCGCTTACACATTGGCTAGGAACCCAAACTTCAAACCTTTACAATTCTAAAACATTGTTTCTAAATTCATCCTATGAAGAAACTATAAGAAAACAAAGGTAATAGTATAAACAAATGAAGTGATGTGTAATTTTAAATAAGTAATAAAATGAAGAAATGTACTTGGATTTAGTTTGTCCCTTTGGTGTATAGCAATAGGCATCCCAAGATCACCATACACATCCTTGTACGTCTCTATTTGTAAGCTAATAAAATCTTGTATCACGTTATCTGAAATAATTAATGTGATGGTTAAAAGCTTTCCCCTGTCAACTTTAGCTTTCTTTATAAAATTAGGTCTAAAATAGACTTTCATATTTAGAAATACACCAGCAACAAACAATAAAGAGTAAATTTGTTTTCTCTATCTCTCATTAAGGACTATAAGCTAAAGTGTGTACAAAGAAGACCTATTTTTTTTATATTAGCCTTAACTATTTCTTTCACCCTTTTTGTGACATAAAAAAAACAATGATTGTTGAATCCACTTTAAACACTCACACGCTTATATCATAAACTGACATTGACAACAAAATTTATGATCATCAAATATAATCCTACGATCCTCCATTTCAATATTAAACTTAGCATGTTGAAATGTTACCTATTTATTGCTTGTCATTTGTCTCAGTTCCTTCTTCATTTGAAAAAAATACTAAAGTGATAAAAAAATTAATTATAAATCTTTTAATAATAGAACAACACAAATTCTTATGATTTATAAAATATTTTCTCATCAAATTCAGAACCCATACGTAATTACAAATGAACTTAGTCAGTTTTCTTGCTGCACAATTTCATTAATGATAAAGAATCATCTACTACCTCTTGTATTTTATAGCATTAGATTAATACAATGTGCAATACGTAAAGTCCAAAACAAAAAGAATTATACCATATTTATAACCTTTTTTTAGTTACTTTATAGGTAGCATAACTTTATAATGTTTTCAGGCCCAATTTTGTTCAAATTCATCACGTATCTCTAATACAATATCAATGTTGCTTATAAGGTACGATATATCAATTGACTTTAAAACACTATCCCCTTAGTAGAATAAGCAAAAAATTTATAATGGTCTTATGCCTCCTATTTGTCTAACCATCACATACTATTCAACATTCATAAGTTGACTAAGTCCTTTTTCTTTCACTTAAATAACTTCTATTTCAATAACAGAGTTTACTTAAAAGATTAGCTTTACTATCATTAGTTGAAGGAGCTTTCAGTCCTAGGCCTAATGAGGAAATAAGATCCACCATAAGTTGATAATAATAAGATTGGCCAATATTAAATGGCATATATGTATTATACCACCATCTAGCCATTTCCATTTTTGCACTATGAACTGTTTCTTTGGATTATATTGCATTATCAATAGAAGTTGAGCTCAATGACTTATTTATGTAGTAAAAAAGCTAGGAATTTATCTTTTTCTTTTTCTCATATTACTTGCATTATTCCCTTGGCGTAGGTAGAAATATAAGCTTCAACATTATTGATATTTCCTCACCGATGCAAAATGAACTTCCACTTCTAATTTCATAGTTAAGTTTTTACATTCTTTCTTCCTCATTCTTATACTCTTCAAATACAGTTTTTATCTTTCATTTTACATCATGATTAACATTATTATAAGGTTCCACATTATCTTTAATTCCAACTAAACATTTTTTCCACCTTTCAAATACTTTTCATAATATAAGAATATTTTATGGTTTTTTATACAAAGAGCTAATCTCACGTAAGCCCAAACTTTATTAACAGAACTTCTTAAAAAGATTAAGTTATTAGGAATAATTGAACTTCCCTCTATTTACTTGTTTAAACCAAAACAATAACTTCATTTTAAGATTAAATTTCTTTTTATATAACGTTGTAGCAAATTTAATGAATAAGTTATATATAAAGTGTGTCTCCATTTAATATGATTTTACACAACTTATGATATATTTGTTATTAGCTTATTTTGTAATCTATAAATGATATTTAACTAAGACAAAAAATAATATCAATAAAAAATCTCAAAAATAAAATTTTCTCATATAAGATCATTGTAGAGAACATGCACACTCAAAATCAGGACAAAACTTTTTAAACTTGAGATTTAATATCTAAAATATTAATATTTAATTATAATAATATTGATTTTCTTAGGTCTATATCTGGATTTAGTGTTCACTTTGCCCCTTTTAAATACCTTGGTGTGCCTATTTCTACTAAGAAATCTAAATATATGGATAATTTGCCTTTATTGGAATCTATTAAAAGTAGGGTTAATTCTTGGCATAATAGGTAGGGATGGCAATGGGTAGGGTTCGGTTCGAGTATTACTCTACCCATATCCATATCCATTTTTTATGACTCAATTGATATTCATATCCATATCCATCGGTTTTTAAAATTTACTACCCATATCCAAATCCATTGGATTGTTCGGATTTTTGGATATCCATTAGGTTGTATAGCACATAAAAATATGACTTCTAAATAGAAAATATAAAGAGCATGTTTTTGCGAACTCTCTAAATCAAAATTAGTTTAATAATAATAAGTCAAGATTTTGATTTGTATGTCTTAAAAAACCATAAAATGGGAATAATAAAAATCATAATGTTTAGTGCAAAGACAACATATATTTTTCATAATCAAGAACTAGAATAAAGACTGAAATATCCAAAGTTTTAAATTGTCTTTGCATGAACTCCACAACATTCAAAACTCCATCTCCATATCATTTGCATTATTATCATCTTATAAGAAAATCAAATATGATGAAAAAGGTGAGGACTGAGGAGTAAAGTGGGAATTTTAAAGTTGTTTCTTCTCAGAAAATATTAATATTTTATTATATTTAACCATAAATATTAAAAAATAAAAATAGAGTTAATAAAAAACGGGTAGGATATAGGTATCTATCAGTTTAGGTTATCACTAGACCCATATCCACATCTATTTTTTAGTATCCATTTAAAATCTATTTTTTAGTCTCCATGTCCATTTTTCGGGTCGAGTAGTGCAGATATTAATTAGGTTGAAAACCCACTGTCATCCCTACTCGGAGATGATCATCTGTGCAAATTCATGGGGATAGGAACTGTGAAGATTAGGATGTTCAATGGGGTCATCCACACTCTGTCCGACATAAGGTATGTCCTGATATGACCAAAAATCTTATCTCAATTTCTGCATTAGATAAACGTGGATGTAAATACACTGGTGGAGATGGTAAAATGAGGATCACCCGAGGAGCAATGGTGGTGATGAGAGCAACGTTGATCGGAACGTTGTACAAACTACACGGAGACGTAGTCACTGGATCAGCTGCTGTGGCTTCTACTATGTCAAATGCAGAAATCACTAAACTGTGGCACATAAGATTGGGCCATATGAGTGAGAAGGGGCTGACAATGTTGAGCAAACGAGTTTTGCTAGGAAACCAGAGTACATTGAAGCTTGACTTCTGTGAACACTGTCTGGCGGGAAAACAGAAAATAATAAGCTTTAGCACAGGTACTCATGTCGCAAGAGGTACTCTGGACTACAAGCATTCAGATTTGTGGGGGCCAGCCCAAGTTCCATCAAAGGGAGGTGCACGTTACATGGCAACCTTCATTGACGACTGCTCAAGAAAGGTATGGATTTATTTGTTAAAACACAAGAGTGATGTGTTTGAGACTTTCAGACAGTGGAAAGTCATGGTTGAAAAGTAGTCAGGAAAGAAGATTAAATATCTTCGTACAGACAACAGACTTGAGTTCTGCAGTGGGGAGATCAACAAATTTTGCAGAGAAGAGGGCATTGTTAGACATCTTACTGTGCCCAGGACTCCGCAGCAAAATGGAGTTGCAGAATGTATGAACAGGACGTTGTTGTAGAAAGTCCGATGTATACTATGTAACTATAGACTTAGTTAAGATTTTTGGGCAGAAGTTGTGGCTACTACTTGTAAACCACTCTCCACATGCGGCACTCGGATGCAAAACACCTGAAAAAGTCTGGTCAGGTAAACCTGCTAATTATTCTAATATACAAGTTTTTAGATGTCCTGCCTATGTACATGTTGACGATTGCAAACTTGAGCCACGTTCGAAGAAAGGCATTTTTCTTGGATACTCAGAGGGTGTCAAAGGTTATAGAGTGTAGCTTCCAGATCCAAAGTTACCCCAGGTGAAGATCAGCAGAAATGTTGTGTTCGATGAGATGGCTATGCTGAAGCCACAAGAGAAGAAGGAATAACTCACTGATCAGGAGAATGTTACTAAGCAGGTGGAGTTAGAGGCTAGAGATGCTGGAACCTCGAAAGATGGTTCAAAGAATAGAAATTAGACAGATGAGCCTACAGAGGAGGTAGAGGATGTGCAGGAAACACAAGATGATAAGGATGATGAGGAGGTAGCTGAGCCCTTATAGCCAAAGACAGACCTTGCAGACATATCAAATTGCTAAGCAACTTGAGAGATTTTGTTACTATGGCCTATGTGGCAGGTCAAGAGATTGATGGAGCAAGTGATCCAAATACATACTCTGAGGCGATCACTAGTGCAGAATCTTCCAAGTGGATGATAGCTATGCAAGAAGAGATGGAGTCTCTTCACAAGAATCAGACATGGATTCTTGCTAAACCTCCATCGGGCAAAAGGATTGTAGGATGCAAATGGGTCTTTAAGAAGAAGGATGGTGTCCCAGGCGTAGAGGATGCGAGGTACAAGGCACGACTGGTTGCGAAAGGGTTTTCACAAGTTAAAGGTATTGATTTTAATGATGTATTTTCTCCTACTGTAAAACATACATCTATTCGTGCATTGTTGGCTTTAGTTGCTCTACATGATTTGCAATTGGAGCAAATGGACGCGAAAAATGCTTTCCTCAATGGAGAATTGGAGGAGACAATATACATGAAGCAACCTGAAGGCTTCGTATTGGAAGGCAAGGAAGATCATGTTTGCCTATTGAAAAAGTCGTTGTATGGCTTGAAGCAGTCTCCTAGACAATGGTACAAGCGGTTTAACGAATTTATGGTTGGATGTGGCTACTCAAGGAGCCAATATGATAGTTGCGTCTACTTCAAGAGGTTAGGAGATGGCTCATTCATCTACTTGTTGCTGTATGTAGATGATATGTTAATTGCAGCCAAGAGGAAGTCCGACATTGAGGTGCTAAAAGCATAATTGAAACTAGAGTTCAAGACGAAAGATTTAGGAGCAGCAAGGAAGATCCTTAGTATGGAAATCAAGAGTGATCAAGCTAGACTCAAGCTTTGGTTGAGTTAGAAGACCTTTTTTCATAAAGTTCTTGATAATTTTGGAATGAGCGATGCAAAACCTATAATTACACCATTAGCTGCTCACTTTAGACTATCTGCTTCTATGTCTCCAGAGACAAAAGAAGATAAAAGCTACATGTCACACGTATCCTATTCTAGTGTAGTTGGTAGCTTAATGTATGTTATAGTGTGCACTCGTCCATAGGCAGTTAGTATAGTCAGTAGGTATATTGCTAATCCTGGCAAGTAGCATTGGTTGGCTGTGAAGTGGTTACTGATGTATCTATGTGGGACGACAGACTCATGCTTGGAGTTTGAAAGGAGTAAGGAGGGTCTGACAGGATATATAGATTCGGACTATGCCGGAGATCTTGACAGGAGGAGGTCGCTATCTAGGCATATCTTCACTCTTGGTGGTATTGCTATATGTTGGAAAGTAGTCCTGCAGCCTATAGTTGCATTGTCCATAACTGAGGTAGAGTATATGGCGATCATAAGAGCTATTAAGGAAGCTCTATGGTTGAGAGGGTTGATTGGAGAGTTGAGTGGGAAGCTCGAAAAGGTAGTCATCCATTGCAATAGTTAGAGTGCTATCTTCTTAACGAAGCATCAAATATTTCGTGAGCGGACAAAACACATTGACGTAAAGTATCATTTTGTTAGGGACGTGCTGGAAAGCAAGGACATTAGTGTTCAGAAAATCTCCACTCATGCTAATCCTGCGGATGTAATGACGAAACCTCTCACAGTAAACAAGTTCAGGTTATGTCTGAACTTGGTGGGCTTATGTGATCAGTGAGACAGCCCTTCGGGGCATAATGGCGGTGACAATGTTGGTTGAAGCAGTTCTGGTGAGGGATTTGCGACCAAGGTGGATAATTGTTAGTTGGTCGCAAATCTTTAACAAACAAAAGTTGTTGGCCCACAAAATTGAAATCAATTTCTGTGGTTAGGCACCGAAAGGAAGAAAAACAGCTGCAATTTTTGACAATGAGGAAGTTGAAATTTGGTGGCCATTTTGATGGCCTTGACTTTCATGTAGGAATTTGCCAATAAATAGGCCCTTCATGCCATTCTTTTTATAAGCCAAGAAAAAACTTGAGAGTTTCTTAGGTGTAATTGGGGCCTGGGTTTAAGATAAACACTTGATTGTATTTATTCTTTCATTTTATTAGTGAATTGTTTGATCGTTGCCTCCCATGGACGTAGGTAGAAAATTGCTACCAAACCACATAAATTTGTGTGTGTTTCTTCTTGCACTTTCTCTTATATTTTTGGCAGCCTGTTATTGTGTGTGTGTAACTCAATTAAAGAAAGATCCAACGTCTTTCCACGTGGATAATTTAAACAAATATATATGTTTGCCCCGATAGAGAAAATAGATACTTCAGTTAAATTATTATTTCAACTCATATAATCAAATGTGCTTGATAATTGAAATTACACATAAGTGAACCCAAAGCCCTAACGTTTGTCTTCTTAATTTTTTTGCATTAGTTTAATTATATTTTTTTGTTAGTTTAGCAATTTAATTATGTTCATAATTTTTTTGTTTTATTGTTTTTGTTAACTATGATTAATATACATAATAATATAATTCCTTATGGCATCGACACTTTGGATTATTCTAATTTTAATATCTTGTTACAATTCACTCTATACACTTATAGATTTAGTTGCAACCATTTGCCTCCAAACAAGCACTTCTTTATAAGTCTTTTAACTTAAACTCTTCTCTTAATCTTAATTAATTATTAGAGTAATATGGCCATTCCTTTTTTTCTGTTGATCATGAAAATTGTCTTCTATAGGGTCCATATATATCATCCTCTTTTTGTTCTTTATTTTTACCTTCATTCTTACTTTTCTTAGCACTTTGATTTCTTCCTTAATATTTTTTTACGAAATATTGAAACAACTGACTTGTCTCGAGTCTTTAATAAGGGATGCATCGATATAATTGAAAGGGAAACAAGCTTAACTCCTTTTTTTTTAATTTAACTATAGAAGCATCACTTTGAAAAGATAATTCTTAATTAAGAGAAAATTTTGAAAATTTCCAAATTTTACCCCTAAGAATGAAAATTTTTCTATTTGATGCAGTAACACTTGATTTAAAATCCTAAATTTTAAGGGTTCCAAAGAAAATGTTAATGATCTTTAACATAAAGGGGAAAGAAAAAAAATAAAGATGGGGTAGTTAATTGTAACAAGGGATAACATTTTTCAAAGAAAGAAGTGAGTTATCTATGATTTTAAGATGTATAAGCAAGAAAAAATAGAAAAGAGAAGGAGAAATTTCTTAGAACATGAAGACTGATCAACTACATAATCACACTACTCGACCAGTGTTTGTTTCATAATGGAGATATTGGTTAACCAAAGGAGCAATCAAACTCCTTACAAACTCACTAGAAAGAATTTATTGTTTGGGTAAAATGACATTGGTCGATCACAAAAAGACATTGTTTGATCAATGTGTCTAAATGGTTGTCTAAATTAGCAACCAAGGTATTAGCAAACTCAGTAGAAAACAAAAGAAATGTTAGATATAGAGACACTGGTCTACCAAAGAAGGGCATCAGTCGACCAATGAGTCTATATGGGTGACTAAAAAAAGATCAAACAGTTAACAAACTCATTAAAAAAGGCATAAAAAAGTACACTGGTCAGCCACACTTGGATATTAATCGATTAATGTGTTTTATACTGCTCAATTTGATAATAAATTTAAAAACTACATCCATTTTCTAGTGACATAAAACATGAAAAATGAAATAAAATTGTAGTAATTCATATAATCACGTTGATTAACATCAACCTATACTCTTTCTTCTATTTAACCAATATCACAATGTCTTATTTCATATTTTTGAGTCATTCATCAATTTCCTTTGTTTCAACTACACTTCTCCTGCTCTTAACCTCCTTCTTTAGTATAAATATTTCTTTCCTTAACTATTAAATAATATAGACATCCATGTTATTGCCAGTAGAACTATTAAATGTTGCAAATTTTATAGATCAAACTATATGAAAATTTACAAAGCCAATTATAACAATGCATATTAATGAATCTTAGGTTACAAATTATAAGATTCAAATGCAAGGAGATGATGACTCGATAATTATCCTTATCAGGTAATAAGTTGCTATAGAGATGTTTAAAATCCTAGTTACATGATCTATATACGGGATATTTGGGATTCATCTCTTATTTTTGCTTTGAAGTTAGCTATAACTTTAGGTTACAAGCAATAAACCAAATAAGAAAAATGTCAAGTGTGAAAAATTAAAGATTTAACTAGCTAAATTCAAACCGTATCGAGATCCCTAAAACTACTAAAGTAATTTTGTTGATCTACGCTAATTTAAGGGCCGTTTGGTTCTACTTCTGTTTTTCTGTTATAGTTTTCAATTTTTTGTTTATGTTTTTCTTTCAAATAAAAACAAAAATATGTTTGGTTGTTACTGTCTATGTAGTTATATTTTTATCACTAATAATAATTGCATATTAGATAAAACTTAAAGATAAATTATTTTGAGTTAAATAAATTTATTTAATCTCTTACATAATATTTATTAACAAAATTATGTTATTTAAATAAATTAAATAACTTAAAAATCAAAAATTTATTTATAAATTAATATTTATTTGAAATATATTTTAATTATTGAATCAAATTTTATTTGAATATTTATATATTTTAATTATATTAATTAATAATTATTAAATTTTAATTACATTTAATTTAATTATAAAAATTAAGT
>JAOTJB010000004.1:13862838-13875013 GCA_027123815.1 Erythroxylum minutifolium | reverse complement strand
AAACCCATATAAGAACCAAGCAAATCCTGAATGGTTTTATCTCTTTGAATCTTTATTCTTCAGGAAATATTTGAATCCAGAAAATCCAAGACCGCACATCAATCACAAAAACTATAGTAGCTTTGGTTAGAATTGATTTACACATACAAAATAACTCAGATATACCCAATAATAAAAAAAAAGATAACAAAAGGTGGCACGAGGTGAAAGGCATCGCAGCAGTAGTAAACGAAGTGAGAAGCGCCTAAGCTGGAAAATCCAACCCAGTTAGTGGAGCAGGAAGCTGGCAAAATCTTAACGAAACTATATAAAATCTCTCGCCGTTAAAGATGATTCTTGAATTACTCGCTTCCCTCAGTCTCCTTGGCATTCAAGAGATCGAAGTCAATGTTTCAGATAAAAACGAAATAAAAAACAAGCTCTCTTCAGCCCTATCAAAGTATCAGTTTACCGCTACAACATTAAGCGAGTAACACAAATTCACAAACCACAATTCAAAATCTCAGATTTCAAAAAAAAAAAAAACTAGTAACCAATACCCACAGAAATCACAAGAAAGGCTTAACCACTAGTGACGGGAACAACTAGCAAAGATGGGGAACAAGTATTGATGTGAATTATGAAGTAAAAGTTGAGCATGTAATGATCAACCCCTCGAGAAAAACTTCAATCCTTCAATTTTCTACCTTAATTTGGTCCAAGTTATTCTCCTTTCGACCATGTAGGCAATTAAGATTTAAAAACATAATAGGAATGAATTAAGTTCTAATAATAGAAAAGGCTCTCAAATAAAAAAAAAATGCACTACACATGAGATTATAAATGTAGTCTATTTAGCATTTATCATATTTCAAGGTGTCATCATTAGGGTTCATATTAGTTTGGTATCCTATTTTTGGCTCTAAAATCATATTATATTTACTTTTTAAGGATTTTTGTTTCTCATTCTTGTTTCATGATTCCTTCTTTATTTCCTTTTTGTTCAATATCCTTTAGAGTTTATATTGCTTTTTTTCTTTGTTTTTGTATCATTATCCTTTCGTCTTTTCTGTTTGTATTGTTAACATTTTATCTTTGCTTTCATATCATTCAATTTTTATTTTATTCCATATTAATTTTTGTGTTTCTTTATTATTCCTTTTGTTCTATTACAACATACTCCTTTTTTAAGTTCTAAAAAAAAATCAGAAAACTTCACTATCATCTTGATTTTAGGTTTTTTTTCTTTCTCTTCTTTTTATATTAGAGTTTTAGCTAATTTAATTCCTTATTGTGTGCCTTTAATGTTAAAATTTTTTGAAGCTCTATTGTTTATATTGTTATTTTATCAAAGAAAAGAGTGAAAGAGTGAAGGGGTGCTTGTTTAGGGGGTATGAAAAAAGAAGAATGGGTAGGTTAATGAGGTTTAGGGTTTTAAAATTTTGAAGTTTTCAAGAAATAAAAGGTTAAGGCTCAACATTGTAGCAAGGGATAGTACAAAGGGTAGGTCATTTAAGTCAATGTCTAGGAAAGTTCTAACTAAGGAAAGACTTGGTACTTAAGTGTGTCTGTTTGTGACCCACCTCTCTTTCCTAAGAACTTACCTTTTGATAGGAGTGGAGATCTAGAGTGTGCACTCACATGGTTAAACCGAATTACGAAGATATACCGAGTTGTGGGATGTACAAATAAGTAGAGAGTAGTATTTTCTACCTTCCTCCTCGAGGGCAAGGCAAATGATTATAGGGAAGCTATTGAGAGACGTCATCCAGATGGGGTGTCTTGGTCTGATTCTTATAGAGAGTTTACTGATAGGTTCTACCTATTCGCTTAAGGTTACACATGCTAAGTTTTATTATTTATGGCCTTGGTAATTACTGTAAGTGCACGGGTCGTTCGTGTAGTACCTAAGGTGTAAATCCCATGAGAAAGGAAACTAGTCCTAAAATCTAAAGGCAGCTAAGTTTGCAATAAACCTAATTAAACAACTAATGCAGAAATTAATCAATCAATAATCAAATATGAGAAATTAAAGTGCCAAAGAGTAAACAAAATAGCAATATCACAACCTAACCTAAAATCGACTTAGAAATTACCAAGGGAGAGAAAGGAGACTTTAATTCGAAACTAAGAAAACCTAACCAATTATATAATTATTGAATTAACGGGTCTAGATGATCTTAGGGTGAATTACTCTCTCTCGTGTTATAATTCTTAACCCTAACTAGTAATCCCTAATTCAAATTATGGGAATTGCAATCTCTCAATCGCAATTGGTCCAAAACCTAAATTAGTTATAAAATGCCTATTAACCTACTAAGAATTTATGCTCGATCTCTCGTTACACAACTCTACCGATTTGACTTAATTCTCTACCTATAGATTCACCTAACTCTTATTAGCCCAAATCGATGATTTTTACCTGACTCACCCTCTCAGTTTGTTGCCGAAATATTAAGAACATAATTGAAATCACAATCGAATAAATTTTATTAATCAAAAGAGTCAAAATCTGAAGGTAAGTATAAACGTAAACTTAACATCCAATAAAACGAATCTCAACACCTATTCAATTCTATACATAAATAAAACTGAAATAAATGGAAATATTGTCAGGAATGGAATCTTGGAAGCGGTGACAGTAGGAAACCACATGTTCTGAGAAGTACTTCACGTTTAGCATGTCTCCGTGTCTTTCTTCCTTCATCTCCTTCCTCAATCTCTTGTTCTCTCTCTAGGTCTCTCTCAGATTTGATGGAATCTCATTTGTTTGCACAACTCTCTAAGCTCTCTCCAGCCCTCACATCATGTTCTATCTATTCTGTGGAAGCCCTAAGTCAAAGTTGGGGTCGAAATGGTCTACAAAATCTTATGAAATTTGATTTTTTTTGTCAACCAGATGCAGGGCACAATCGTGGCCTGTTGTTTAACCTTTTTGTCATGATCATGGCCTAATGTGCACGATCGTGGCCTAACTTGAAGCTTTCTGTCATGATCGTGGACTGCCATACACGATCGTGGCCTATGGCTTTGGGTCGAAACTCCTTGAATCTTCGTCGTTCTTCCCCATTTACCCTAAAACACTAACAAACGCATCACGAGACCTCAAAAATATAACATTTAAGCTCAAAGACTTAATCTAACCCTTAAAAACACTAAAACACACAAACTAACGTAATTACACCCTAAATGCACGCACACTACTTAAATTCACACTAAATAAATAACAATTTCAACCCTAAAACACATGCAATTACACAACTATCACTACCCACGGAGTTACACGGATGCCAAAGTAGAGGAATTTTTTTTCTACAGCAGGGTTCGATGTGAGTGACAGAATATGAGATGAAATTTTCAGAGCTTATCAAACATGTTTCGTTATTGCTGATAGTGAAGAGCAAAAGTGTTAGTTACAAACACACTCTGGGGAGCTAGGGGAAGTTGCAATAAAGGTAAAAAGAAATGTAACGGTGATCACCCAGACTATGAGATCATAACAGAAACGCAATCCACCAGCTAGCTCATCTCAAGGTTCAGTAAGAAGAAGCAAGTCAAGATGGATCGGTGGTTGGAGGTTCAGCAGAGGTGGAGCAACTAGTCAGGGATCCTTTGGGTTACCTCATAAACCCAGAGATTTTCATGCCACCAGAACATAAATGCCAAAGTGTAGTATTTGTGGAAAGAGACAATTGGGTGAGCATCGAATGAATACAACAGGCTGTTTCCACTGTGGATAGGAGGGCCACTTTAGGAGAGATTGTCCTCAGTTGATTACAACAGATAGATCAGTGGTGAGATCTTCAGTACCTTCGCAAGTTAGAGCGGTTTTTAGACAGGGTGATCGAGGTTCTCGAGCTAGAGGGTCAAGTTTTCCTGCATCCAATAGAGGTTTAAGAGGTAAGGGAGCAAGCCCCACAGGGTAGGTAGGTAAACCCCGCATGTAAGCTCGAGTCTTTGCAGTTACTCAACAAGAAGCAGACGCCACACCAAGTGTAGTCACTGGTATGATTTCTATTTTTAAGCATTATGCTTAAGCTTAGTAGATCCTGGTGCTACATACTCTTTTATATCACTGAATTTTTTTAAAAAATTGGATGTGGAACCTCAATGGTTAGACAGTGGAATAATAGTTTCCATTCTAGCTGGAAACTCACTTTTCACTAAAAGAGTGTATGTTGTAGTAACATAAAGATTGATGGTGAGGAGTTCCCGGCAAATCTGATTATATTATACATCTAAGATTTTGATATTATTCTTGGAATGGACTGGTTATCCACACATCATATAGTAGTTGATTGTTCTAAAAAGTAGGTTAGATTAACTCAATTGGGGAATCCAGAGGTAACATTTCGTGGAATATGAAAAGTTCTCCCCATAAGTATAATTACCACTATGGTGGCTAGGAAAATGCTCAGTAAAGGATGCCAGGGATATCTAGTGCATATGATTAAACAAGGAAAAGATGTGGTGAAATTAGAAGATATTTTAGTGGTTAGAGAGTTCCACGATGTATTTCCAGAGGATCTTCTAGGATTACCTCTGGATAGGATGATGGAGTTTAGGATAGAGTTAACTCTAGGAACTCAACCAATCTTAATGACTTCGTACAGAATGGCTCCAGCGAAGTTAAAGGAATTGAAAGTAAAGATGGAGAAGTTGTTAGATAACGGTTTTGTGAGACCTAGTACTTCCCCTTAGGGAGCTCCAGTCCTCTTCGTTAAGAAGAAGGATGGGAGTTTAAGGTTATATATCGACTATGGATAGCTGAATAAGGTGACAGTCTGCAACTAATATCCCCTCCCAAGGATTGATGATCTATTTAATCAACTGCAAGGATCCAGGGTGTATTCAAAGATTGATCTAAGATCAGGCTATCACCAGTTGAAAATCTGCAGTGAAAATGCCCTGAAGACTACCTTTCAGATTAGGTATGTGAATTATGCATTCTTAGTAATGCCCTTCGGATTAACAAATGCTCCAACTACTTTTATGGATTTGATGAGTAAGGTATTTCGAGAGTACCTAAATAAGTTTGTGATTGTTTTATTGATGACATATTAGTGAATTTCGGTAGTTGGGAGGAACATGCAGAACATGTTTAGACAATTTTACAAACCCTACGAGAGCACCAGTTATGTGCTAAGTTCAGTAAATGCCAGTTTTGGCTTGATAAGGTCACTTTCTTAGGTCACATCATAGCAACTGAAGGACTTAGTATAGACCCCCAGAAGATTGAAGCTATTACTAATTAAAGACCTCCCACTAATGTGATAGAAATTAGGAGTTTCCTTAGATTGATAGGTTACTATAGGAAATTTGTTGAAGGATTTTCCAAAATAACAGCCCCACTGACCAAGTTAACAAGGAAAGAAGAGAAGTTTGAGTGGTCAAATGCCTATCAGAGAGGTTTTGATGAATTAAAAGAAAGGTTAACAACAGCTCTTGTGCTTACATTACCGATAGGAAGTGATGGCTTTACAATCTATAATGATGCTTCGAGATGGGAATTAGGGTGTGTTCTCATATAGAATGATAAGGTTGTTGCCTATGCTTCTAGGAAATTGAAGAAACATGAGCAGAACTATCCCACCCATGACCTAGAGCTAACAACAGTGGTTTTTGCATTAAAAATATGAAGACACTACCTGTATGGTGTTCCTTGTAAAATTTTCACATATCACAAGAGTCTGTAGTATTTGTTCACTCAGAAAGAACTAAACATGACACAGAGGAGATGGTTGGAAGTAATAAAAAATTACAATTGTACGATGGAGTATTACCCTGGAAAAGCCAATGTAGTAGCTGATGCTTTAAGTAAGAGACCTACCAGCTCAATAGCACAACTGAAGACAATATACCTTCCACTTCTAATGGAAATGAGATCTCTAGGAGTTAAATTGAATGTGGCAAACACAGGAGCATCAGTGACTACATTTTACATTTGCCCCATTTTTTTGGACCAGGTTAGAGAGAGATAGAAAGAAGATCCCCAGTTGATGAAGTTAAGAGCGGGCAGAGGGTGGAATTTACAATCCAAGAAGATGGTACTACAACGAAGTAGTAACAATTGTCTGTACTGGATGTGGGGAACTAAAAGAAAGAAATCTTAGAGGAAGCTCACATAGTTTATGCTATGCATCCAGGTAGCACAAAAATGTACCACACCCTCAAGGAACATTATTGGTGGAGAGGAATAAAGAAAGAAATAGCAGAATTTGTTGCTAAATGTCTAACCTACCAACAGGTTAAAGCAGAACATCAGAAACCTGAGAATGATGCAACCCCTCCCAGTCCCAAAATGGAAGTGGGAAAAGATTACTATGGACTTTGTAGTAGGGCTTGCATGGAGTCAGAGTGGGCACAATACTATATGGGTGATCGTGAACAGGTTAACAAAGTTCACACATTTCCTTCCGATCAAAAATGATTACCCTTTAAATAAATTAGCCTAGCTTTATGTGGATGATATGGTGCACCAATCTCTATTGTTTCGAATCGCAACCCTAGATGCACATCCAAATTCTAGCCCAACTTACAGAAATCCTTGGGTACACGATTGAAGTTTAATACTACATTTCACCCTCAGATGGATGGACAGTCAGAGAGAACTATTTAGACATTGAGATTATGCTTAGGTCTTGTGTCATGGAATTCAAGGGGAGTTGGGACACCCACCTACCACTGATAGAATTTGCCTACAATAATAGCTATCAGTCTAACATTTGCACGACCCCTTATGAGGTTCTTTATGGAAGAAAGTGTAAAACTCTAATATATTGGGATGAGGTAGGAGAAAGAAAACTGATAGGTCCTAAACTTGTGTAGGTGACAACAGACAAAGTCCAGATTATTTAGGATAGATTAAAGATTTCCCAGTATAGATAGAAAAGTTATGCAGATAATCGCCGCAGAGATCTTGTATTTAAAATTGGAGATAAGGTGTTTCTTAAGATTTCCCCTTGGAAAGGCATGTTGAGATTTTGGAAATGTGATAAACTAAGTCCGCATTACATGGGACCGTATGAAGTTACATAAATGAGTGGACCAATGGCGTATCGATTGAGGTTACCAGACGAACTTGCGAGGATTCATAATGTCTTCCATGTGTCTATGATTCACAAATATCTAGCTAATTCATCTCATGTAATCACAGAACAACCGGTGAACCTAAAAGAAGAATTGACTTCCAAGGAAGAACCAATATAGGTTCTCAACTGTAGAGAACAAGTGTATAACAAGACCATTTCAATAGTTAAGGTACTGTGGAGGAACCACGCGATAATGGAAGCTACATGGGAGTCTGAGTGACAAATGCGTACATTATACCCTCATTTATTTCAAGCAAGTATGCTCAGTCAAATTTCGAGAACAAAATTTTTATAAGGAGGGGTGATTGTAAAACCCCAAACTTTCCCTTTTATCGATTTATATATTCTATTCTAGGTGAATAGTATTTTCGGATGAATAGTGAACCCGGGTAAACAATATTTCCACTTGAATAGGAATTTTGAGGACTCAACCCTGAAAAAAAAGTGAAAATATGCAGAAAAGGTATTAGAGTCAAATGACATTGAAACAGATAAAAAACAAGTCCAATCAGATGAATTTTCGGAATTTTATAAGTTTAGGAAAAAAAATGCCCATTTTGGAAAATAATGGGTATTAATGATTTTAAACTCATTCAAAGATGCCTAAGTATTGATCCTAATTAAAGTATCCCAAGGTCAATTTGATGGTGAGATGGTTATGGAATATTTCCGAGATTTAATCTGGTTTATAGGTGTAGTAATCCATGAAAGGGCGAATTAGTCTTTTTACATAAATGGAGTTAATTAATAAATTTTAAATGACTCACATTTATTGACCAATTACAAAACTCCATATGGTTTAAGAAACATTAAATTAGATGATGATGAGTCATTTAAGATGTTTACTAACAAAATGACATGTGTAAAGTATTAAAGTAGTATAAAAAGGCAAAAGAAGACAAATTTTGGTTCATTTGTAAGGAGGATTTGTGAGAATCAAAAAGAAAGAGAGAAAAGAAGAAAGGGGGAGAATTTGTCCAAAGAGAAGAAGAAGAAGAGAGGTGCAATTTTTGGTGGATTTGGAGTAGAAATTGAAGAAATCTTGACCTAGGATTAGT
The DNA here is from genome assembly GCA_027123815.1 of Erythroxylum minutifolium. NCBI lineage: Eukaryota > Viridiplantae > Streptophyta > Magnoliopsida > Malpighiales > Erythroxylaceae > Erythroxylum > Erythroxylum minutifolium. Next base: position 13,866,885 of record JAOTJB010000004.1, on the reverse strand, counting down.
GTTCACCAATTTCCTAAGAGATTAGGAGGAAAAAGTGGTAAGTTTTCCAGCTTAAATTTATAATTTTTATGGGTTTTCTTGAGTGAGATGGATGTGTTTAAGATCAATGTTGTCTTGGTATTACTTTGATGTTTCTTTGTATAGAATTAGTTGAATATGACAAGAGAGGAAAGTGTAGTAAGATTTTGTCTTCGGTTAACTTAACCCAATCCCAATGTTGTAGCTATAACTTGGCCTACAAACCTCTAAATTGAGTGATTATAATTGGATCTGAAACCTAAGACATAGTACTAAAAATCTCTAGAAGAGATCTAGACCTAATTCGGGATGAATGATACGTAATTTGGAGATCGAAAGTGGTAAACTAATATTGCCCTTATGTTGAAACAACTTGTGATATTTGGTACATTTTCATGATTTAGAAGTTGAAATGGCATGATGTAGAAACTAGAGACATAGGGGAATAAATGTCTACAAGACCTCAAAACCTAATTTGAGCATTTACTATATGAAAATTAAGGAACAAATGGAAGTGTGGATTTTGGACATGGGTCATAACTGTGACTCATCATGCATGATTGTGATATGGTGAATTAAATTGGGTGAGATTGTGTTTTGAAGGAATTGCTAAGTTAGAATGGACAAAATATGGTATTTGAGTGATTTTTAAAGTTAGATTTGAAAACGGTAACTAATAGATTAGTTTATGGAAGTAAGCAGAAATATGATTAGCATGAGTGTTACACGATTAGATACAAATCTTGAATTCGGTTAAACCGAATATATAGTTTAATGCCTTCTTTCTTAATTTGGAAATAAATGCCTAAGCGAAATGTGTTTTGTGTAGGTAAAGGATAGGCACCGAATGCGTGAATGTGCTTGACAATAAGTTTGTAAAACAGTGAGTGTATTTTAATTATTTTATATGACTAAATTCTTTGCAAAAGAATTAGTGACATGAGAGTGTTCTTTAAATTGATTTTATACAAAAGGATTTTCATTTGATCGTGAAATGAATATTTATGCTAAGTTTTATGAAAATGATATTTTACAAATGAATATTGCTATCATAAGTGTATACTTCAGCAATATATAAGTTTTAACTTGAAAGTTGAATTTTATATGATTGGGTGTTACATTGAAATAATTTAATTATGAATCCTCCCATATTTAATTTAGAAAATAAGACGAGTCATAAATGTAAAAGTTGCTTTTGCCTATGGTACGCCGTTAGGCTTTATACATGTATTGTACTGGTATATTTATAACGGTTAACCTATTACGGGTAAGCGATGCAGAACCAGCTCCGTAAATAGTAGTTAACCAGTCACAGGTAAGCAATGTAGAATGAGCTTCGTAACTTGTTATGGGTAAGTGATGTAGAACCAGCTCCGTAACTACCGGATTATAGCAGTTAACCTATTATGAGTAAGCGATGCAGAACCAACTTCGTAAATAGTGGTTAACCAGTTGCCGGTAAACAATGCAGAGCCAGCTTCGTAACTTTATGCCTAGTGTACCGTATGGTAAAGGAACTAGTGGTGCGCTATATTGAGTAAGAAAATTCATGACAGTAATAATATCGCCACTATTTATTTTAACAGTGATTTGAGAGGCACCATATGGTACCAATTCTAGTGGTTGCTTATTTTTAGTATAAAAGTTTTCAAAAAACTTATTACCACCACTGTTTATTGTTTGAAAAAAGGAAAAAGGAAAATGGAAACTTTTATATTATAAGTTTAATGTCGAAAAGCATTTTGGAATAATATTTTAGAAAAATTGAAATTGTGTTTTACGAAATGTTATGTTATTATCATATTTGATGATGCACGAATATATTGTAATGGAAAATGTTTTACCATGATCTTTATGATTGTATAGAATATTGCAGTTATATTATTATAAAAAGTTCAATTTTCTTGTAAACTAATTACACTCATTAAGCTCGTTTAGCTCACCTTTATTTTTATGTTTTTAAATAAACCAACCCAGGTATGTTTATAGGTGTTGCAGTAATTAGGACTCCTCCTTAAGATTAGTTGTATCGTCGAGTGCTACTGTGTTTGTGTTACTTTTTCTATGTATGTGATATGTTTTAAGTTATTTTGGAAAGAGTTCAAAATGTGATCTTGTGAATATTAGTGGATTGTAAATATCTTTTCTTAATGAACTACAAGGGCTTTGATTCTCAATAATGATTTTAAAATGTTGAAAATTATTTGTTTGGCGTTGTTTGTGAGTAGACTTGAAGTCCATAATTTATAGTTGAGAAATTTGTGTGAATATAGAAGTGTTTCAAAATATGTTATGCAGGTTTTTTAGATTTGGGAATCTTAAAAAAGCAGTCATTATGCTACCGAAATTTTTAATAAAACGTTTTGAAAAAAATGTTCCCGTTATTTTCTACTCTTGTAAAAGTTAAAGTATAAAAGATTTTTAATAGTTGAACGACTTGATTATGTGTGAACCATTCAGTTGAGTTAGATTTTGATTGGAGGGCTATTATAGGGTCGTTGGGAGGGCTCAATTCAGTTTTTTGAAGGGGAACTCTGGGATGAGTCCTTTCATCGACGAACTTGTAGGTCTAACTATTTTGTTGACCTAGAGGGATTTTAGGCCTTTCAAGGCTTAACTTGTTCTTTTTTTTAGTCTTTTCTTGAAAATATTGGTCTTAGCTTGAATTCTCTTTCTTTCCACATATCCTTTTTATTAGGCCAAGCAATCATTTAATAAAATGAAAATATACAACAAAGTAAAAGCTTCCCATTTTTTAGTTAATTTTACATTTTAGACCTAGACATTAGGTGTATTAGCATCAAAGGCTCAAGTCCAAATTATTTTAAATTCAATATTTGGTTTTTGAGTTATTTAAATTGAAGCTTAAATGAGTTTCTTTAAGTTCATAAAAATATAATATTAAACTAAAGTTAAATAAAATAATAAAATTTTTTATGACTTATTTACACAAGTGTATAATCTTGGAGTGTTTATAAAGAAACACATGTTTTTAGAGGTCATTAAGTGAAGATGGCCTAACACGTGGACTTGTGCCAAAATTGTTTTTCTCTAGAATATAGAAGTGAAGATACATGCTAAAATACGAGTATATTGGTGTGACAATGGTTTTCCTAAATAAGTAAATAGCCTAGGATATGAACATTTTAGTCCCGTGTCTTTGTTTATGGAAAAGTAGTAAGTTACATGGCTTAATACACAAGCATGTTAGAACTCATGTCTATATGTGAATAGAAACTCTATTGCACTTTTAATATCTTTCAAACTCTAGAAGAATTCAATGACTTATTAGAATCATATCTAAGTTGAGTATGGTAAGGAGCAAGTTGTGTAGAATTATACCAATTAGAGTATACATATTAATATACTTATTGTAAGACTAATTCTTTATAAAAGTGAAAATATGTAATCTTTATTTAAAGATTATATTAAATATTGAAATTAGTCATTTTTGCTCACAAGGATTATGTACATTAAAATTGCCTAATCCTAATTAAAATATTCTTATGTTCTTATTTATTTCTTTTCATACTAATTTATTCTTACTATGCATTATTTCTCAATAGTTGGTTTCAGATCATAGTTGAGGCAACAATAAATCTGGTTGTAAGGTTTAAAGTGGAAAAGTTTAATAGAACTAGGAATTTTAAATTGCGATAACGAACAGTGAAGGATTTGTTGGTGTAGTAAGGCATGCTAAATTGGTTATATGAGAATAACCCTAGACATATAGATGCACTTGATTGGAACGGTCATAAGCATAAGTAATTGGAACCACTATGTTTGGAAAACAAGGGCATGAACCACATCATAGAGATTACATCCCTGAGGAGATTTATAAAGAAGCTGGAGAGTTGATAAATGTCGAGGTTTCTCATAAACAAATTGTTTCTAAAATAGAGATTATATAGGCTAAAGATTAAGGAGGGAACAGAACTAGAATAATCAATACGTTCAACTAAATAGTTAGTGACTTGCAAAGGCTTGAGGTGACTATTACCAATAAGAATAAAGCAATTATTCTATTTT
>JAOTJB010000004.1:13809739-13828390 GCA_027123815.1 Erythroxylum minutifolium | reverse complement strand
CTGTTACAAAATGCACAACATTCTTTGGTCCAACCCACTCGACAATTTCAGAGAATAATTCAGATAAAGCATTAGCATTTTTTACCATGTCAGAAGCATCAACAGGCTTGATAAACGTTGTTCTAATATTACAATAAACCAAGAAATTAATCAAGGTTCTTTGTCTCAGTCCACCAATCTGCCATAATAGTGCATCCTGTTGATTCCCAACTAGATTTATATACATATCCATAATTAACTGACATTCCTTTTTTAAATCTTGAAGTAAAGGCACATGTAGCTCATAATAAGATGACACCTTAAATCCTGGACCTATTACTATTGTAGCATCAATTTCTTCTTGAAAATATGGTGAATTTAAAGCATTTAAAGGAATACATGAAGGATAGAACCATCTAACCCATGCTCTTTTACATCACAAAACAACATCCTTATCAACCATAAGACCTTTTATAATGGGTTGAGAACTAGGAGTAGTTCTTGAAGAACAATAAGAATCTATGTCAATAGTAGCTTTTCTTTTTCCTTTATCTAATGCATGTGGTGTTTCATTATCTCTAAAATATATATCATGAGTTTCTTTATTTTCCTTTTTCTTTTTTACCTATTTAAATCCCTAAGGACTGATAAACTATTCTCCTATTCCTTTGACTAACTATACAAACAATGATACACTTCAGTTTTTATTAAATACTAAAAAACCACTAAAAATACAGAGAAGTTGTCAGAAATGTATTTAGGATCATCACAACCCTCCTTACTAGCAAAACCAATAGGCGATGTCTTCGCCTTTGTTCCTAGATTGTTATCATACTAGATTTTCCAAGGATAGTGACAAGTTCCTTAATAAATATTTAAAGTTCACAAACTCGGTTCAACCCTTATATGTGGAATCATGAAGGAATATGATTCTTAAATGTATCAAGTTGACATGGGAAGCTACTATCATCCAAAGTTGCTTCTCAAACACCAAAAAAGGAAGGAACAGGAGAGGAAAATGCAAATACAGCAAAATGGAACATACATATACATACATATATAGTCATACAAAGAAGACCAACAGCAGTAGAATGGATACACAGATGACAGAATAGATGCTACTCACTCATTAAAACTTTGCTCAAGCAATTTCTCCACTTCAAAGTTTAAATAACCTCACCGAAATATTGTTAGTAGATCAACAAATTGAATACTTCAAAGAGTACATATAACCCAGCTATCAAAATCAAAGATTGATATGAAATGGAGTTCTAACTATTTCAGAAAACTAATTAATTAATACTACTGGATCCTTATCTCCTTATCTGTTAACATATTGAAACAATAACACATAACAAATTGAAGTTCAAAGAGTATATATAACAACTCTTAATAAAGTATATAATAAAGTTCTATTCTAACTATTACAAAAAACACAATAACAATGAAACTTGAATAAAGTAGAATATTGCAACTATCACTACCTTATCCTTATCTCTTAACAGAAACTTGAATAAAACGGTACAAATTGGAACTCTATACAAATTAGAGCTTTATAAGATATGTTCTTCTGTCCTCCTCTCTAATAAGAAAAGCACAGCAACACCAAGCAAAAGAGTAGGTTCCTAGAGAAAAAAAACGTAAATTTGAAATACCTGCTATGGAAACAAAAGAGAAAAAAATGGAAAAGCAACATTAAGTTCCTTATACCTCTAAGCCACTTCTAACCATCCACCAGCCAATTAGGCCCTGCCCAGCACAAAGTGCAGAAAGTCAAAATCTAAGATGTAAGGTTATATACGTCTTGCATAGAAAGTATGAAAATGGCAAAGCAAACATGATACCGAGTGCCCTTCCCTACATTCGATGTGCATACTCCATCTAATAAATAAATTTGAAATGCTGAAGACTCGTCCCTTTATTTACTCTGCAAAAATTCAAGCAAGAAGTAAAGCTACTTCACAGTGCTTCTCATGTAATCAATACTACTTTGAGAAGCTATTGTAACTAGCTTAATTCAGAATGGTTTCTCTTTAGCTTACTGCTTACATTCAGGGGACTGCTTATATTTTTCAAACTCCTATAACCACTCCTCATTTGAAAGAGGTGGAAGACTACAGGTAAATTTCTAGTCGGTCATTAAAAGGTTAGAGCGAGTTAATCGTGTGACACTGCCAAGTACCACCATGATAAAACCCGTGCGGCATAACCAACAAGCCATATTCTAACCATCTTCTGAGCATAAGGTCCTCCTGCAACAAGTTGCTTCAATCCCTCCTTGCTTTCTTTGCCAACAGATACTAACCTAGATATATTCCTTATGAAAGGTCGTCGATGACCCTAAAACAAAATTAAGATCATAGTTTAACCTCTAGATAATGAATCTTTTACTAGATTGTTACCAGAGACTAACAGTCAACATAACCATTAGTACCAGGCGTCAGTTACAATTAATAACCCATTAAACAATAATGCATTCATTATTGAAGATATTTACAAACATTTTAAAGAAGAAAAAAGAGTAAATTTAGACATATCAAAAGTAAAATCCTGATATCACCAAAATATTTGACAATTTTTTTAAGCAATGTTCATCTCAAATGCATGGAAAAATCATCTCATATATGAACCAAAGAATGGCCATTACACTTTTATTTTGTACAGATAGACATGCTTTCATTGAGTAAAATGCAGAAACCAGAAAATGAATCTAATGAGTTGATAAGCAAAACGGTGAGTAATAATTCAAAGTGAATAAAACAAGCAAATTAACAAAATTTTGAAACCAAAACTTGACCTACCTCTAAGCAAAATCTTTTACTGAGCTCCAACCTTTGTTTCTCATCAGGATGAGGACACTCCTTAAACATACTATTGACAAAAAAGAAAAAACAAAAAAGAGAAAGACTTGCTAAGAAAAATCATATGAACTAGACTAGTCTGCATAATCTTGTTGGAATATCATAAAAAAATACGCTTCAAGCTCCTGGATTTCTTAAGGAGTGTGTTAGTGATATCATTTCTTTCTTGGAGGATTATCAGCTACATCTTGATCGTCATCAAAAGCTCCGTCCAGGTTGTCACTCCCAGATCTACTCTCATATTAACTCCTCCTCCTCTCTATGGCTCCTTCCTACACTAGGCTTGAAGATCTCAGCAACTCTAGCCTCTTCACTTTGGCCATTTATACTCGATTGTTGTTGATGATTGATAACTAAGATGATAGCTTAAATGGGGATTGGGAAGTAAGAGAACAGAAGTTACTTATGAGAGGAGCTTAATTTCTTCTTCTATGGAGGCGGTTAGAGACAGGGAAGACAAGATCGAAGAGAAGGTGGTGGAAAGGAGGAGAAGCCTAAAATATTTGATGAAATGAACAATAAAGAATACTTAAAGTTTTATACATAACTGATTGGACTGGTTTGTTAATAAACCGTCCAGTTTTAATATATAGAAGTTATTAGGTGAAACTGAGTCGAACCACTAGCCGATTCAAATATTTTTGATCTAACTGGCCAGTCCGATCCGATTTTTAAAACCTTGGTGACAAAAATGGATCCAGTTGCTCGCCACATGAGGGACAGATTGAGTTGGGAGCTCTCTATCAGGGGGACAAAGAAGAGATAACCACAGCTGACGGTAATGAAGACTGTGGACCAGGAATTGACTGCTAAGATTCGAGCATATTGAGAACGAATCCACATGGAGCTGGATCATGGAGTTAGATAGGAACTTGGCACGTGACTCAAAACATATGGATGTCTTTAACAGTCATGACATGGTGATGTGGGTATTTTAAAGATTAGTGGGACCCTTCTTTGAAACTCATTTCCAACTTTTGGCTTGTGGTTTGTAGAAGGGCTTATTTCCCATGTGGAATACCATATGATAAGGGTCAACTCAGCTAAGCTCATGCTTCCACAATAATCATAATTTCCTTCTTCTAATGTGGATTTAAGTACTTGATTAAAATTCATTTGTGTAGATAATTATCATTATTGCTCCTCATACAACTTCTTTTTTGGTTTTGAGTGCCTTCATTAATCAAAGTATGTTTAACAATAGGAAGACTTGCAGAGGACAATTCTAGTCAGTAAAACTGATTGATTTGCAAAACCACGATCCATTTGAAATCGACAAAACAGAGGCTGGAATTTGATGAATTCTAGCTTATGATTAATCACTAGATTAAGCAGGGCTGACCCTGGGCAAAGACAAGCTGGGCACTCGCTCAAGGCCTATCCTTATAAATAATAAAATAAGTTCATTTTTATCCTCATAAAAAATAAAATAAATTAAAATAGGGTCTACTTTTAACCACATAAAGAACAATAAAAGGGCCATATTTAGCTTATTTATATTCTTTTTGAGGGCCTAAAAATAGGCAAAAATAGGAACTTTTTTTTACTTTGCCCAGGGCCTATAAAATATTAGGAACAGCCCTGAGATTAAGCACTAGACCATTTTGGCGTCAAGAGAGAACACGCTCTCAACATGTATCCAATTACTCTTTCCTTTTTATAATTCATTTTTCTATGCCACATGATTATGACACTTAAATAAATGGATACGTAAAATGGTTGTAAATTATTTTCTATCCTTTTCCTCTTACTCCTTCTAAGTTCGTTTTCATGCTCATTAAGAGTAGAAGGTAAAGAGATGGGCATAACAACTTTATTAGTGGGACCAACAAAAATGATATCATCTTTTCTCTTTAAAGGAAATATATGTCCAAAAAATTTTCCATCTCTAGATTCACAAATAAAATTGTCATCCAAAGACATAAATCTATATGCTACACTAGTTTGGGCATAGCCAACAAAAACACAATCAAATTTCTTATTTTCAATACTATTGTTTCTAAATTTCCAGAAACCAACTTTAGCTAAACACCCCCACTTTTAAAATTTTAATATTAGGAGCAAAAAGTTTCTACAATTCATAAGGAGTTTTATCTAACTTTTTGTGAGGAACCTTGTTAAGTATATAGCATACAAATAAAATAGCTTCTCCCTAACAATTATCATTCAAACCAGAACTTAGCAACGTCACATTAATCATTTCTTTTAACAACCTATTTTTCCTTTTAGCTATGTCATTTTGTTATGAAGTATAAGGGGCACTAGTTTAATGTATTATGCAATTTAATTCACAGAATTATTCAAGGAATTTAGTATTATATTCTCCGCTCCCATCAATTCTAAGCCTTTTTATTTTCTTATCTAGTTGATTTTCCACTTCTTTTTATATTTCAGGAACATATCTACAACCTCATATTTTTATTTCAACAAGTACACTTTAGTATACCTAGAAAAGTCATCAACAAAGGTACTATAATACTTTTTACCACCCTTAGTAATTGTGTTCTTAAAGTCAGTTAGATCTGAATGTATTAATTCTAGCAACTCAGTACTTCTTATTGTAACTGGTTTAAAAGGTTTTGTAGTCTTTTAATTAAAGCAATATTGACATGTCCTAGCCTACCATGCCACAAATTAATAGATTAATCAAAATAAGCAAAAGCAGCAAAAGAACTTTTATTAGGAGTAGTAAAAACAATGTTCAAAACAAAAACCTATCAGCTAAGTACCCCTTTCCCACAAATTCCTCATTTTTGGTGATTATTTACCTTGTCAGCCTTGACAACAATTTTCAATCCAACCTTATTCAACAAACTACTAGAAATTAAATTCCTACGTAGTGAAGGCACACACAAAACATCATTTAAAGCTAAAGTTTTCCCAGAAGTGAGTTTAAGGAAAATCTTCCCTTTTCTGATCACTCCAGTAATTGAGGTGTTTCCCATGTAGACATGTTCAACATCTACAGCATCTTTAAGATTGTGGAATAGCTGCTTATTAGCATATAAGTGTTTTGAAGCTCCAGTGTCAAGCACCCAATCCATTTTGTTTTCTACCAGGTTAGCCTCTACCACCACGACGATAATTTCTTCCTCTTGAGTAAGATTTGCCTGTGGTGTAGTTGGATTTGCTAGTTTATATACTAGATTTTGTTGATTTTTTCTATGATAGCATTGATATGCCTTATAGCCTAGTTTGCTGCAGATATAGCAAGCTACCTTTTTCTTATGGATTTTTCCATCAACCTTCTTAATTTGGCTTGATTTTTCTTATTGCCCATACTTTTGAAATTTTTTTCCCTTCCGTTGAACTTATCCTTAGAACCACCAACAGATTCTACAAGGTTAGCTTTAACAGAAAAGCAAGAGAGAGTTTTGCTTATCTTTTAGTTGGTTGGCCTCCTCAATTCTCATGTGATTGATTAGTTCCTGTAAAGTCAAATCCTTCTTTTTTAGTTTCAGTTGGCTCCTATACTCACTCTAGGAGGGTGGGAATGTCTCCAGTAGCCCATTTGCCTACAGGATATCATACATCTTCATCCCTTTGCATAGTACATTAGTCACCAAATTCTCATACTCATGAACTTAGTCCATCACAGGTTTATCATTAACCATTTGAAATTGTAACCATTTTCCTACCACATTGTTTTTTTTCCAACATTATCGCCCCTATAATGTTTTTCTAAAGTGTCCCAAATCAATTTAGTATATTTGTGGTTCACAAACAAATCAAACAATGAGTTCGTCATGTGATTCGGCAAGTGACCTCTCATAATTTTGTTGTCTTTATCAAAGTTCTTTCTAAACTTGTCATTTGACTTTTTTTCCTTTTCAGTAATAAGGTAGAGAGAGGAATAGTAGGAGGTTAAATAGAGGGGGTAGTAAGAGAAATGACAGATCGTTGAGAGGTTTCAGGTTCATCAGATGAAACATCCATGAACAATACATAATCAACTTTGAGTTGTTCAATAAGAATCAGTAGTTTTTATGACCATCACCTATAGTTGGTTCAAACAAGGGGTTTAAATTTAAAGAGGTCAAGAAGAGCTTTGTTCAGAGAAATACCCATAGGTATAGATTCTCTTTTAGATTGTTGAAAAATAAACAAATAAAAAAATAGCAAACTATTGACCAAAGTTGTTTTGTGGATGAGCCACTACCCTGAAAGCAAATTTCGGGATAATCTAGGTGCAATCGACAATGTCATTCACTCCCTAAGGTTAACACAGCTAGCCTACAACACGTGCACTTGTGTTGGAAGCTTGGAGTAATAAAACAACAAACACCCAGAACAAATGAAGAATAAAGAAGAAGAAAAGAAGAAAAGAATAATGTTTTTTATGTATCTGTTTATCCTTTTTTAATCCCCATAAATAGAATCCCAAAGCCTTATCTTTTGGAGTCTAAATCATAACTGTAGATTGGTCTGTTAGTAGGCTACTTTTAAAAGGGGGAAGGATTTTAAAGGAACAAAGACCATGTCAAAGGTTATTTTAGAAAAGGATAGAAGAGTTTAGAACTCAATGTTGTTTTAGAAATTATCAGGCATTTTCCCATCAACAACAACACCTTATCGCGTCATCTACAGTTTCACAATCGATGACCTTGTCTCGGTGCAAGAATTGCAGCGATGATGTAGTTGAGATTCCAAACACAAGATTCCACTATCCTTCTTCGTCACGTATCGTACCTTAGTTGTCCGATATCAATCATATGGCTCCGATTGATTCTAACGAGTACCAGAACTTTCTCAAATCCAAACTCTACTTAGAATGCACAGCTGTGGCCATAAGCGGGGTATATATGTTTAGGGAAGAGGGAGTTAATTTATGAATCATTTTGTTGTGTTTATACATGTATTCAACTTGGAGTTTTTGAATGTGGATGTGGATGTAGGTATTGGGTGAAAGATAGAATACTTTCCTTCTTTAGCTAAAGGCCAAAGATTGGATGATGTTAATTTTCTGTTATGATCACAAGATTCTTGTGAGAATTTCAGAGTATCTTTCGTAATTGTTGATTATTGTTAAAGCTACTATTTTTTATTATGCGACACTAAAACAAGGCAAATAAAATAAAAATTAGGTGTTGGGTGTTAGTCTGTTATTTTTCCAGCTCATTGGTGGTTATTTTTATTCCGTTTGTTATATTTGTTATTATGTTGGGGCTTTAGGGTGTTGGCACTATAAATACTGTGATTGTAAAAAAACGAAGCAGGGAAAAAAATCTAATACAATCTTCTTCCCCAAGATTTCTCTGTATTTTACTCTTGAATGGTGAGCTCATAAATTGTTCTCTTTCTCAATTTATCTGCTACTATTGAGTCAACCATGTGTTACCTTAGTCTTTGGGGGACACCCTGCAAATTCGACCTATACCATTGGTATCAAAGCCTACGACCTCTAACTATGGGTGGGGACCATGACACGATTCACTCTCTAAGAATTGGGGGAAACCGTGAGGAAGATGGGCGAGCAAAATCAATAACGAGAAATGGAGCTTGATCAGAAATTGGAGTTGTTGAAGTCAGAAATGGGTACTCTATGAAAGAGGTAGTCCAGCAGTCACTAGGGGCTCTCAATTTACAACCACCTCTGAACAAAGGTGACGGTATCCAATCAAAAAGTGGAGGTAATTTCTCACGATCTGATGATAAATATTCATTGCTTACTCGATTGTCAAAAATTAAGTTCCCTAAATTTGATGGAACTTATGTGAAAGAGTGGTTATATCGTTGTGAGCCATGTTTTGCTATTGATAATACTCCTCCCAAGACCAAGGTTTGCCTTGCGTCGATGCATTTAGAGGGGCAAGCTTTGCAATGGCATAGAACTTATATGGCTAATAAGGCAGAAATGTACCCGAGTTGGCCCGAATATATCTTGGACATCACCCAACATTTTGGGGATTTATATGATGATCTGATGTCCAAATTGGTGAGTTTGAAGCAAGATCACTCAGTTCAAGACTATTATGATAAGTTTGAGTTGACCCTGGCCCGTTTATCTTTACCCACCGAACTTGCTCTTAGCATTTTTCTCACCAGTCTAAAACACAATGCCCAAATGCATGTGAGAATGTTTAAACCGAGTACCCTTCAACAAGCAGCACAGTTGGCCAAACTCTATGAGGCATCTAGCCTACAGCCCCCTTCAATCCAAAAATTCCCACACAAAAATTGGACCTCCATAAATTCAACCTTCCCGAAACCCACTGCCCCATTACGTTTACCACCACCAAATCCCATGCCTACCATGAATAAAACCATAAATAACTCAAAAAAATTCCAATCAACCTTTATAGACAAACCACCCAAAAGACTTAGCCCAATCGAGATTGAAGAAAAGAAAGCCAAGGGGTTATGCTTTATTTGTGATGAGTCGTATACCCTGGGCCACCACCTCAAACACAAACGAGCCCAACTATATATACTTGAAGGTGATGCAGAGGTGATTGAAGAGGAGGAAGTAGATGTGTCTAATAAATCGGATGATGAGGGTGATTTGCCCATTTCAATTTATGCTTTAACCGAATCAACTAAGTTTCAAACTATGAGGGTCACAGGTTACCACAACAAAGTGGTACTTTATATACTCATTGATAGTGGAAGTTCCCAAAATTTTCTCGATGAGGCAATGGCCATTAAATTGGGGTATCCTTTGTAATCCACAAAGCCCATACCCGTTTCGGTAGCAAATGGGGGTACATTGATTACTAAAGCTGAATGTAAATTTTTTTTCATGGAAATTGGAAAATTCTTGTTTCAAGGCGGACTTTTTGATATTGCCACTGGGGTTTTGTGATATGGTGTTGGGTGTACAATGGCTTCAAAACTTGGGGCCGATTATGTGGGATTTCCAAAAACTTACTATGGCTTTCTTTTATAATGGCACATGCCATGTTCTGCGGGGATCAAATTCTGCTAATGTGAAAACCATAAAAGGGAAGTCAATGTCACGTGTTCTAGATCATAACCCTCACTTAGCCGTGCTTCATGTTCTAGAAAAAGAAAATGCAGGGGCAACAATTTGGAAACTATTTCTTTGTTTTCCATTAATGCTACTGCTAACCTTGATGTTCTTATATTGATTGAGCAACTCATAAATCAATTTGGTGATTTATTTGAAGAATCAAAGAAGCTGCCTCCATTTCGTGAGGGATTTGATCACCAAATTCCATTGATTCCAGGCTCTAAATCGGTGAACAAAAGGTCGTATCGTTACCCAGCTTTCTAGAAGAGTATCATTGAAAATTTGGTGCAAGATATGTTTGATAAAGGTGTTATACAATCCAGCACGAGCCCTTATGCTGCTCCGGTTGTATTGGTAGGAAAAAAAGACGAGTCATGGCGGTTATGTGTGGGCTTTCGGGAGCTCAATAAGAATACAATCAAGGATAGATTTCCTATCCCGATTATCGAAGAGTTACTTGATGAATTGGGACGAGCAACTATTTTCACTAAGCTCGATCTCCATTCTGGGTATGACCAATTACGTATGTCTCCCTCGGATGTTTACAAAACAGCTTTCAAAACTCATTCTGGCCACTATGAATTCCTTGTGATGCCGTTCGGTCTCACCAATGCCCCATCATCATTTCAAGCTCTCATGAACAATATTTTTTGTCCATATCTCTGGCAGTTTGTATTGGTTTTTTTCAATGACATTTTAGTACACAGTGAGTCACTCTCACAACACATTGAGCAACTCACTATGGTCCTTACTAAAATCCATAAAAATAATATGTACTTGAAGCAATCCAAGTGCGCTTTTTCCATCACAGAAGTGGAGTATTTAGGCCATGTTATCTCTCATAGCCGTGTATCAACCGATCCAACTAAAATCTCTGTTGTCCAAGGTTGGACAATCCCTTTGAACCTTAAAGAGCTTTGGGGTTTTCTTGGTCTCACGAGGTATTATCGCTGGTTTATTCAAGGTTATGAACATATTGCTAAGCCCTTGATTGATCTTTTGAAGAAAGAGGGGTTTCACTGGAATGATTCAGCCACCAATGCCTTTAATGAACTAAAGCATGCTCTAGCTTCCACCCCGGTATTGGCTATGTCAAATTTTGATAAGTAGTTTATTGTTGAAATCGATGCTTCGGGTTATAGAATTGGGGCTCTTTTGATGCAAGATCATCACCCAATTGCTTATATTAGCAAGATCCTTAGTCCTCTTCATCAAGGGTACTCAGTTTATGAACGTGAATTGTTGGCTCTCATTTTTGCGGTAAAGAAGTGGGAGCCTTATCTTATTGCCAAGCCCTTTGTGATTCATACTGATCAAAAGAGTCTGAAGTACTTGCTTGAGCAAAGTTTCTCTACACCATTGCAACAGGTTTGGCTCGCCAAGTTGATGGGGTTTAAATTTGATATTCAGTACAAGCAGGGGAAGTATAATGTTGCTGCCGATTCACTTTCTTGTGTCACTCACTCTGAAGTACTTTGTTTGGCCCTTACAACAACCCCCACTGATCTCATGGTAGCAATAAAAAATGGTTGGGAAACTGATCAACAGCTATAGGCATTCATCGCAGCTCTACAATAGCAACCCAGATCTCATCCTAAGTTTTCCTTTCGTAATGGTGAGCTAAAGTGCAAAAGGAAGCTAGTAGTTGGGAATGATAACTCATTGAAAAAAACTATTCTCGATTAGCTTCACAGTTCACCCATGGGTGGGCATCGGGAGGTGATGTAACCTTGCAAAGGGTCAAAGGCCTTTTTTATTGGAAGGGAATGGCTAAGTATGTGCAAAGTTTTATTCGAGCTTGCGATGTTTGCTAGTGTTGCAAATGTGAAAATGTGGCTGCCCTGGGACTTATCCAGCCATTCCCTATTCCTCATATTCCATAGGCTGATATAAGTCTTGATTTTATGGAAGGCTTGCCTAACTCCTTTGGTAAGTCGTTATATTGGTGGTAGTAGATCGGCTCACAAAATATGCTCCCTTTGTTGCTCTTAAGCACCCTTACACGGCTCTTACAATGGCTCAGGCTTATATGAACAATATATTTAAGCTCCATTGTCTTCCATTTACCATGGTGAGTCATCATGATCCTGCATTTTTAAGTGATTTCTGGACTCAGCTTTTCACACTTCAGGGAGTTGATTTACTATGATCTTCTGCGTACCATCCACAAACTAACGACTAAACTGAGGTTTTCAATCGTTGCCTTAAAACATATTTACATTGCATGTGTGGTGATTCCCTGAGTACTTAGAGGAAATGGCTCAGTTTAGCCGAATGGTGGTATAACACCAATCATCACTCATCCACTCAAACAACCCTCTTCCAGGCTCTTTATGGCTATGCTCCTCCTTTCCACCTTCTATACTTACCGGGTGAGACTAACATTGAAGTGTTAGACTGTAGCTTGACAACTCTAGAGGAAATGATCAAACTTCTCCAATGGCATTTGTCCCGAGCTCAACATCGAATACGTCAAATGGCTAACCGTAATAGAAGTGATAGGCACTTCGAAATGGGTGATTAGGTTTACCTCAAATTACAACCTTATCACCAAATGACAGTGGCATGGTGGGTGAATAAAAATTAGCTCCGAAACATTATAGGCCATATAAGATCATTGACAAAATCGAGGCTGTTGCTTATCGGTTGGCACTACCTCCAAGATCACAAATCCATTTTGTATTTCATGTCTCACAATTGAAGAAATGTCACGATGTATTGGCTACGCAAGCTAACCTTCCTGCCTTTATGCGTGATACTTCATCCATTCCCGAACCAAAAGCAACTGTTGTATGACAAACTGTCAAGCTGGGTAGACGCGCTGTGACTCGGTTTCTTATTAAGTCGCAAGGTCAACCTCCAGAAGATAACACTTAGGAATATCTCTGGGACCTTCAGAAGTGTTATCCTCATTTCAATCCTTGAGGACAAGGATTTTTCAAGGGAGGGAGTGTTGATATAGGGCAAATAAAATAAAAATTGGGTGTTGGGTGTTAGTTTGTTATTTTGCCAACTCATGGGTGGTTATTTTTATTCCGTTTGTTATATTTGTTGTTATTTTGAGGCTTTGGGGTGTTGGCTTTATAAATACTGTGATTGTAAAAAAAACGAGGCAGCGAAAAAAATCTAATAAAATCTTCTTCCCCAAGATTTCTTTGTATTTTACTCTTCAATGTTGAGCTCATAAATTGTTCTCTTTCTCAATTTATTTGCTGCTGTTAAGTCAACCTTGGACTACCTCAGTCCTTAGGTGACACCCCACAAATTTGACATATACTAGACATTGTTGACCTACTTAGCTTTTCAGTTCTTCGTTATCTGAATAGATTCAAAGATGTTAAGTTGCTGTGTATGTTGGTTTTCTTGAGAACTTGGATTTATACGTTAACCGCTTAAAGTTTTTGGAGAATCTGAGGTGTTATGAATGAGGAATTTCTTTTATTATAAGTAGAGTGACGTGAACCTTACTACATTTGTGGGGAGGGTAAATGTTGAATGTGCTAGAGCATATTGACTGAAGAGATTTATGCAATTAGCCATTTTAGATTATGAATTGGTAACACATTAAAATCATATCATCTGGATCAACATATGGATTGTTAAGGCATACATCAAAAAATTTAACAATATAACTTCAAAATATAAGTACTATTTGTGATGATAGTCCATTTTGTTGCACCATGCTTGGATATCTTTGACACATGGGTTTGGTTTTTGAATTAAAACAGCAGGAATGTCTATTGGCTATCTTTTTTTGGAGAAGTGTTGTAAGAATACTTGCATGCTTTTATTCCCAAGTAAGAGCTCTTGGCTTATAAATAATCTACTGGAGGTTTATAGTGGGAAAGATCAGGTTCAATCTTGAATTAAAAAGCCCTTGATGTAAAACCCCACTATCATTGAGCACATGCCCAAATATCCAGAGGAGATTCAAGAGTGACATGTTAAAGCAGTCACATTCACTTATTTTGGCATCATACATATAACACAAATATTCAAAAGATCAACTCCTCATTCCATTTATACAACATATTTACAATGTAGCATTTCACTACGTAATACATATTACCATATTAAAAACATATGAGAGTTTACTACTCTTTACAACATGTTCTACATAAAATAAGAACTAAACAAAAGTATTCTATCTAAACTCCTCAACATCAGGTGACTAACTTTTGAGCCATTCTTGAGTCTAAAATCAACAGTATTAGACTTCTACTAGTCTGCCTTAGGAATTATATCTCCCTCGTACTTGAAAATTAACATTTACAATTTTGATGAATTTTGCGAACTCAGTGAGTGAACCATCCTCGATGTGCTCACTCATATCAAAACACATATATCACATACCAAAAACAATTCAAAATATACCTCATCTCAAATATACATCATGAACATCACACATTCCACATACTCATTTCATAATAATAAGATCATTTTCTCAATCATTCATAACATTACAATTCAGTAAATTCATGTAATCTTTCACATAATACATATATGTGTACAAATACAAATGCACATATGACTCACTTTCATTCTTACTTTATTATGACCGAGTGCCTTTTTACTATGCCATATATGCTGTGGATATCGGGCTCGTTAATAACTGTCTCGTACCCATTATGGATACCGAGGTCATTGATATACTGATCCTGTGGCTCTATGCACATTTATAAGCTTTAAGCTCTTTTTCACTGCTCACTCCAGTCACAAACTCCTTTATCTGATTATGCATATCAATATGATGAAATGCATCAATTCACATATGACACTTTCAATAACTTCCATTCATTACAGACACAGTCATTTTTCATAATCATCGAATCTAATTCCGACATTCAACGTTTCATTAAGTAAATATATTTATTTCAGATTCACATTAAATTATCAAACACTTCCAATACAATCTCAATTATCAAACTCCTCAGACCATCATTGTCTGTAATAATCACATTCACATCAATAATAGTCCAATAATTGAAATTTAAGCAGATAGAATCAATCCAAGTGAGAAACATCTAGATTGACTCACAGTAGGCTCCATATAGCTATTATGTTGATGAACCGGCAATGTCTGGATGCTGGCGTTTAAATTGAGCGTCTAAATCAAGCAATACACATATTATACACATTACTAAATTGATAATTCATATTATAAGAATGAAAGTGTTCCTATGATTGTAAATGTGATCTAAAGGTTAAGAGTAAGGTGTATTAGGTATGAATGAATGAAATTTGAGATTTTGTGTGACTGTATAATGCTATAAAAAGATTAGTGATTGTATGATTGATGATATTAGAATAATCAACTTTCTTTAAGGTGTAAACCTATGTGTCATGTACAATGCATGCTCAATTTGACTTTCCAGAGTATGTATCCTTAAATCACAAGTCATGATCGTTCAAACCTTATAACTTGTGTATGTCTAGTTTGTACTTAGGTTTACACCTTAAAGAAACTTGATTATTCTGATATCATCAATCATACATTCACTAATCCTTTTATAGCATTATACAATCACAGAAAATCTCAATTTTCATTCATTCATACCTAATACATCTTACTCATATCCTTTAGATCACATTTACAATCATAAGAACACTTTCATTCTTATAACATCTCTAGATTTCCATATTTAGTTACTTTGATATTGTCAATCCATTCTTAAGTTATAACCTCAATTAATAGCCTAACATATCGTACACTTTAACCAATTATTCAAGCATCAAATTAGGTTCATTTCAAACCTCAATCAAGTGTAAATACACCAAGGTAAAGTATCTTATCATTAGTTGATTCAATAATCAATTAAAAGAGAAGTATTCACGTTTAAAGCCTTTCCCACGATCGTGGAGGCATTCCCATGATCATAGGTTATGCTATCCAAAATTTTCATCATCCATTCTCCTTCCAATTTTCTAGATTTTAACTCTTTCTTACTAAACTCAAAACATCTTATACATAATTCATCATTTCTACTTCATTTTCTCATCAAAATCACCTCCATTCCAACTCAAAAACATCCATATAACAATAAATAAACTATTGTTCATTATTTATACAAAAACAGAACATAAACCTATATATTTCTTCATCAACATTTAAGCACACTTTATATACCATTTTCACAAAATCAATCCATCTCAAACTATCATCATATACGTTATGCTACATATATCACAAGAAGTCAATGATTCACTTACTTATTGAACTCCAAAGTTTCTTCAACTCATCAAGAAAACCTAACTGCTCTACTTACACGATCATCACCATATTCAAGAACAAGATCGAATAGAAATGGGTTTCATTAATAAGAAGAAGATAACTAGATTTTTGTTGGAGTAGCAAGTATAGGCTTTTAGCAAAAACTCAACGTGATGAGGTTGAAAGTGAGTGTCGTGAAATGGAGAGAAGAAAAAAGAAGACGAGAGCATGTAACAAAATGAAAGACAAATAAAAGATGGTCTTTCATATGGGTTTGTGTCGTGAGTGGTGGGTGGCAAGTGTTGTGACACTTGTACACTTGCCACTTGCCACATGTCCTTTTCTTGTGGTTCCACTTGTCTCTTAATAACTAGTCCATTTGTCTCTCAATCTCCAAGCCATTTGTCACCCAATTTTTTATACCAAATGTCACTAAATGCTAATGTCATATGTCACTAAATTTATAGGCTTAGGCATCCTAATTTTTCTCCATATGTCAATTTGTCTTGCCACTTGATATTTTTCCTACTCGTAAAATACACATAAATTCATAAACCTCCCAATTTTAACAAATAAATTCTAAATCAATAATTGAAAACAATCAGACCAAAATTCAAGGCATAACAAATCACAATTCACATCATAACCATTTTAAATTATTCATACCCTGGAATATGTCAATTGAGCGCATATACTGTCTTTGCAACGCGTACAATAATCATAATTCATGTATGTATGCTAACATTATGCATGTGAATGCAATGCACCCATAATTTCTCACCACTATTTCTCATGTAAAACAGTCTAGGGTTCTAACCGTTAGTATGGAAAAATAGGAAAATACATATGATTAGCTATTTTAAAACCTTAGGTCATCTTAGTTGATCTTTAGGTTCATAAACAATGTATCTTAAGTTAATTAGTTGAAGAAAAAGAACGTTTAACAAATTTGATCTCAAGTTTATCACTATATTTTGTGAAAAATAGAATTCATGTAGGCTATCTTCCACCCCCCCTTCCTTATAACAATCTACTGTATATTTCATGGTATCTCTGATATGGTCTAGGGCGTAGGATCTAGTTACGGAATGATCCACCAAGGAACCTCTTAATTTCCCTTGTTAGAGTTCTTCCCTTTTTTAGAAGACCCTATGTTTCTATGCAAGAAGGAGACATGTCCATGATAAGGTCTTATCCTCCAAGCAATATTTCTCTGATAATTTGCCTGATACTTTATTCATAAATAAAATAGCCTTATATAGAGGCTGGTTACATTAGTTTATTTAGGATAATACTTCTAACAAGAATAGACCTACTAGTTATGATACGAAATATTTAAATAGACTTCTTCTAAGGTAAGATCTCCTATTTTAAAGGAATGTTGTAAATC
Source organism: Erythroxylum minutifolium (assembly GCA_027123815.1). NCBI lineage: Eukaryota > Viridiplantae > Streptophyta > Magnoliopsida > Malpighiales > Erythroxylaceae > Erythroxylum > Erythroxylum minutifolium. Next base: position 13,810,979 of record JAOTJB010000004.1, on the reverse strand, counting down.
TCTTATCATTACTCCCCTCCTCGACAAGGAACTTGTCCTCAAGCTCGAAGCGGTTCATCTTCCTCCTCCAGGTCTGCCACTTCAAGCCAAAATAGCTATTTACACTTGTGTTCCCTAGAGTATGGCTCATCACAATTAAAACATAAGTCCTTTTGCTCATCTTTCAACCATCTCCTCCTATGAAAAACACTTGAAAAACTAGGATGGGCTACTTCCTATACTAGAGACTGATGTTGGAGAACGTCTCAAGGGTTTGCTATCACAGTTGTTAACAGTCACAGGGTTGGCCCGAGAGCTTTTGGCTGTTGCCCAAGCTGAATTGTTGTTTATGGCCACTGCCTAGGCAGAAATACGTTGAGGTCCCCCTCCCTAGTCCATCAACTGCTTCCTTTCAAAAGTCCTTGTTATGTTCATGACTGTCATGTTCGGCCCTTGTAGCTCCACATCTTTCCGTGTCTGATCAACTAATCCAATTGTAAAGAGGTCCACCTGTTGTTCAGGTCAGAGACCAGTGGTGCGTGCTAATAAGGTTTGAAATTGACGCTAGTACTCCTCAACAGTACTCATCTATTTGAGATTCGCTAATTCTCCTAGCGGGTTAGTGCTTAAGGGGGGACCAAATCTTATGTTGCATCGTGACTTGAAATCTTCCCACAACATACTTGATATCTCTTGTTCCACCCGGTAATACCACAGTTGGGCCTTCCCTATCAAGTCAAATGTAGCCAAGTCTGCTCGGTTCTCTTCTACCGTCCGTTGGCTCTAAAAAAACTAATCTCAACAGTGCAACCAAACTATAGGGTCCTCTGAACTATTGTAGGTAAGGAATTCTAACTTCGATTAATGTGACACCATACGGGCCTCGGATGCCCTTCGTTTGAGCTCTCCCCTCGGCTAGCCGAATCATGAATGCTGCTCGCCCCACCTCTATGCCCCCCACGATTTGATTCCTTTCCTAGCTCCCTAAATCGGCGATTCATCTCTTCAAATTGGGCAGTCGAGCCTCTGCTGGAGCTCCTCCATCTACTAGAAACGTTGCTTTAACACTTTGCATAAACGCCCTGAGTTCATTTTGCATATTTCCTGAGTCGTCCATTGTGTTTGGCTCTGATACCAAATTGATATGGTCCCGGACATAAGATCTAGTCACGAGATGATCCACCAAGGAATCCTTTTAGTTTCCCTTGTTGGAGTTCTTTCCTTTTCTAGAAGAGCCTATGTTTCTACACAAGAAGGAGAC
>JAOTJB010000004.1:13765088-13784973 GCA_027123815.1 Erythroxylum minutifolium | reverse complement strand
GTTAGATTGATTGAATTTAGGTATTGGGAACAATCATTGAAACGGAGGTGATCTAGACTTTGATTCTAGGTTGTTGCCGTATCATAATAGTATCCCCCTATTGTGTCTATAATTTAGTCATCCCAAACTAGGTGCTTGTTATACATAGTGAATTGGATTTATCTATATACATGGTTGGAATGATGTTAATCTTCGTTATACATTCATTTCATCCCTTCTAGACGAGATACAGCCGGAACTACAAAGGACCATAGCTTCTCTCCAGAGAGTATTCCCATACCATAACACAAAACGTACAGTGGGTAGATAACATTTTCATTCCACTGACAATCTATATAATAGTTATTGTGACATTACTATAATGTGTGTATGTATACGGGTGGATATCTCACTACAAATTATTAGTCATGACACAACCATGTCATCTATACATTAGTTATAGAGTATAGGACCCAATATATGCATAATTGTATAATGGTAAGTTTACAATTGGTGAGGCAATATGACACCCACATAGTTAGTCTTGTCACATTTATATAAATGACATCTCCACCTGATAGTATAAATAGTCATAAATACCACAACGTTATTTGGGTGCATACTATACCATAAGTGGGATGTTATATTGATTGAGTCATATAACATAAGGTATGTATGGTAAAATATAATTATGATGTATAATGGGGTATAAATGTTGGTGAGTGTGATTGTATGTCCAACCAGAATTGTACATATGTTACAATTATGGTTAGATCATATGTACTACGTATTCATACATATGCAGGCTAATATAGTATTATTGGTATAGAAGTAGTATACATTGGTATGTTAGTATAACTATGTGCACATAACACAAATACCAATAACTGCTATCATTATGGTAATTAATTGTGTGACTATGTTGCAATAGTATCATCTACACTATTACTAACAAAAGCGTTACTATGGGTAAAGTTATCATATATCTATCACCTGGTAACTTGTACCATCATACACTATATGATAAAGTTATCATATATTTGTCCATAAATATATATGATAGGTATTACCATGGATACCTAATACAACTAGCCTTCGCAATGGAGTTCCATGCCTTACACATCAACCTGACAAGCTACACATGCCAACTGGTCCAATTACAACACAACAAGCTTCAAGGCTTAAACAAGCAATGTGTTCAAGCCCAAATCACAAGTCAAGTACATGAGGAGGTCGAAACATCTATAGAGGAACACCAAGGCACACCCAAACTTGTGAATTTATTAGAGGAGGCGTTGGAAGAGGCTAGCACTTAGCCATTTATGCCCATTTTTGATAATTTGAGCTTATTATTTATTATCTCATAGTTTAAGTCCAAGGACTTATTTATGGGCTGTTCTTTTAGTTAGTAGCATGTGCTTTGTTTGTTTGGGTTATTTTGAGACTTATTTATTTTAATGTGTTTAGTCCATTTCTAAAAGGATCTGGATCCGATTATGTTCAATGGGCTAGATGCTCCTAGATTTGTTAGGATTAGCCTAGTTTTCATTAAATGGGCTTGCAAACCCATTCCTATTAGGGTTAGGACTTGGTCAAGGTATTTATACCTTATTATACCTTTGAAACCCTAGATTTGAATGATCAATAAAATTTCAAAATTGAGTTCTTCAAGTGAGGCGTGATTATCTTCATGGTTACTTCAAGAAATTGGTTTGCATCAATAAGTAAGTAATTGCAACGTAAATTGATTTATGATTTCTTTGGGATTGGTTCTCAAACTTATGATTTGGGGTTTGATCTAGCATGTTCTTAGAATAGAAAGATTAGGGTTTTGATTTAATAGGATTAGGGGGTTTCAAGAACCTTGTTTTCTTAGGGTTTCCGTATCAATATGTATCATTTTGATATAAATTGTATGAAACTTGTTAAGTTGAAGAGTAACCAAATCAACCTTAGTAAAAGGATGATGATGGTATTGAATTGTTTAATTTATACATGTGATGTATTCGATGGAATGTCAATTCATTAAAGGATAATATTTATATTTTATTAGATTACTAAAGACTTTATATGACTTTATCTCATATAGTCTTATATATTAAATGAAATATTGATTAAATATTTTGAAAAGTTTAAATTGTTTAAATCTAAGATTAAGCATTGAGAATACTAAAGCACTTTGATGAGATCGATGCGGTGAGTTTTAAAATTTCCTTATCCATAAGGAATGAAATTCCGTAATAAACACCTACATAATAAAATTTCATAAGAGTATGGATTTATGTAAGGAGGGAAATACAATATGAGATATTATATGATTCAATATTATTTCTTCTATAGCTATACTTAATACAATTATTTAGCTTCAATAGTTCAAATTAGATCAATTACCAAGATTTCATATTAGATATAAAATGTTAAGTCTTCCAAAGAGTTAAAGTTAAAGATTTAAAAATGCGATGCATGGTTGAAGCATACATTATCCATTAAGTTTAGAACTAAATTGGACAATAAAAGGTTTATGAGATATTCAAAAGGTTATATATAATATTATAGACTCATTAAACAACTTGCTTGCTTCAATGAACATTAATAAGAGAATGGTTTTCAAGATAAGTGGTGAAAGTAAGACGAAATTTGAAAAGATCAAATCTTATGGAAATACATCCAATTGGAACTAGTTTTCTTTTATGATACCTTTGATGGATAGTTGAAAGGTTATGAGACATGAAAATATTCACTTTCATGTTGAATTCAAATAGTTTATTTTGGAGATGATTGTGAATTTATCATGTCTACAACAAGATTAGTGGGAGTATAGTTGTTCTCTTCAATGAGAGTATGTAGAGACATATTGCTTATATAGAACAATAATTATAATTTTCAGTTGTTGAAAATATAATTGTCCAAGAACAACTTTTGTTGGATACGAAAAGTTAACTGTTTAATTATAAGAATTAGATCTATTGAGATAAATTTGAATTTTTCACCTATTCTATGTCCAAGTACATAGATAATATATTAAAGATGTTTAGTATGTGAGATATTTGATATTTGTAAAGTATTAAATATATAAATTATTATACTTATGAGTTGATATTTGAGTTCAAGGTGATAAGGATATTAACTTTAAAAGTAAAATCATAATTAAGGTCCATTTTACTTATAATAATACCATTTTATACTTGGAAAGGTTTCAATGTAGCAATAGTTGCTAATTAAGTCATAATACATTTTTAATTTAGTGGAAATGATTAATTGGATCAATAAGTTCTTTAATGAACTTAATATAGTTCCTTGCATTATTCAAGATATTAATGTATTATGGAACATTAGAGCCATTGGGCATGTAAAAGGAGTTAAGATCTCATAAAAGATCCAAGGATGTATTTAGGCAAATTTTCTCAATTATGATGATAATTAAGATGAAAGTTGTAAGATTTAAGCAAGTACTCATTATAGAGAATCTTGTAAAATTCTCTCATTAAGTTACTATCCTAGCAATAACTTGATTTTCATACGGTGATATGGTATAAGATACCTAAATTATTGGCTTAGTTCAAATGGAAGATTGTTAGTTTATGCCTTACAGTTAACGGTTGTTTGTAGTTTAGTGCCAAAATAATTTAAAGGCATTTTTTATCTTATACATATTTAGATGTATATAATAAAGTCAATGGGATAATTATATATTTCAAATGAAATTATGATGAAATTATATTATGAGATTCATATTGAATTTTTGTATTATCCCTAAATTGTTCTGAGTCAATGTTCTATTACGACTGGACATTAATAAAACATAAAAAGACTAGCATACGTATGTTTTTTCTTATGAAGGAAGTAGTCGATCTAATAGGCTAAAGTATAGAGATACTTAAGCAAATGTGCCGGTGCTTGTTAGAGAGAAAGTCGCTAAAATGACCCCATATGAGAAATCTATTTCAAACATTACTTGTATGAGAAATCGTTAGCCAAGGTAAAATAAAATTTTATAAATATTTTACAACTTTCGTTAAGTGAATCAATAGCTAATGGTGGATAACTAATATGATTGGACTTAGAGTAAGCATTAGTTTGATGCTTTATGTCTAATCAAAACATTATGTGATGAAATAATTGAACTGTACGAAAAAAAACAGGCATAGAAAAGTTAGTTAAAACTACTTTGACATTCTTAAACATTTGAGTGGTCATGATGTGTTGCTAAATGTCAATCTTGTTCTACAAATATAAATTATTTAATTAAATAATTAAATATAAATTAAAGAAGTTTAACTTATCTAATTCTAAATATGATTTAGGGTTATAATTTTTATCCATTGCTAATATATTTGGGAACCTAACGGGTTACATAAAAAACAAGTTGAAGAGAGTAAAAATATTTTAATCAAGTTGGACTTGATTGTAAAGTTTGGAAAACTTTATAATTAAATCTAAGATATTTAATAAATAAGGATTAATATGAGATATTATATCTTATTTAAGCATAATTGGTATATAATCATAATTATTTTTTAATTATAATTAAAGTTTGATTGAAATTGGAATTTAATTTTGATTAAATTACTAAAATGTTCAAAACCTATCATAAATAAGCTTAAGCTCTAATAGAGCTAGCACTCCTTTCCTAACTCTCTCTACAACAGTTGCAGAGTTCTTTCAACTCGTTCTATAGATATCGTTAAAGGCTAGACACTGGTACTGTTCTGATGATTGAGGTGAATCAGTTTTGGAAATGGTTCGAAGGATAAGACAAGAAAAAGATCAAGCTTCAAAATAAGGTACAAATTATGATTTTTGATTTATTATGATTTATGTGTTAATCATTTTACAATTTTAGTGATTTTGACTTTTGGGAAATCAAATACGAAAAAGTTTTGCAATTATTCTACTACGCTTGGAATCAAATCCCAACCCAATTTTCCAACATTTGAAGCATCCTTCCAATGAGAGGAATGCAGCAGCTATTAGTTGTGTTCCTCTCTGATGTCACTACCATCTTCTTTATCACAGACACCTTCATACCTTGCCTCCCACCTGCAACTTCCACTAACAATACACAATGGCATCTCATGCCTTGCCTCCCCATAGGTTGTTGTAGAGTCTCTTACAATGGCAACCACCATTGGCCAAATTTCATTATTTTTCATCTCAGCATAACCACTAACAACTCACAAAATCACAATCATTACCAACACATATCATATGCATAACATTGTTTGCTCTCAAAACTTAACCATTCCAATTTTCAAATGTTATTGATTTGAGCTTCATATAACCATTCCAATTTTCAAATGTTATTGATTTGAGCTTCATAAACCAAAAGGTGGTTACGAGTTTCTATTTGTTGCATTACTGAAAACTTTTGGAATTCTTAACCTTGGATTTCCAATTTGATGGTTTAGGATTTTCTAATTTTCAATTCGAAAATTCAAGATTAATAACAATCATACATTTTCATCAAGTAATAGAATTAGGATGACTCTAATGCCACTGTTAGAAAATATGGGCGGGATCTAATCCCACTCATAGTGAAATAAACACAAAACTTTTTTATTTGATATTTTAGCCAAGATCATTTAAATTCTATAAATGATTAAACATAAAATATAATAAAGCATGAATCATAATTTATGCCTTATTCTGAAGCTTGATCTTTTTCTTGTTGTGTTCCTTGAATCATTTCTAGAATTAGTTCACCTCAACTACTATAGCCACACAAGTTTTTGGCCTCTAATAGTATCCACAAAATGTGTTGAGAGAACTTTACAACTATTATAGAGAGTGTTAATTAAGAAGTGCTTACTCTCTTATTGCTTAAGTTTATTTATAATAAGACTCGAAATTTTTAGTAATTTAATTGAAATAAATTTCTAATTTTAGTAAATTAGAATTAGAATTAATTATAATTAAATACCAATTAAAATCCAATATCTTATATTAGTTCTTATGTACTAAATATCTCATATTAGTCCTTATATATTAAATATCTCATATTTAATCATAAAGTTTCTCAAACTTTATAATCAAATCCAAATTGATTAAAACACTTTTTCTCTCTTCTATGTAACCTATTAGGTTTCCAAATATGTAAGCAATAGATATAAATTGTAATCTTAAATTGTATTTAGGATTAGATGAATTATGCTCCTTTAATTTATCTTAAATTTTCTAGTTAAATAAGTTATATTTATAAATAAAGATTGAAGTTTAGTAATGCTTTATGACCACCAAAATATTTAGGAATGTCAAAGTAGTTTTGACTAATCTTTTCATGCATGATTTTTTTGTATAATTCAATCATTTCATTACATAATGTTTCGATTAAGCATAGAGTATGGAATTAATTTCTACTCTCTTTAAGTTCGATTGTATTAGTTCTCCACAATTAGTAACTGATTCAATTAGATTTAAAAACTATTTAAAGTATCATTCAATCTTGGTGAAGGATTTCGAAATTGATACTAATTGAGAATAATGAAATATTCTCTCAAATTACTTTAGAATGATGAATTATATATTGATCACTTAATTACTTCAATATAGTTGATATATTCAATAACTATTGACTGAGTTATCATTGACTAGAATAGGTCATAAATAATATTAAAACATAACAATCCCTATATGAGATACTTTGGTGATCTCAAGTCAAATAATCATTTATACAATTATCACATTGAGAATTTCTATAGACATAAAAGTAATGTTCCAAATAAATTTCTTGTATGAAAACAGATCAATAAACTTGTTCTCTAATAAGTCTTCGTATGTTTGTTTAATATCTCCATACTTTGGTTTATGGGATCGAATACTTCATTTATAAGGAAGAAACATATCATATCCTAATCTTTTTACGTTCTATTAATGTCTAGTCTTAGTATAACAATGATTACAAATAATTTAAGGATAATAAATAAATATAATATGAATTTATAATTATGATCTTATTATAATTTTATTTGAATTGTATATTTATCCTATAATTTTATCATATACATCTAAATATGTACAAGATAAAAAATTTTGTTAAATAATTATGTCACTAAATTAGATCTAACTAATTGACTATAAGGCATAAACCAACAAAGTTAAGTAATATTCATCTCTAATGAACTTATCTTAGACAAAAGTATTTATGGTGAAAGAAGTGGTGTTGCACATTAAATGGGTATGCTAAGTCCGAACTATAACTTTAATCCTTATATGCAAATTGTGTATGTATAAATCCACAAGTGTCATTAGTTGTGCCTGTGACATGCATTTAGATTTTCATTACTATAGGTAGATGAAATCTTTCGAGTGGGAAGTTAAAATTGGGAAATACACAGTTACAAAAGTAATGCTTGTGCTGAAGATTGTAGATATTTTCACCAAAAAAAAAAAAGAAGAAGATTGTAGATATTTTCACCAAAGAAAAAAGAGAAGAAGATTGTAGATATTAAACAAAGCGTGTTTCAAGAATTATTCTGGAGACCAAAAGCAGTTCTTTTCGCATATGAAAGGTGAAGAATTAGACGAACAGCCGCAATGTAGACGTGAGGGTAACTTCAACCATCGAAGAATAAACTAGTTGGAAAACTCTAGGGTCGCGAGTTACTCTGGTATGAGGTTGGTCAAATTTGGAAGCATGAAGACACTCCCTAGTCATTAATGCTTGAGTTTAACTACCGAGTTGACATTACTTTGTAAAGAGACATAACAGACTGTCTAGTACTCGATAAAAAGTTTATAAGTAAGAGCCTATAACATGTATCATACAGTAAATATGAAATGCCTAATAAGTTAACCAATATGGATACAGAACTAATTCGATGGGATGGAAGGAGATAAGGACTAATTTATGAAAGACAGGACTTGAGAGAAAAGAAAATTGTCTTTTTTGTTTTAGACAGTAAGTTATATAATCATAATCCAGCCGAAATTTCCCCAGTTTTTATGGCCTTTTATACTCAAAAGGCATTAACCAATGTAATAAGATTGAAGAAATAATTTCTAATTATTTATTACACAATTTTTTGTCAGATAAGTTCATACTTTTTATTTCTAACATTGTACTTTACATAGTCCTCGCCTTAGGTGAAAGTCCTCGACTTTACCTCAAGATTTCTAAATTACTGAATCACAAGAAAAGGACCTTCAAAAATAAAAAAATATTTTAAAAGATAAGCGTGAAAGCTGTTACATTTGACCATTTTGATACAAGTTGCTCCACACAAGAGAGGTAGGATTACAGCACAGCTATCTTATCCATCAGTGAAAGAATCACAGAATCAGATAGGAAATTAACATATCGACACAAGCCTACCACACAGGCTTTCACTATAAGGATACAAGTACAGTCCCAAATCATTGAACTAACTATTTATGCCATGTGAAACCTATCCTTAGGGAAATCATATACTCAGATTTCTACACCGGACATCCAATTACTTATTGCTGAATTTTTGCACCAGGTTGAATACCTGACTGAACTTTGCTTTGAAAGTGGGCTTCCAACCTGCACATACAAAGGAAATATAATGAAGTGGCAATCAGAAATATGAAAAAGGAAACAAAGTAAGTGGATGAGCAAACCTGTTAGCACATTTGAAATAAATGGTTTCAGGAGAGTTATACGTTCGTGCATTGGCAAACATTCTCTTGACATCAGCAACAAACATCTCGAATGTCACATAATATTGTTCAGACTCTACCCTTTTAGACATTGTCTTCAGATCTGTAATAGAACAAGTGTCCAATCATGAATCATTGATTATTACAAGCTTTCAACAAATAGCAGAGAACAAGACATCATTTTAACATCTTTCCAAAGACAGAGATCAAAGAACTAAAATGAAACCTGATATCCTTGTTAAGTTTCTAAAATACAAGTTCCCAATTAGTTAAAAACTTCATAATCTGTACATCACAGTCACACTAAACCCCTTCAATTACCAGTTGGAGACACTTTGACTAGAGTTATATGAGAACCTTGCACATCGTATGTCATTTTCAAGAACTATAAGTTTCAAATTCTCCCAGAGGTGCTATGTCAAAATGATTTTAAAAAACAATCATAATAGGTTATTTTGATATATAAGGCTTGGTATTAGAACTAACAATTTGCAAAGTAGTCACATGCAAAAGTAGAAAAATTCTCACCCATGGGATCTTTGATGATGTCATAGTAATCAGGGACATCACGTGCATCAACTGGTTCCTTAAATGGCCAAGCATCAACATGGTCATGCATTGACTGTTAAAGCAAGAAGACAAGTGGTTAGAGTGCATGGAGTGTTGAATAGTCAAAAATAGCTATTTGCAGTTGTCATTGTCAAACCAGGTAACCAAAAAAAAAAAAAAAAGAAGAAACAGAAAGGTTAAAGGATGGAGATTGGGAACTTTTTTTAAGTGTAACTGTCAACATTTCACATGAGGCCGTCAAGTCCCTTTTCTAATGCTAACTGCCTATTAGATAGGAATTAGGTAGAAGTTAAGTAGATCATCCTAATTTGTTTATGACTTAACTTATTCGACAACAAAGAATCTCTATTAAAGTAGATTCAATTTTGTTATGGACATCTTAATTGGGAATCCACTTATTGCTAGGATTAGGGTTCCAAGAACTTCTCTAGACATATGTAAACAACCAATTGATGGAAGTAAAACTGATTGTCTATTCAAATTTTGAGTTTTCAAACTAGGTAGGAAGATTTCTTCTAAGAATGATCCTTAGACCTAAGAGTGATTCCTAGTTTCATAAGCCTTGGAATGATCCTACCCACTATTTTCTTGTCTTCACTAAACCCCTAGAAATAATAATCCGAGTTTTCAGCAAGCTAAACCTGAAGTTTTAGTAGACTCCAATTAAATTTCACACTTAAAACTTAGAATTTCCAGCAAAACTAGCAACATTTCAGTATCCCAGATTTCAAAATTCCAGGATTTTATTCAGTTGTGCTTCTTATATCAATTTGGCATCAGAGCTCAGATTCAAATGACTATACAAAGTGGAAGGACCTAGAAGATTATTCAATGATCAAGAAAGAGATGAGCTAATCGTACGAAATCAGGAGATGCTGTGCATCTTCAACAATTAAAAACTCCCACAAGACAGCAGGCAAACCAGCAACAGGAACTTGATAGGAAGTTGAAGAGACCCAAAAACAACCAACAACTGAAGGCAGAAGCAACAGAAGAGCAAGTTGAATAGGTTATACAGCAACATTTAAGGGTTCCAGAGCAAGTTGGACAGCCAAAAATATCAACCTCTCATACTAGTACTTATGTGGAATCTGAGAAATCAAACTAGAATTGAACTACCTGACATGGTTGGAATATTACCAAGAAAATGTGTATAAGTACCTGACTTTATGGGAAAAGGTGAAACTAAAACCAAGACGGAAGTACTTGCCTTTACATTACAAAGATGACCTTCAAGCTCAACTTACTATGCTTTGACAAGGAACTATGACCGTTACAGAGAATTTGGAGAAGTTTGATGAGTTTTCTGTTCATTGTGAAGGAATGGAATCCAAGAGAGCTTATTTCTCGTTATGTAAATGGTTTAAGAGCAGAACGAAAAGAACAACTCATGTAAAGGATTTATAATCTTCAAAATGTTCTATCTAAAAGTGGAGCTATATTTGGAGTCTTTATATGGAAAAATTAATGCAAAAGGAGCTGCTAATTGTTACGAGTCTCATATCGGGGAGGCGTGGTTCTAGAACAGGCCTTATGAGGCCTTGGGCTCTCCCTCCCTTCAAGCTAGGTTTTGGGGTGTGGTTCTCCCAAGGTGACTTATACTCGTAACACTAATGCTCATAACCAGCCCACTGTCAAGCTCCATATAATCTAGATAACATGCAAGGAAACAAGTGCTATCTATACAACGGAAGAGGACATTATGCCTATGAGTGCCCTAACAAAAATCTAAATGCGACCAAGAAAAAGAGATGTGCAAGATCTTGAAGAATGTAATTGTGAATTGAAGTTGTGGACTCGTTTGGAAATAACCATTAATCAAAGGTTAGGTGATGTTGGTTGACAACCTTTATTCATTGAGGTTGACTTTTGTCAATGGGAATGATGCAGTCAAAATTTGTTTTAATTTTCTATTATAGAAGGAAAATATTTCTATTACTTTTTGTCTTTATTAATCTAGAGTTTAAGTTTATTTAAAAATAATAAGAATCCTTAGTAAATGGTATTCTATGCTTATTTTGGAAATTTAGTGAGTTTCCTTATTCCATTAGGATTACGGTTTCAAGGCCTTTCCTAATATATGCTATGTTTAACGTGTTTCAGAACTAAAAAGATAGACTAATTTTAGAGTGTGAGTAATTCCTAAGTTTTAGGAGCAATTTTAGGAACTTATCAGTGTGATTTTAATACATTTGTTTGTTTCAAATCCTAGTTGAGATTCCTAGATGCTTAGATTTCTAGACTATCCTTTATCTGAATTCCTTGTTCTTTTTAATTTCCATTATAAATTCAAATTTTCACCCCCCATATTTTCAGTTTATAGTATTCTTCTATTTGTCCTACATCCGTTGTTAAACCATTAGGAAAGAGATAGCATCGTTTTTTCCCACATGACCTAATAACAATGAATCACAGAGTCAAAAATGGTACTGTAACTGAAACAACACCATTAAAAAGCAAATCTTTCCAGGAAGGAGGTTAGGTATGGATATAAGAGTCTCGACCATGAAAACCTAATGGACCAGGTCATTAGGTACAGTTTCCAATTCATTCTGCTTCAGAAAAGTAGCAGCAAGCATTGAACCTGTCTATAAGTTAAATATGACTCATTATGGTATTCCAGAGTCTGTTAACCAGCACCAAGTACCAGCACAGAAAATATAAAATAATACTAATTGAAATTGGGCTAGACATGCCTTTAATAGTGAACGCATAAATGCAGTCAAATGTTTCTGATTTGCAGCAGTATCTGTAGAGGCTGTTAGAGTTCTGAATCGTGAATGGCCCCACTGGTCAGGAGTCCACCCAGCCTCCCCTGTTATCACATCCCAAAGAACCCTTATTAGTATCTGAAATATTTCAACCATGTCATATATAATTTGATGAAAATAGGAGGCCAACTCAATTACATGGCCTCCCTTTCCTAACTTGTAGGACGTAGATTTAAGTCCCCAAGCACCAGAAATTAGTAATTGAACTGTAAAAACATGCTTTTGAAGTAATTACTAAAGGTTTGAGCTTACTCAGGCCAGGAATATCCTCAACTTCGATGATCTTCTTGGGGATCCCTGCTTCTTTCTGAAAATCAATGACTTCTTGATCAAAACTAACTTCATACATGAAAACAAGATCAAATCTAAAATCAACCTAGAAGTCATGTGGCAGTAAACCAGTAACGTCTGTAAAATTTCCAAGAGTTCAGACAGAAGAGCACCTAGAAAAAATTGATAATCAAAGAATTCTCATCCTGTACCTTCTGATAATCAATCCCATGGTAAACAATGTGACAATTTGACAGCTCTTTTATCTTTTCATCAATAGCCTAGAATTGCCAAAAGCAAGGGGAACATATACTTCAGTGGACTACCAAAAATGACGGAAAGGACAAATAAGTGTAGACAGCAGATAGTTTGTAGTCCAGATATTTAGTAAGACACTTAAAGTTTAAGAAGATGGATGATTGCAGCTTCCGCAAAACGGGAGCAGAAATGACCAATACAACTAGTTGCAACTTCTACTCTAAGAAGATCCCTTGTATATAAACTTCAAATGTCATCTGTTGCTCCAAATGTTGAAGATCATAGATGAATTCCTTCACTTTACCTGCCTCTGACGACGAATCATAGTTGATAGATCAGTGTATGGTAGCTTTGGATCAATTTTGCACTCCATGAGGATGCCTCCATCATAATCTTTAATGTAACTGAAATTAAAAAATGTTAGAAGTAAATGAAATGCACAAGAACACAACCAAACAGGATTAAGGAACGGACAACTCAAGAAATCTGGAAAAATCCTTCAAAAAGAAATATTAAATGGACAGGGACCATCAAGTTAAAGTTAACATTCCTATTTTATATTTTCACCTATGACCAAACTTACTAGGATATTGGAAGGTCGCATGCAAAATCAAGAAGCAATCTTTTCCCATAACACACCCTCCCAAAGAACCTAAAAAGTTTCTAACCCCAAATTACCACCACTGGTACTGATTTGATCAGGACTCTACAAGCAAACATTCAATCATGTTTACATTTCCAGAGATTGTTATTCACAATACCCTTGCCATCGATCTTTGTCCAAATAAATCTCCTTAGTAAAGCCCTGCAAGTTACCACAAAAAGCCATTAAGGGCCAACCCAACTATATCAAGATAGCAAGCAATCAGAAGCAGCAAATGTGCAAATTCTCCAGGAAAATACAGCCAGGAGATCGTGCAGATGAAATCATAAAAGCACAGTGATTCTTTCAATAATAACACAAAACACTGCAACTAAAATCTTTTAAAAAGAAATGGGCGACCAGAAGATAAGCAACATAGAGAGGAAAAACAAGGAATCTGGCATTGAGCAATCAAGAAGTAGAAATCTAAATTACTATTACAATACTTCAAGTTTTCATCTCCAGGGAATGTGGAGGTTAACTAAAATCAGATACAGTATGGAAATTATTACCATATATCCGTCATAAAAAAAATTGTAAAAAATAATTAAGAAGAGACATTTGGAAAACAATGTAGCACTAGTAATTGCTCATTACTTCTCTATGTAAAATCCCCATATCAGTAGGAAGTCATCTATCCTGGTAGTAAAGATATCAGTTCCTGGCAGTCAAAGCTGGAGAAAAAGAACTACCAGAAGTGGTGAAAAGAAAAATTACCTGCTTGATGAAATAGCCAACAGCATTATTATCTGCGTATGTTAGAAAGTGCGTTAACCCATCAACATCACGAGCATGCTGCTTTAAGTGATTCATCAATCTTGTTCCATAGCCTTTTACTTGTTCATCTGCTGTGATGGCACAAAATGCTATCTCTCCAAACTTTTGACTGCAATTCCCAGGGGCAAAAATGTAAATAACCAGGGAAAATACATGAGAAAAAGGAGCAAAATCTGATTTCAGATAATGTAGAACTTTCAGCTACATAGTTACTTATAGGTATATTCAAGAAGCAATGTTATCCAAACTTGAGAATAAATTATTTTAAGCTTAGCAACCGTATCAAGGACAAAGACCTATTGCATCTCATGCAGTGTTACATATTTCGTTCCGTATTGGCAAAAAAATGGTATGAAATAGAGGAAGGTCTGTACGGGAGCAAATACTAGTCAGTACCAGTGTTTTTCGCTTTGTACGGGCCAGTACCGTAAGTTATACATAGTTGAAGGACTAAATTGCAAAAATTTTCTTTTACAAAACACCCCCCCCCCACCCGACTGTCTTCTTCTTTCTTCTCTCCCACAATTTTTTCTCTCACATCTCACTCACTCTCTCTCATTCAAGCAGCATCGACGACCCTCCCGGCGACACCACAACCCCACCACTGACGGCCCTTCTTCCCTTTGCTCTCTCCTTCTCGGCTTCCCCGCTTTTTTATTTCTCTCACACATCTCACTGTCTCTCTCAACCACCACACCTGCGGCTTGCCACCACCATCGACGCCCCACCAGCCCAGCCACCACTCTTGGAGTCTCGAGTCTCCTCCTCCACGCCAGATCTGAAATAGATCCAGATCTATTTCTGACCTGACCCATTGAAAGTGTTGTTGAATTCTGAAATAATTGAGATTGTGTTTATGACTTTATGTATATTTTGTGAATTGTGAATGGAATTTGTGGGTTTGTTGTTACATTGCTTGTTGTGTGGACTGTGAAATGGAACTGAGCAAATGGAAATTAATTCATTGAAGTTGTTTGCTTTCATCCATGGAAAGAGCATCAATTTAATTCAGTCAACAGTGGCACTAAGCTTTTTTGACAATTTTTATCATACAATATGCAGACATAATGTTCCTAATTTAGAGTTAGTCAGTTGAGATGAAAATTTTTTAAATTGGCAATTTGGATTTGACATATTCAAATTATCTTGGCATATTCTAGGATTGAAATGTCTATTTTTTCCTTTGTTAGTATGTAGAGCTATAAAAATGTCAAATGATCCATGATTAGCTTTATTATGGACGAGAATAATTGGATGAACAAAATTAAACATCAATCTTATATTTATGCTTTGTTAACTAGTTTTACATTCCCAATTTTCTTATGCTCTACTGCCATTACTAGCAACTAGAATAGAATATGCTCAATCAAATTAATCAATATATTTGGTAGCCAGTGAAGGTAAAACGTACTAGTAAAATGGACTATTTTGAAAATTTTTAAGAAATTAAGAGACTATTTCATAAATTTAAAAACTTTCCCAAAATGATACTCGTTATTGACCAGTACCGATACCATACCAGAACCCAATCCAGAACCAAGTTCGGTATGGTATTTGCAACATTGATCTCATGTACAAAAGTTGACCACAAAACAAAACGATGGTACAAATAGAAAGAGAACTTATGCAGTGAAGTAAAAGGAATTTAATTCATGATGTGATGCCAAGGTAGTAAATCATAAGAAGGCTCAAAAAGGACAAAGATATAATATGATTGTTAATCCAACCTGGCATAGGGGCGATATGTGATCCCGCCAACAACCTTATTACGTCTGATAACCATCACAGACTTGTGGTTTCTGTGAATTGAAAAGAAAACGCAAACAAAAAAGGAGATTCAGAATACAACGTCTACTTGAAAATCTGACCACACTTTAAACTACAGGCTCAGAAATGAAACGCTCAAATGAGTGCTCATAGGGTAATATCCTGAAGCTCGCCAGGATAGTAATTCAATTTGTTGAGTAGCACATAAGTAACAACATGCCTCCAGAATCTCACAACAGAAAATCAAATGATGGGTGAATGTATTGTGTTGTGGAGATGTTAACTCCACCAGCACAAGTAATGTTTGTGACATAAGAAGCATGCTACATATTCCAGTTTCATCATCTACACTGCAAGACTCTATAAACTAGTCACATACAACTTTCGACTAGAGGATTGAGTTTTGTTGTGGAGGAAAAAGAGAAAGGAGAAGACAATCAAGGATAACACACACGTTAAACCTATAGTTACCTATCCATGACAAGGCGGACAATGTACTCTTTCGGCATGTTAGGCAACTGTCTGGCAAATATATTTTTCAGTCCTATCAACCTGAGGTTGAGAACACAAAGGAATAAGCTATAGCGACTACATTATATTCTGCATTTCAATTGCACAAAGTTCTTAATAACAATATATGTGAAACAATTATAGCAAAAAAATTAAAGAAAAAATTAAAACTCTCTGAAAATATAATCAGAATACGATAAACAGGTACCAAACCATATGTTCATCATCGCCATCATTTGAAGTGCACACAAATTTCAGTCTACCAGCTTCCTCCTGAAACACTTCAATCAGTCGATTAATCTAGGTAACTCCAATATCGAGTTACATGTAACCGAAAGGAAAATTCTCCCAAATTTTACTGTCTAATCTCTCAAATTTTCAATGCATGGAACAACGTGGAAGAGTAAAAAGGTTCATAACTGATCACCTCTCTCTTAAGACTCTCTTCTCTAGCAATATAAGCCCCACTAGTCTGCAGATTCTCCGTAAATATCTTCACAGAATCTTCCTTCACCACAATCCCCGGTACAGAACCTCCCGCTGCAGTGGAGCCAGTAGCACCAGCCACAGCCGGAACACCATCCTTTCCGCCATCAGAATTTTCAATTTTCACGGCTAAATTCTCCGTCTTGATTTTCGCGGTACGCGCGGAGGAAACGCCACCACCGCCTGAGCCTGCTCCCATGGCGGAGGAGCCGGCATTGCTCTCAAGGCGAGCGGTGGTGAAGGTGCGCATGGAGGAATCATTGTCAAACTCGTCCTCGTCGTCGTCGACCACGGCGTCGGAATCATCGGCGTCGGAGTCAGAGTCGGCACCCCGAGCAGATATGCTCTCGAGGTCATCATTGGAGGTCAATGCGCCGTCACGCGTGTCTGCGGAAAAAGAAGAGGGAGGGAAGGGAGGAGCGTGGTCGTCAGACGCCGCCGCCAGCTTGCGTTTGTGAATCGAGGACGTGGCGGAAGCGGAGGCGGAGTGCGATGGTGACGGCGACTGAGAGCTGCGAGAGCGGTTCGGTGCGGTCAAGTGAGAGTGAGAATCCATAGACTCGAGGTTTGAGTTGAATCGGTGAATCGCTGAATTTAATGGTTAGGGTTTTACAGTGATACTCGGGCTTTCACTTGCTTACTTCCGCATGATGACCAAAAAATGGAGTGAATCGATGCCGTTGTTCGTTAGTTACAGTTAATTCTTACTAGTGGCCGAAACGCATAGTTTTGACTTCAAGGCTCAAGCTCGGTAATAAGTGGGACTGGACCTAAAAAATTTTATAGGTCCAACGGAATCTCAATGCAAATTTGGTGAGAGTTCCGTTCAAGCCGAATTCTCTTGATTTGAAAACTCTATAGAATGTAGATGGAGTAGCACTCACAAAAACAGACCAAAAGGAGTTGGTGGAGAATGACTTAAAGTCTAAAATTCCTTTTTTTTTTTAAGATAAAGTCTAAAATTCCTTAGTACTACTAGTAGTCTAAAATTCCTTAGTACTATAGTTCTATCGTGTTATTTGCTCAATTGAATAATCTAAAGATATGAATCAACTCTCACCTAATGAATTTTAGAGTTCCTTATTGGTCCAATAACAAAAAATTAATTAAAGTTTAAATATGGAGGAGAATGACTTAAAGGACTCTACTACTCCTTATTCCTCAAATTTTAGAAGGAGAGGTAAAGGTAGAGATAGAGGGAGAGAGAGAGAGAGAGAGAGGAAAGCATGATCAAAGAAAATAATGATGGTAATAAGAAATATTGAGCTGTGATGATTAATTACAAAGCTAAAGTAATAGACATGATCAATAATTTAACAAATCCAAGGTAAAGTGATTTTTATATCATAAATTTGATCACTACAATTGAGTCTTATACCAAATTACCTAAAGTCAAAGAAAAAGAGAGGGTAGCTATTATGTAGAGTGTGCCTTTAACATAAACTAATGACTAAAGAAAGAATAGATGCAATGAAGTTGCTACCTTACCGTATTATGAAAAGATAAAGAAAAATATAAGAAAAAAATTAGAAGCCTTAACTAGAAAAAGAGTTTGATGGTTGATATATAAAATAAGGAAGGTGTTGGGCACCCTATTTTATGTGCCTAAGTGGTTACCCAAATTTCAAGAGGTTTTAAAAATTTAAAGAGCTTGAAAATAAATAAATTTAGGTGTTAATTAAAAAAAATATATATATTGAAGAATTGTAAGTAACATAATTGACTGCCAAAAAGTTTACAGTCTAACCTAAGGCTTAAAAATGGAATGCCTACAATAGGTCTTAAGACTTTGAAATAGAGAAGATATCTATAGTTGTGTCTTAGGCTTTAAAATGGAGAAAACACCTAAAGTTATGTCTTAAAGCTTAAAATTAAGAAAAAAAGATATGCCTAGAATTGATTTAGGGCTTGAAAAATAAAATGAAAAGAGGAATTAAAAGAGTACTTAAGGTTTGTGACTTACTACCTAGGGCTTCCAATGAATTTTATATTTGAATTGGAAGTACAGAAAATATAAGAATTTCTAACTTAGTACCAAGGATTTGGCTTGATCTTTAATATTTTGTGGACTGGTGGCTTAGGCTTGATCTTATAGGTTTTGATCAATATAATTTTGGATTCTATTTTGAGCTTAATTTCCCTTAGATTTTTCTTTAATCTTACCTTACTTTCTAATAATTGATTTTATTAAGTGAATTCCCCTCTCTCGTATAATCACTTGACAACTGATGAGAGAAAATTATATAAAAAAGAAAACTATTGCTTGTAGGTTCATTTTTTGAAAAGCATTACTTAGTCTATGCTCTTGAGAATCAAAGATCCAAATGAAGTTTTGTTTACTAAAATTGAAAATATTACCATTATTAAACTAGGCTTAAAATAAGTTGAAATATAAAATTTAGATGACATATAAAAAATCACATTATAAAAGGTATAAGAAAGTAAATATGTTGGGCTTAAAGCTCAATAGTCACTTTAGGTTGCTTATTATTTCATTAATATTTTGTCACTTACTTTGATGATGTATAAATGCCACTTTTTCATATCAAATCTTTTATGAGATGCTTTTATTAGCTTTTGTTGAAAAGATGAAGAAAATGGAGGCCAAATGAATTTGAATACAGAAGAATACAAAAATGGATAATAAAATTTAAAATGAGGAAGAAAGGAACTTATGTTTATAATTGCATCCCTTTATTTTCTTTTTAACAATTATTCCATTTAACCCTTGTTACTAACTACCCATATTATAACCCTCTTTTAATGACATCTTATGTAACACCCCACTCCCGCTGAACTCGAACCCGATATCGACAGTGATACCCGAGTCCGTGCCCCGCGGGGGTGACGTGTCACATCACTTCACTAAACAAAAGTCGGTATAAAATTTTTTTGTAAACTCTTTACACTTGTCACTCGTGTGGGCCCACTTTTTCTTTTCGAAACAGTTTGCTTACTTCCACTGAAAACGAAACATATCACATTTTAATCGAGAAAATAAAGTACAGAAGGTTGATAATCCAAATTGGCCCTTTTTATTTAAAACAATTTGACACAGCACAATAATAATCAACAGAAGCTCTTATTAGCCACTTGGGCCCATTTAATTTCAAAATACAATCATTTCTCTTTTTATAAAAATTATTACAAATCGCCTACAAATAATGTAACATTTTTACAGAACATACACAAACACTCAGTGACAAGTAAAGAAAACCATTGCAGACGCGAACTG
>JAOTJB010000004.1:13749818-13762052 GCA_027123815.1 Erythroxylum minutifolium | reverse complement strand
AATAGAAAATATATAAACAATTATTCTTTAATTGTTTGTATATATTTCTATATAAATAAATTATTTTTTATATAAATCACATAGAATAGAATAGAATAAAATAAAATTTATTAAATAATTAGTAATAATATTTTTATATAATTAATAATAAATTGTATATAATTAATAATAAAATAATAAACCTCCTGCAATAATCATTTTAATATAAGGGGTATAATAGTCATTTATTATACATTAAATTTCATTCCATCCATCTTCCAAACAACATTTCACTACATTCCATTATGAACCCTTCCATCCTTCCCAAATAATGTTTCACTGTATTACATTCCATTCCATTATGAACCGTTCCATTCCGTTCTGTTACATTCCATTCCATTTTATTAATTAACATCTAACCAAACAGGCCCTAAATCTAAAACAATGGAATCATAATTCTAAATCTCTTTGATTGTCTTCTATTGAATATCCTGGTGAATGTATAATCTTGTACTTTGGTGGATCTGTCGATAAAATCTTTGCGTCTTCGACTCCTTTAACTCACAATCGCACTTGGAATCGTCTTTGGAAATTTCAAAACACTTCTTACCATCTCTCTATCTAAATGCCTCCTAAAAGCATCTTTTATATAGAATTCTAGGTTTTTGGCCGATACATAGTCACTTGCACGGTCGTGCATCAGATCATGCATAACCAAAAATCTCTAAATATCGTAAAAGTGCATAGCCTCAGGGAAGTGCATAGGTATATGCATGGCCATACATCCCTTCTATGCATCGAATCTTCGTTTTATGATGTATTTTTGTCTGAATTATTCTCTTTTAAGTCCATAATATCTTTATACACACTTGAAATGAATTAAGTACCAAATACATAACAAAAGTATCAAATATCAAGCAAAAACACATAAAATATGAGGTAAAATTATAGTCAAATATTCATCTATCGAATATACCCACGCTTATGCTTTTGCTTGTCCTCAATCAAATCATAATCAAAATTATAAATTTCATAAACATCAATCCTTCACCAATTTCATCCTATCCATTCATACTATACATAATTGTATCCTTTCAAATCAAATTAACATACGATCAGAGTCAAGTTATTATAGAATTAACTTCCTAAGTAATATTAATAGTAATCACGTCAACAATCGCATTGAAATCAAAAACATAACTCTTTACATCCTCACTAAGATTTCACCCAATGCACTCAAGTGTTTAGGATGAAAAGTATCAAAACTCTCAATCAATGCATAGTAGAATTCTTATTGTAGGATTCTAGTAAAATCACATCTCCACCACTAATGTGCAAACTAGAAACAAAAATCAAAAGGTCTTTGTATGAGTTGTAATGGGATTTAGGTAGGGTATGATTGGAGTACTAAAAGGGGTTTAAGTGAAGGAAATTTACTCAAGGAAACATTACAAGACTTGTTTATAAACATTTAGGTCCTTCCTTTACAAAACTAATGGTACTATATACGTCTTCTTCTTCTTCTTCTATTATTATTATTATTATTATTTTCTTTCTTCTTTTTCTTTCTTTTTTTTGGTTTTCTTTCACTAAATTAAACATTCAATACCACATTACAAGAAATATTGGACTTTTTACAAATTCAAGTCTCAACAAATAAATGATGTAAATTACCTTTAGAGTTCAAAACAATAAACAGGTCTTTAAAGAAAAATAGGATAAAGATTTATATTTTGGGCTTATTTAATGAAAAAGGCTAAGGCTCATCTTTGTTATTCCTAAAGGTATGTTTTGTAGGTATGGTCATTTCAATGAAAAAGGCTAAACAAGTAGGTGAATCTAAGTGTCTTTATCATATTAATGCCTTCTAATTTAACAAATATGGTCTTGATATGCATAATAAAAGAAAGTTCTAGAATTATCCTACTTTACGTGATAACACACATATGAAAGAATTAGAAGATCTTTAAAAAATTTAAAAATTGCTCGCCAGGCTCAAAACCTTGTGAAAACAATTAGGTATATATGTGTGTAATAATATGCAAATTTCATTTAACTTAAATATTTCCATGATTACATAAAATATGACTTAGAAAACTAATTTTATTCTAACCATCATCCTTTTAGACACCAATTCAACTAATATTGAACAAGGAAATATAGTATTTATGGACAGATTCAACCAATTCTAGGTATCAGTTAATAAAATTTATAATCAGGATTATAATAAACTTGAAGAAATTAATTTATGATTTATTTAGCCCATCCCTACACATAGAATTGTACATTGTCCTCAATGTATAAAATATAAATATATATGAAAGTGAAAGGGTTATATTGGTACTTTCTTGATTGTGACAATTTTTTGATGTTAGATCCATCCAATGTTAATGGTATCCTTACAAAACATAAGAAAAAGAAAGGATAAAAAGAAGAAAATAAATAAAAATAAAAATAAATAACATGAAATAAAATTATATACTAACACACATAATAGAATCAAAATGAAATAAAACTGAAACTTATCCTAATTCATGGATCGCTTCCCATGCAACGCTTATTTAACGTTGTGAGCTCGACATACCCTTTATGACTAACTTCATCCTAGATCAGTAATCAGCGGGGTTGCTTCCAACCTTTTCTCTGTATAAAGGTTTCATAGCTTGTAAGTAAGTCACTTGTTGCAAGATAATCATAAGGACATAATTGATTAGATTAATAAAGCTAATAGACTCCATTAATGCCTTTTTTAATGACAAACTATTAATAAAATAAGGGATAATGAAACTCCTTGAATCTTCAATTGGCTCAAGTAGTTTATCTTGGAGAAGGTGGGAACCCTCTGTACTTAAGGTCACTACTAACAGCTCATCAGTAGGTTCCTTACTTGGTTCCTCCACTAGTTCTTCCTCAACCACCTCTATCCACTCTTTTTCTTCTTCTTCCTGGACAGAGGTTTCTAGCTCATCTTCTTCAATTATCTTCTGCCACCTCCCTACTTCCTCTTTTTGGATGGAGACTTCTTCTTCTTTTGGAAGCTTTTTTTGGATTGTCACTTCATTCATGAAGGCAACCCTTATCTAGTCTTTACTTTGGAATTCGCATCGATTAACTTTCATTTTGGCAAAGAATTCCATTAATTTAACTTTAGGACTTGCTTCCTCTTCTTCGTCTTCTTTTGGAAGCTCATTGTGACTCTTAAGAGTGTTTATCATTCCATGTTCTTCAACATCCGTTTCAATAAGACTAGGCACACTCCTTTGGATCTCTTCAAATAATATCTCCACCAATTGGTCCATACGATTCACCAAATTTTGTATACAAGCCTCTGTTTCTTTATGCTTCATGGTTGATTCTTGAAAGGAATCATTCATCATATCTTCCAAAGTTGGCTCGCTCACTAGAGGTGTGTGGTTTTATAAATATCCAGTTAGAGCATTATGATTCCATTCAAAAGCATAAGAGTTGCTCCACTCTAAATTGTAGCTATTTTTGTACAGTGCATCTTGAGGTTGACTGTACATGCTTGATCGCCCTAATTTACATGCTGGTGTCGGACATTTATGATTGTAGTGATAACTTCCACCAATATCACGACATAGCCTGGAGATCGATTGGGCCTTTAAAACATGCGAGAACATGTATCTCTTCCATTTGGTGATGATATAGATTCTGAAGATGTATTCTGGCTTCGATAAAAATAATGTGTACTCCATCCTTTCATTGTGCATTGTGGATATGACGTTAAATATGAATTCCTAAAATAAACCACCATACACTGTTAGTGCAGAAAAGTTCAAAAGACAATTAAATAAACAAGCTAAAGGAATAGAGTAAGACAAAATAAAATAGATACAAAATCAAAATTAAAATAAAAAAATAGAAAAAGATAAAACAAAATAAAATGAAAATGACTAGATTAATAGCATTCAGACTTTTCTAATATCACCGTCCCTCATAACGATGCCAAAAACTTGATTGACCTAATTTATGAGTTAGTCAATATTGTAATAATCGCAGGTGCACAGTGTAGTTAGTACCGTTAAGTATGGGTCGATCCCAAGAGGATAGCGAGTGCTAGTAATTACCGTTGTTCTATTATCTAGCCTAATAATTGATTTTGATTTTTAATTAAAGAAACTAAATTAAGTATATGAAATAAATGAAGAGTATGATTAAAGCATCGAAACACTGAGTTGATTAATGAGATCAAGTGATTAGTATTTAGGTTCGAATACCCCTAAACCTTAACAAATTGATTTTTTGTTATGCAATTGGTTTGATGATTTATTAAACCACGGAGACCCCTACGGTATGCTAGTAGCTGACTTTGAGTCTAATAACAACTAATCTTAAGGTTTCTAACCAAATTACTTAGGTTAAATTTTATAGGATTGTGTTATCATTTTATGAATCCCTTTATTAGGTTTGACTATAATCCAAAAGATTTATGTCATCATATCTCTAAGGTTGCAATCAACTCTTTCTAATTACTGTGGATTTATTCAAACCTAGTGTTTCTCAATCGTTACATCTGAAATCAAATTATGATCTAATATTCTGGATTATTGGAACATAAATGAAACAAGTAATTTCATCTCAACAAATCAAACAATCAATTGCATTAACAAAATAATCAACACATGTTCAAGTATCAAATAGGGTCATCTAGTCTAAATACTAATAAAATATTTAGTTATACATCAGTGAACACAAAATTAGCTATACATCAATAATTGAATAAAAAATGAAATTATAATTCTAAATCTCCTAATTATCTTCTATTGAATATTTTGGCAATATAGATGTCTAATCCTATATTTTGATCGATCTGTTGATAAAATCTTTGCATCTTCCACTCCTCTGGCTCACAATCGCACCCAGGATTGTCTCTAGAAGTTTTAGAATGGTTCTTGCCGTCTCTCTCTCCAGTTGCCTCTGAAAAGCACATTTCATATGGAATTATAGGTTTTTAGCCGATGCACGGTCACTTGCACGATCGTGTATCAAACTACGCATAACCAAAAATCTCTGAATATCATGAAATTGCATGATATCGAGGAAGTGCATGGGCATATGCATAGCCGTTGATAGATGAATATTTGATTATATTTTGACACGCATATTTGATATCTTTTACTTTATATTTGATGCTTTTATTATATGTTTTGTACTTAATATGTTTCAAGTATGTTACAGGTTATAATTGCCTCAATGGATTTAAAGGAGAAGAAACCAAACAAAAACGTGGCTAAAAATGAAAAAACACCAATTTGGAAGAAATGCACAGCCATGCACTTTTGAGATATTAGACGTACCTCGATTATACACACTCATGTGCACGAGCACGTATAACCCAAACTTCTAGGTTTTCTTATAAATTTGACATTTTATATTTAATAAAGGGAGAGTGACTTCCATCGTTCTCAGAGGTTCGAAGGTGATTTTGAGCTAGAGGAGTAGAAGACACGAAGATTTTATCGACAGATCCACCAGAATATAAGATCAGATATCTACATCGTCAGGATAAATGATAGAGAACAATCATAGAGATTTAGAATTATGATTCTGTCATTTTCAATTCAAGTTTCTCTATATATGTATATGATTTTATATTCAGCAATGTCTAACTAATTGTTTCATTAGTATCTAGGTTAGACGAACCTTATTTGGATAATTTAACATTTGTTGATTATTTTGTTAATGCAATTGATTGATTAATTGTTGAGATCCAATTATCTATTTTTATTTATGTTCTACTAATCCAAAATATTAGACCATAATCTGATTTCAACGTAGCGATTGAGAAATCTTAGGTTAAATAGATCCACATTAATTGGAAAGAGTTGATTGCAACCTTAGAGATATCATAGGATTAGGAATACGGTTAGAGAGCTTAGGATTAGTTGTTAGTAGACTTAAGGTTAGCTACTAGCATACCTTAGAAATCTCCACTGTCCAACTTATCAACAAAAAAATTGCATTACAAATGATCAATCGGTCAAGGGTTGGGGTGATTTGAAATCTAGATACTAATTACTCGATAGCGATAATTTCCTAGTGCTTCCTGAATTCTCTGTTCAATTTTGTTTCCTATTTTATTTTACTTTCCTTAGTATTAGTTTCTTTTCATTAAAAATCCAAAATCAATCATTAGGCTAGATAATACGGGAAGGGTAATTACTAGTATTCATAGTCTTTGTGGGATCAATCTGTACTTAACATACATTTGTGGTTATTTAATATTAACTATCACAAAATAGGTCAATCAAGTTTTTAGCGCCATTACCGAGGACTTTGATATTAGGAAAGCCTGAATGCTATTACTCTAGCCATTTTCATTTTATT
This sequence comes from Erythroxylum minutifolium, assembly GCA_027123815.1. Lineage (NCBI taxonomy): Eukaryota > Viridiplantae > Streptophyta > Magnoliopsida > Malpighiales > Erythroxylaceae > Erythroxylum > Erythroxylum minutifolium. Next base: position 13,755,725 of record JAOTJB010000004.1, on the reverse strand, counting down.
TTATCTTTTTATTTTATTTTATTTTACTTTTATATTTATTTTCTTTTCTTTTGTTTATTTTATTTTATTTTACTGTATCTTATTGTAGTTTTGGCTTATTAATTTAATTATCTTTTGAATTTCTTTACTTGATCTTGAGTCTGTACTTTGTTGTAAGAATTATAATTCATTGCCATATCCACAGCTCAAAATGGAAGGATAGAGTGGACAGTATTTTTATGGGAGCCAAAATATATGTTCGTAAACTATGACATCACCATATGGGAGACAAAACATGTGCTATCAACCTCATGGTGTACTATACAAGAACAACTGCAATTCAGAGTGGAGCAACGCTTATATTTATGGATGGAATAATCATGCTCTAGCTGAATACTTACAATACCAAGCATCTCTATATAATGAGACGACTTTGGAAGATGAATTAATGGAAGCCATTGTTGAAATGAAAGTTGAATGACACAATTTTGAGAGCTAAGAGAAGATATGAGTTAGCTTCATGAATGAAGGGATATTTCAAAAAGAGCTTCCGGAGGAACAAAAAAGTGTTACAGACAAACTAATAGGATATCTTTCCAAGAGAGTAGCAAGTCAACATGAATTCAATAAGAGACTTCCTTCACTTACATATGATGAGTATAATCTGAGCTTCTAACCATCTCAGAGTGAAGAAGGTGAGGAGATAATTACTACCCTAAAAAATATGTAAATTGAGTCTATTCAAGAATCAAACACGAGGCATCAGGAAACAGAGGCTCGTACATAGAATATGGTGAATCAAATCGATCAGTTGGAAGAGATATTATCCAGTGAACAACTAGGGAGTTTGCCTATTCCTAATGAAACAAATCCTAACAAATTTCGAATGCCAATCACCCGTAGTGTTAAAGATGAGCTCTCAGAAGAAGAAAAGGAAGAGGAAGCAAGTATTACAAATAGATTAATGAAACTTATTTGTTGACATGAAAGCTGAGCAATATGAATTCGAGAGAGAAGAAAAGGCAAGGATTGGCTTCATTATTAGAGTGACATTACAAGAAGAGCTTTTAAATGAAGATGAAGTGTTTATCCAAGAAGAGGAAGTAGAGAAATGGCAAAAGATAGCTGAAGAGGATGAGCCAGAAGTCTCTGTCTAAGAAGAAGAAGAAGAAGAGTGGATATAAATGGCTAAGGAAGAACTAGTAAAGGAACTAAGTAAGGAAACTACTAATGATGTATTGGTAAGGACCTTAAGTAAGAAGGGTTCCCACTTCCTCAGACACAAACTGTTCAAGCTAGCCGACGATATTGGGATTTTTGTTATTCCTTATGTTTTTAATAGTGTGTCTTTTAAAAAAGGCATTAATGGAGTCTATTGGTTTTATTAATCTAATTTATTATGTCCTTGTTATTATCTTCCAACATTACCAACTTGTTTATGCCTTTTTCTTTGAAAATTATCATACCCAAAAATTAACCTTTAGGAATAACCAAGTTGAGCCTTAGTCTTTCATAGATTAAACTCACATATTAGGCCTTATTCCTACTTTTCTTTGAAGACTTATTATTATTTTTAACATTGAAGGTTATTTGCATTGTTTACTTGTTGAGACTTGAAATTTGTGAAAGGTCCAATATTTCTTAAATTTTGGTACTGAATGTTTATTGTGAAAAAGAAAGAAAAAAAGAAAGAAAGGAAAAAAAGAAGAAGAAGAAAGAAAAGAAAAAAAGAGAAAAATAAGTATGTAGTACCATTAGTTTCGTAATGAAAGGACCTACGTATATTTGTAAACAAGTCTTGAAATATAATGTGTAGTAAATTTCCTTCAATTCAACTCTTTTATTATCTCAATCATATCTTACCTAAGCCCCATTACAACCTATACAAAAACCTTTTGATTTTTGTTTCTAGTTTGTATATAAATGGTAGAGATGTGATTTTACTGGAAGCCTATGGTAAGAATTCTACGATGCATTGATTGAGAGTTTTGATACTTTTCACCCTAAACACTTGAGCGCATTGAGTGAAATCTTGGTGAGGGTATAAAAAGTTATGCTTTTAATTTTAGTGTGATTATTGATGTAATTACTATTAATATTACTTAGGAAGTTAATTTTATGATAACTTGACTCTAATTGTGTGTTAATTTGATTCGGTAGGATATAATGATGTATAGTATGAATGGATAGGTTGAAATTGGTGAAGGATTGATGTTGTGAAATTTATAATTTTGATTATGGTTTGGTTGAGGAAAAGCAAAAGCTTAAGTATTGGGATGTTTGATAGATGAATATTTGACTATATTTTGACACCCATATTTAATATATTTTGCTTGATATTTGATACTTTTATTATATATTTGGTACTTAATATGCTTTAAGTGTGTTTATAGGTTATAATTGCCTTTATGGACTTAAAGGAGAAGAAATATGATGAAAATGCGACTAAAATTGAAAAATAGCAATCTGGAAGAAATTCACGACCGTGCACTTTTGCACGCCTGTACACTTTCTCAATATCTAACATACCTTGATTATGCACGCTCATATGCACAGGTGTGAACACAAGGTGTACATAAACCAAAATTCTAGGTTTTCTTATAAATTCGACGTTTCAGAGCTATTGGGTTGGGGGGGGAGCGACTAGTATTGTTCTCAGAGTTTCCAAGGCAATTTTGAGCTAAAGGAGCAGGAGAACAATTAGGGAGATTTAGAATTATGATTTCGTTATTTTCAATTCAAGTTTCCGTATATATGTATCTGATTTCATATTCGACAATGTTTAACCAATTGTTTAATTAGTATCTTGGTTAGATGAACCCTATTTAGATACTTTAATATATGTTGATTATTTTATCAAGGCAACTGATTGATTGATTGTTACGATCCAATTATCTGTTTTTATTTATATTCTAGTAGCTTAAAATATTAGACCATATTTTGATTTCAATGTAGTGATTAAGAAATCCTAGGTTGAATAGATCTGCGATAATTGGAAAGAGTTGATTGTAACCCTAAAGATAGGGTGATATAAATCTTTTGGATTAAGATCAAACTTAATATAGGGATTCATAAAATGGTAATGTAATCCTATAAGATTTAACCTGAGTAATTCAATTAGAGACTTTAGGATTAGTTGTTAGTAAACTCAAGGTCAGCTACTAGTATACCTTAAAAAGCTCCACTGTCCAACTAATGAACAACACAATTGCATTAATTAATTGATTAAGGGTTAGGGGATTTGAAATCTACATATTAATTACTCGATATAGATAATGTCCTTATGCTTCCTGAATTCTCTGTTCAATTTCATTTCCTTTTTGATTTTACTTTCTTAGTTTTAGTTTCTTTTGATTAAAGTGCTTACTAAATTCTCCGCTCAATTTCATTTCCTATTTTATTTTATTTTCTTAGTTTTAGTTTCTTTTCATTTAAAATCTAAAATCAATCCTTAGGCTAGATAATAGAGGAAGGGTAATTACTAGTATTCATAGTCTTCGTAGGATCTACCCGTACTTATCCATACTAGCTGTTGGCACTAGGTCTCAATTCTCATTTTATGGCAAAAAGGCGTCAAAATTTGAGGGAAATTTTGAAATAAATATATATACATAAAACTAACATCAAGATAAAAAGAATTAAATTCTTCGTGGGAGTAAAAACAAACAAATAAATAAATAAGAAAATTTTCATAGCCGTGCATTTAAACATGTCACGGCTGTGATAATCAAAAAGTCACAGGTGTTAGAGGGAGGAGTCACGGTCATGCTTGTGCACAATCACAACTTTTGATGAATTGTGGGGTCGTCGCGATCATGCTTGTGCACGATCGCGACATTCATGAAAAATCTGATTGTACACTCCTATTTCAAATCATCATAACTTTCAATCCTGAAGTTCAAAAATTATAAAATTTATATCGTTGGAAAGTTAAAAGAAAGAACTACAACTTTCATTAAGACAACTTTGTCAAATTCTGCCTAGATCAATATAGTTTATTCATTGAAGTTTCAAACTACACTTTTATCCCCTTATTCTCTTATTTTCTCTTATCTGTGAATAACTACTTTTATACATTTTCTAAAAGATCCGAAGACCAACAGTACAATCCACACATACAAAACTCCCAGTTAAACCATTTTCTTAAGAAAAATATATCCAAATGCCATCAAACAACTAACAATTTATTCCCAATACCATTGATACTAACAGAGAAGAAATTTCTACATATATCCAAAAGAGAAGTTCTTCAACCCTTCTTTCATTCATTTCTCAAAAAGATAGAGTTTCATCTCTCAAATGTTGCAACATTTATATATAACTTCAATTACAAACAAAAGCCATATCAGTAGCATAATATAAAAATTACAATCATGAATGCTCATGCTTGATATGCTTCTAAAGCTATCAAAATGATCCAGACTAACTTAATTACAAATGAAATATTTTATGGAAAATTTTCGAAGTTTTTCAAGGTTCAATGCCGCTCTGTTTGTTCTGCACCTAACGAGTGGAAAATGATAGGGTGATCTGCGCATATCAGTGGCTAATATGCTTATAGCCATTGGTGACAAGCCATAAACAATCAAGCACACATATATATATAGCACCTTAATCTAGAAAATTTTAACATATCCACAATTCTAGCTCACAGAACACATAATAAAAAAAATTCTATCATATAAATCATATCACATATTTTTTTCAACCATTAAAACAACGCATTCAATCATATATCATGCTCAACAAATCACAATGAAATGCACAAACAATATGGCTCGAGAGAATCCCATAAAACAGAATGGAGAAATTGAAGTTTACACCATGAACAAAATGAGTCTATTTTTTGGAGCTCATATGCCACAAGTGGGCAGCCGGAAGAAGGTTTAAGGTCAACGTGCACATGATGAACAAAATGATATCTCTCTTTCCCATACAAGTAAGTTTCTTATGCTTACATATTTCATATCATAATCATACTTTCACGAAATTTGTGTTTTTCTTCTTCTCATTAATACCAAAAGCAGTAGAGTCTTTCAAAGCAAACATAATTTCAATCACAGATTATTTTTCCCACATCCATAATCACAAATTATTTATACACACAAAATTGAACAATATAGCCCATCATCACAAAAACTATAAACATATTACCCACCTATTTACTTGTAACTCCAAGCTCAAGTTTGTTCTTCCTCTTGTTTTTGCCTTCAAGTTTCTTGGTTCCCTATAAACTCAGCTGAATATTCTTCTTCGTCTTCTTATCTCCTTTATCTTTCTTTCCTTCTTCTTTTCTGGTTCAGTTTCTGCTTCTCTTCTTTTACTTACTTTTTACATTTTTCTTCTCTTTCTTTCTTATTTTACTTGACTCTCTCTCTCTCTCTCTCTTTTCTAACTTCTTAAACATGTCTCTCCCTTTTTTTCTTGTTGTTACACGACTCTCTTCCTCTTTCTCTAGTTTCTTCTATGTTCTTCTTTTCTTTCTTCCTTAACCTCACAAACACATCTCTTTCTTTCTTGTCATTATTATTTTATTTTTCCAACACTTCACTCACGCACTCTTCATTTGTTCTTCTCTTATTAAACTCTAATCTTCCAAACTTACCCTTCCATATTTACTCTAATACCTTCTAACTCCTTAACTTAATTTTAACACTTCCATTTAATCCATGCAACCATATGTAATAAAAAATATTCATAAACTCCATAAATTTCTAATTCAAAATTTCTGATTTTTTTCTCATGACTAAACGCCAACAAATTCTCATTTAAAACTTCTAACTTCTTAGAAAAGTTTGGGGTCCAATAATTCTTCCCCTTAAAGAATTTCATCCTCAAAATTCTTACTTGAGTGATCAAACAAATGGGAGTAATGTTGTCTTATGTTCTCCTCAGTCTCCTAAGTAGCTTCTTCACTCGAATGATTTC
>JAOTJB010000004.1:13726489-13741994 GCA_027123815.1 Erythroxylum minutifolium | reverse complement strand
TTAATGAGGTAGTAGCTAGTTGTAGAAAAGTTTGGAGAGACCGAATAAGGGTAAAGGATTAACCGTACCAGATTCTCCAAAGCTGTACAGTACTGCCAAAGAAATGCTGGGGCATGCTGTGCAGTTTGCACGCCAGGTGCGGAGGATCACTAAGGGGCCACCCCAAATAGGGGTTCTGAGGACGGTCACCTTACCTACTTCGAGATAAGGAGGGATGGGAATTGGTAGCCTATTCAGCTCGCTCAACCTTCCTCCGCCAGGTATCCACCATTCCTTGTATTTTCTTTTATTTTCTGTTTATTTTTGTATTTTGCATTCATTCGTATATTGTCTCATTTACATGTGGGTCCACCGGAAACAGCCTCTCTACTGTGTAGGGGTAAGGCTGCGTACTATCGGACCTTCCCAGACCCCGCTTCAATACGGGATTTCAGACTGGGTGATGATGATGATATATATATATATATATATATATATATATATATGGACACAACCACTAAATTACAGTTGAATATCCTAAATATTGCTACATTTTTAATTTTAAAATTGACATATTTAACACATCATTTCTTTCTTTGATGTAAGGATAAGTTTAAAGTAATTGAATCTCGAAGATCTAACATTTTTGCTTCTTCATATAAATAACAATTGTCTAATGAAAAAGATAAAAGCATAAAAATATATCTTGATTATCTTGTACAAAATAATTTAATTTTTAAATTTTTGTTCTGTGACTTGATTTCTTATTGTTTGAGGGTTGATGTTAAATAATATTTAGAAAGTATAAATATGTAAATTTCGAAATATTAAAATTAGGGAGCAGCTCTACATTCAACCATAATTTGAGAGCTGCTGTACGTAGGTGTATTAGTTTAAAACTTTCTCTTATTTAGGAAAGTGAAATTGCGGTAAAAACTAAGAAATCAATCAATACTTAAAGCTAGGAATGTTGCATGATAAAATTTGTTAAGTAATATTTATAACAAGCAATTTGTGAGCAATGGTACTGTACTGAACTTGATATCGGATTGGGTTCTGGTACGGTACTGTACCAATATCGTCAACATTAGGTACCGTATTGGGAAATTTTTTAAAACTTATGAAATAATTCCTAATTTTTTTTAAAAGTTACAAAATAATCCATTTTACTAGTACATTTTACCTTCACTGACTACCAAATATATTGATTAATTTGATAGAGCATATTCTATTCTAGTTGCTAGTAACGTTAGAGCATAAGAAAATTGGGAATGTAAAACTAGTTAACAAAGCATAAATATAAGATTGATGTTTAATTTTGTTCATCCAATTATTATTCGTCCATAATAAGGCTAATCACGGACCATTTGACATTTTTATAGCTCTACATACTAACAAAAGAAAAGAAATAGACATTTCAATCCTAGAATGTGCCAAGATAATTTGAATATGCCAAAGTCCAAATCGCCAATTTAAACTTTTTTTATCTCAACTAACTAACTCTAAATTAGTAACCTTATGTTTGCATATTGTATGATAAAAATTGTCACTGTTGACTTCATTAAACCGATGCTCTTTCCATAGATGAAAGCAAACAACTTCAATGAATTAATTTCCAATTTCTCAGTTCCATTTCACAATCCCCACATCAAGCAACGTAACAACAAACCCACAAATTCCATTCACAATTTACAAAATACACCAACAGTTCCTTTTACAATTCACAAAATATACATAAAGTCATAAACACACACCTAATTATTTTAGAATTCAACAACAATTTCAACAGGTCTGCTCAAAAATAGATCTGGATCTATTTCAGATATGGTGTGAAGAAGGAGACTCGAGACTCCTAAGATGGTGGCTGGGCTAATGGGGCATCAGTGGTGGTAGCAAGCTGTAGCTGTTGTTGTCGAGAGAGACAGAGTGAGACGTGTGAGAGAGAAATAAAAAAGTAGAGAAGCTGAGAAGGAGAGAGTAGAGGGAGGGAGGGTTGTCGGTGGTGTGCATCGGTGGTGAGGTTGTGGTGTCACCAAAGAAGAGAGGGAGGGTCGTCGGTGGTGCTTGAATGAGAGAGAGAGAGTGAGTGAGATATGAGAAAAAAATTGTGGGAAAGAAGAAAGAAGAAAGAAGAAGGCAGTCGGGGGTGATATTCGGCCAATATTTTGAATACTGATCAGTACAAAGTAAAAAATGCCAGTACCAACCAATATTTACTCGTGATATGAACCTTCCTTTATTTCTTACCATTTTTTAGTTAATACGGTACGTATCGCCTGGTACTAGTCGGTACGAAACGAAATACATAACACTGATTGTGAGTAGATGTTTTCAAAATTATATAAATATCATGTTTTATATAAAAGTAGTCATTAAAGATTGAATATTTGAACATTCAAAGATCATCATCATCATCATCATCATCATCAACACCCTATTAAAGCCTCAGTGAGACGTGAAATTTAGGAAGGTCCAATAATACAGTCTTATCTCTACCTAATAGAAAGACTATTTCCGATAAACCCACATGTAATGTGTCATGAAGATATTATAAAATTAAAAATGGATGTGCATACATACACATAAAATGAAAATAATAAATAAATAAATAAAGCAAATAAACATACAAAGTCGAGTTATTTTTATAAAGTAATTTTAGTAATAAAAATGAAAGGTAAAAAGAAATATGCTAACAATATTTTCTATTGGTATGAAAAATAAAGTTACGGGTTGAAGTAAAAAGTATTCTAACATTTTCAAAGAGGAAGAAACTCAATTCCATTCTAGATGAATGAGTTGGAGATACTCTAAGGAATGAGCTCATGAAGTGATGAATTGAAGCTTTGAGTGAGAGAGGGGAACCCTAATAAGTTTATATATACATATAATTTAAGTCCCTAAAATTTTTAATTTTACATTTTATTCCTAGTAGGCTAGTACCAACCCAATTTTTTCGACCAGTATTAACCAGTATCAAAAATTGGTACGCCAACAGTAAGTATTGTACTATTTTTTGTCTGCTATAATAGATATCAATCGATATTAATCAGTACAGTAACCCAAAACTCTGTTTTTAATGGTTGGGTTGTCTTGTATTTTCCTAGAGGTGATGGTTACCAGTTAGGGTTAGGCTTATCTTATTGTAGCTGAGAGCAGTAGTAGTGTCAGTGGTTGCTTTTGGTAGTCCGAGAGCCTTGGGATCTAGGGCTTTAGGGGTTGGCAGCAAATTATAATGGTCTGCCATGCTTCTTTTAGGATTTTTTTTTTAATAACTGAAGCCCGTCGTTTTTTAGTGTTTAGGATGCAGCCTCTGTGGTTTGATGAAACCAGCGCAAAGGGGAAGCAAACGCAGTAGAAGGAGAGGTTTTGTGGCAAATTAGATTTTCATTAACTTGACTTATTTTTATTTTATTAAACAAAAAATTTCACTACTATTTTACGTAGTAGCCATATGACAATTTATAATCATAATATTAACAAAAAATTTGTTATCGGATTATTTTCGCAAAAGAATTAAAAGTCGTGTCATCTTAACATCACTTGTGTTAGAATTATAAAATTAAGTAAAATTAAAAAAAATTACAGTTGACCCTTATATTTATGTTATAGGAGAGTACGAAGATACATTCCTCGAATGAGCAAAGATATTTTGAAAATATTCTATGTTAGTAACATCAATGTTATATTTTTAATTCTTAATTAATTTTAATAATTCTTTATTAGCATTATAAAATTAGTTAAAATTTTGAATTTAAGATATAATGTATATAGAAAAAATATTAATCAATAAAGTTTAAGATCTAATAATCAGTGCATAAATCGGAGAGGCAAAAAGAGAAAAACCTATTTACTCGGGCGAATTACGACGTCTTGGTACTCAATCAGGCCTAGTAATAGATATCCATGTACAACGATTCGTCCGATGGCCACACTACTGACTGATACCATCAGATTGCCCTGGAAACTCTTGAGAGGATTGAACAAAGCTACACAAAACTGTATAAAGACAATCACCAAACCCTCCCTCGTGACTCAATTCGCATTTTGTTGATGTGTGATCTTACGGCAACATTCTAAGTTTATCCATTCACCAAACAAAAATAACACCTGTGGCCACCCCCAGCCCCGTCTCCCCCCCAGGAGACGTATGTGGAAGGAATTTTATGTCTGATGGCTGCACAATCAAAAAATGCTAACTTTGCTGCCTATTTTTCATTGGATAACTATAATTTAATACGTAACGTGTTCATTTACATAAAATCTGTCCCTGTGAAATGCAAACTGTTGGAGTAATCAAAATTAAATTGATATAAACAATCTTGAAAACACTATTGGAGTGGGTAGGCAAATCATCGTCACATTCTCGTGGCTCTCCGTCGGAATCGGAATGACAAGCTTTCTACGTTAAAAGACAAAAGCTTGCTGAAGATGAAAGAGGACAAGCATATCAAAGTCGAAGCTTTCAAGGGATAAGGCCATAATTCATTTAGTCTGATCTTGGTCTGTTCCGCCCTCCTTTATGATTGTTATATAAGGGTAACAACCGACGCGAGCCATGCTTCCTTCTGCCATAACACCGCCAATAAACTACCAGAATTGACGCTATAATACCTAGTGGGACTGCCCATCTGTGTCCAATCGAGAAGTATATCATTACTAGAACAGATCAATGTGAGAACCACATTTTGATGTGCTTTTGCGAGGCAAAAGAGGAGACATGAAGTTACCTGTCTAAATCAAGTATAGGACTGTAGACAAGTGTTTCCCAAGTTGATACAATAAAATGCCAGACTGGGTTATAATAGAGAGACTCTGCGGACCAAAACATTCTTGTGTACGTCTCTAAGAAGATGAAAAGTATCCATGCGCCCATTTCTATTAAGATGAATTTTATAATAAACCGGCCAACTACCACCATGACAAGGGAGAACACCACCAACCAATTGAAGAGTCTGTGGTTGTATTCCTTTATAAACAGAGCTTTCGATTTCCCCAACAACTGTATATCCGCACATAACAAAATTTGTGAATGAAAAAAGGCAGAGATAAATTACCAAGGCTATGCCTGACCTTTATCATGCGATGCTCATAGTTTGCTTTGGAAGGGCCAACACATTCCTGTTCAAAACTTTGGTTGCATTGCAGGAAGCCTGCATTGAATTTTGCCATGGAAGGAAGTTTGAGAACTTGAAGTTGGTCCATTTTGTCCTCACATCTAGTATACAGGGCCTCGCAGAGCTTAGCTGACTGATATTCGTTTGCAAGTATGACATTTTTATAAACCTAGAATAAAAAACCCATAAGAAAGATTTAACTTGAGATTCAAAGATGTTGTAAGCTTTACTTTCCCAACACTTCTTTACGAATATAAAAATTACCGTTCTACAGGTGTCTGGAAAAAGGAAAACTATTACAGGATAATGCCTATGAACCTCTAAACTTAATATATTTGTACTGACAACTGAGAGATGCAAGGCAGGAATAAAATGCTTTTGTATTATTATTGATTTCCATCCTCTACAAAAAATCCTGCTCCTCTTTTATCAGTCCAAAGAAATAAGCTCTCAGTTATTATCCGTACATGTGGGACATGCAAAGGAACGGTTTTCCACTGCTAACATAATTAAACATATTATAGCTTACAGTGGACACCCAACCATGAAGATCTTCAAAAATTGCATTCAATAAAAGGCCTTAATTGTAAGTTGTGCAGCCCAGATTTAAAAAGAAGCATATCTCTCTCAATTAACAGTTGTTTTTCTTCATCCAAACCCACAAATCAAATTATTTACAACCGATGAGCAATCATCTTCTCTGCAATTAGTCTGATGAAGCAGCTGATAAACCCCCAAAATTGTTTTCGAAATAAAAGAAAGAGAACCGCAAAAATAAACCTCATAATGGTACTGTAATCCAAATATGTACCTGTTCTAATTCTTCGTCCAATTGGACCACTGATCTTTTTGCATGACGACGGCCAAAATGCTGTTCATCAAAAATTCTCATTGCTTGCTCTCTGGAACCTTCATGGGCATCTTGCAAAAGTTTTCCTGACATTGGCAAATGTAACTTTGCCATTGTTCCAGTGTATAGTTTCAAACATTGATCAAGAATTCCTTTGTTAAAAATCTCTACAAGAGAGCCCGTTGATGGGATCTCTCCTTTATTCAAGGCATCGAGTATCTGAAAGACAAAAGATGAAAGTTGAGGGATTCGTTGAAAGAACATTGAGAAAGTAACTTAAAAACGGAAACATAATCTTCTACATTTAGACAGTGAATGGCTTTGAAGCTCAATCCTAATCAGATACATGAATGTGAAATCAGAAAAAAAAATCCAACTCAATTTCCGCACAAGAAGTCGCATATCATCACAGTTCACCTAATGCAATTTAAGAGGCTTGATTTTCTCAAATCACAAGAATTCTTTCATTCAAAAGGCTAGATATCTCATCCAAGTTACCTGCACCAAGAAAGCTACAAATTCCTTTCCATTTAGAGGCTTTCCCTGCACAATCTTTGGATGAATGATGCTAGCGACAAGGTTTTTCAATTGTTCCCTTTTCTCAACATATGCTTGGTCAAACTCACCATCCTTCATGTCACAAAGTTTTGTCCGCTGGAGATGCGGCTGTCAATTGAAACCCAAAACAGTGAATGGATTGGTTAAGGAAAATATGCAAACAGAAAGCATTTTCTACAGTCAAAAAAGTGTGGTACCGAACATCTCGTGATTATGTAAAACAAAGCATCTCTCATTTTTTTTCAAGTAATATCTTCTTGACAACTAAATGGCACACTGGGTATCTACCACCCTCATGATACAAGAATGTTCTATCCTCAAAGTAACATTTGAGAGAATCTAATCGATTAGTATATACAAATTGGCCATAACAAAAAAGTTTACCATCCATAGTCCGAAAGAAGGTCATTTGCAGGCAATTCACCATATATTATAGTATCATTTGCAGGAAACTCATCGAGTATTACAGTATCTCAAAGGGTCACCAAGAAAAGTATTTTGTTTAAGACAAATAGAGTTCTAGGACTTGAAGTGCAGGATCAATTGTTGACAGCAAATCAACTTCGGGATATTGCACCTTTTTCGATGGGAACCTTATGACATGGAGAAGTAAGAAGTAGAATATGGTAGCACGATCTAGTGCAAAGGAGGAATTTTTGAACAATAGGTCAAGATGCGTGTGAACTACTTTGGTTGAAAAATATCCTAGAAGACTTGAAGATTAAGTAGGATGGCCCAATGAGACTACTATAATAATAAATATGTGACTAATATAGCTCATAACTCAATACAACGTGATCAAACGAAGCATATTTAAGTTGACAAACACTTCATAAAAGAAAAACTAGAGAGTAGTTTGATTTGCACATTTTATGTAGCTATAAAGGATCAACTTATTGATGTACTTACCAAAGGATTAAGTAGTTCAATTTTAAGATTATCATATCCACGTTAGGAATAGAGAATACCTATTCACCAACCTGAGAGGAAGTATAAGAAAACATGACTGTTTTAGGATTTTCGTATCTTTTTAAGATTTCCTATGTCATTAAGATATCCTATATTTATAGGATCCGATTATCCCCTTTAATTATGATATCTCATGGAAACAACCTCTTTGTAAAACTACAAGGTGAAGGTTGCACACATTATGGCCCTCCCTAGACTTCCGCAAAGTGGGAAGTCTTGTGCACTGGGTATGTTGACTTTCCTAAGACCTCGCGTTTCAGCGGGATTCACACTGAGTATTGTTTTTGTTGTAATTATGATATTTCGTGATCATGGGATCTTATTATTTTATTTCCTTTTTAGTTGTTAGAGTAACATATATATAATTGTAAATAAGCAATGCAGAAAATATTCTCTTAAATAACAAATTCAATCAAATAACACTAAAATAATTCATAACAATTGGAATAAATTACCAGCCTATAGTATGTGCCTTGCTACAAAACAGTTTCGCTGTAAATTCCCTAAATTTAAAGAAAATAATTGTGGATGACCTTTTTAAATCTCCAAAGTGAGGCACTATTTATCAAACAATATGCTTTTGCATAACTTTGTGATAACAAGAAGCATTGCAAGTTATTGTGTTAGCCTATGTTCCCTGCATATACATGGGATGGACAAGGTGCCTTCAACACACACCAAATCCTGGAAGAGACTAATGTGGCAAAATCACGAACATCAAACTTCCCTATGAGATTTCTTTGGACAGGAGATCCAGATGCTCTGGCGACTTTAGCTACAGATACTAATATTCATGCACAAATCTTTCTTAGGAAGAGAGTGAAATGGGTATCGACCACAACATATAGATAACTACAAAGAAAAGTTAAACATACCAAATCACGAGTAACTGAATTATCGAGGCAGAATAGAGACATTACGTTTTCATGAAAATGATCCTCTATTGAATGAGGCAAGGAATTTGTTTAAAATGACAGAAACTTTGCAACAATGAAGCAAGCAAAACTCAAGGACATTATATTAAATGCAGCAAAAGATTGGTATATCATACTTGTGGTAAGCTAAATCCTGTACTATTATCACCCATGATTGTTAATGAGTCTCGGATCTGGTTAACCTGATAATAAAACACCAAAAGAGTAATATACTAGCTCCATAATCATAAAGGTTGAAGATGTCACAAATGAGGAAATAAAGTACCAGATCAATATTTTTGTTCCCTGCAAAGCAGTTGAAACAGCCCTCATCAACAATTTTCTTTTCGAAAAATAGGTAAGTCAGTGAAATCATATCTTTGCAGCCGGTAAAAGAAACTAACCGTCATTATTAGGGACATGTCGAAGTGCCTCATTCACCATTTCTTGCACTGATTTCCCTTCTGCAGTTAATAAAAGAAAATATTTTATTTTCCTCTCAACCAACATTAGCAGAATCTTACATTCGGAAATGGCCTCCACATAAATATGTTTGATGCAATGACTTCATGTCCCTAGCAAGAAGCAGACAGCTAAGTCAAACCTACTTCAACAAATCCTAGAAAAGATCTACTGACTTACGTAAAAAATCACGTTGAATAAGCCACAGAAGTTTTGCGGGTTCAAAGGCAACATCCTGGCCCTGTAATGCATCGACAATCCTAATTCACATCAGATAAAAAATTCAATCCAAAGCGAGTATTCGGAGATGCATCTAGCAAATTACCTTCACCCTGCTCCCCATCAGGTGATTATTAGCAATCAGAGAACAAATGTCAGTGACGTTAAAGGAATAAGTTTCAAAATTTAAAGGTGAGATCTTGCATGATGAACCCAAAGGATAGTATGAGGACAAACCTCCCATAAAATTCTTCTGCAATTTCAACAGCGAATGACAAGCGAGATATGTCAGCTTCTCTGATCTAGAGAACACAATGAGAAGCCACTACGTATTGTCAATACAACCATTGAAAATGATAAAGCTCAAAGACAAAAGGCTGATAACCCAGTGCAAAAATTATAATTATTTAATAAACTACAATGTAGATTGTTGATATTTTTTATGTTATCTTAAAAGGATCTCTGGTAACTGTTTAAAAATAATCTACACAGTGATATTAGTTCTAAAATCATAAAAATGTCTTTAAATATTTGTCTGGGTTTACCCGGTTACTTTCAGATAAAGACTGATCAGGAACCAAGGCACTCAAAGTAAACTCGTAAAAGGCATGTCAACTTTCAAGTTGCATTTTTGACATTGGTTACTATAGTAGGAAATGAATGCAACAGTTGCCAAGCTCATAAGAATGTGTATTTCACAAAAATGAAGATGCATCATAGCATTCTCTACTAAGATGTGTCAAATCATACAACAATAACAACAACAGCCAAGTCCGAATAGAAATTCTGCTAAGATGCAGGGTCTGAAGAGGTCCAGTAATACGCAGTCTTACCTTCAACTATTTGAGAGGCATGTGTCAAGATTCTCAAGAAGGAATCATCCAAGGACCCAAAAAAGTTAACTTTTATTGGTAATAGATTATCTCATCAAATTAGTTGTTCTTCATAGATAATTCAACTTTTAAATTGTAAACACAATGCTAGTAAGTTTGAAGCCTGGTTTTCCAAATAGCATCTATAAAGATGATTAATTCCAACATTTCACCATTTTCTGGATACCAAAATTAGATGTTTTAGTAAAACTTTCTCACCCGATTCACAGATATGCAAATGTGAAGGTGATTGTTATTGGGAAAGAGAACTATAGATGTGCATCTGATAATAAATCTACTCATCAGAAGATACTTGATGTCTATTTAATAACTGCGCTATACCATATGATACGTAAATCTAACAAGAGAAATTTCAAACTGTTGAACCACAAGATCAAGATAGTTAAAGGCAAAATAACCAACCGTCTCTGGCAGATTATAGATAAGCACAGAACTCAAAATTGTTGCCAAGGCAAATATCCTGAGAAGGGAATTATTTTATGAGTACATAAATCCATAATCTCCAAATGTATGTCAAAGGCTTAATGAGGAATGCATTTTTACCTGTCATCATAGACATTTGATTTCCCAACACTTTCAAATCCCTCTGTGTCAAGATAAAAAACAGAAGTTTTCACTCCACCAATTTCCATCTCCATTGGAGCTCCCCATACCCATACGCCTGCAAGACAAGAAGTTACACATGAAATCTAAGAAAACAGTTATACAGTTTTCCATCTCAAGTACAAAATACCTTTTGTCTTTGTGTCACGCATATGACCAACTCCAAAACCTGATGAGAGAAGTTAACAGCTAATAAATAAAATGACCCCAGGTCACCTTTTATATAACACATTAACCTTCACACTAGTTACAATGCAAACAGCACCTTCATAACAAGAGAGGGAAAGAAGTTGATTAAGCAAAAAAGATTTTCCAGAGCGGTATGGACCAATAACCTGATTATAAAGCCATCAAAATAAAAGTCAAGAATTGGAAAAGGAGGGTGCACGCAAAAATTTTCGTCAAATAATTATTTCCATTATAAAACTAAATATGCAAATCATGCAAGTAGACACATGTAACATCATAAAAAGACTTTATCCAAGTTTCTTTCATAATAGCTGAAATAAGAATAACACAATTTTTAAAAATATAGAGCATATGATGTGACTGAGTGCACTGATTGATGCTTAAAAGTATATATAGCAGACATACAGCAACGACTGCGATAGGGTTTGTTATCCGGCTAATGGCTTCCAGCCCCTCACTTGAAAGACGAAGCTTTGTATGCCCTGGATCAGGTTCAACAATAGGAAATCTGCAATTGAGAAAACAGAGATATATCTTAAGTTGCACATAAAGATCATAAGCTTCTTGTGAATACTAAGCTATGTGCTGAAAATGGGATAATCACGAAGATCAAAAAGCTAACCAATTTCTTTCTATTTAACAGAAAGTAAATGTAAGAAGGACATCAAAAACTACATATAAACCAGTTCAATGGCATATCAATAGTTAGGTCACTACAAGGACAAAAGATCAAGGTGACAAGCAACGGCAAAAACAACTCCACAAATTATAGCCAGACTTGTAAGATGAAGTGGATTTTACTTTTGCCTCATCAAATAGGTGAATGTTGACATAAGAACTTATACAACACAAACTATCTCAAATATTTTCTTTTGTAATGAAAAGTATAACAGATAACAAGAAGTTTCGACAGTGTTGCATCAGTAATGTTCTTAATCTCTTACGAATATAGTAAGCAAGAAATCCACAGGGACTAATTTGTCACTTCGTACATTTCCAGTTATTGAACAACCTGCATAAAACAGCAACTTTCCTAAAAGCAGAATGCCCCAAGCCAATCCCCAGTCTACAGTGAAAAAGAATCTGAGGATGGAGAGGCCCTAAACGTAGTACAATCTCTTATAACAATTTTATTCTCAACAAATAATCAAAATTTTCATAGTATCTACAGTTTAAACCCTAAACCTGTTGGTCTTCTATATGAATCTCCAATTTCATTGCCGAAGTATGTTCAACTAGAATTTGCCACCCAAAATATCAAGCAGGTAAATTGCAAGACTGTAATGGTTGTCATTAAGATTCACCAACATACGCAAGCATAGCGATCATTGATCAAATCTTTTTTACGTTAAGTTCATTGAGACTAAAGTTCACCTTAAAAATAATCAAGCACTCCATTACAGGGTAGAAAAACACTAGAATTGATTTGTAAAGTAAACAAACTTTTTGCAGCAAAACAAATTAACAGGGCACAATCGATTAATATAGTTCACGACAAGAGATCCAAGCATTAAAAGAGTACAGCTTTTCACTCAACCATACTAAAAGAATGCATCTTTTACCAAAAACGTAGCACAAGAATGTGACCAAACAAACTATGAACTGATTGTTAACTCCGTTAACTCCAAACCAATATAAATGAACTTAATTCCGCAACTTAAAACTGGTAGAAGAACCGTTAAAAAATGTCGGGATCACTTACGGTTGGTGAAAATGGTCAATTGAAAGAGACCCGGAAGCGAAAAAGCAAAGAAGATGGAGAATAACCAAAAACCAATGCGAAATCTTCATTTTCTCGATACAAACACAGATCGTGGATACTTGGTAGAGCCAATGAAGCAATGGCACGGAGCTCTAACACATGAAACTGTACTCACAAGGCAATCTACGCCATGAAAAAGGAAGATCAAGAGGGATAATTGAACACATAGGCCGCCACAAGAATGGGATCTCGAGAGACCGCGAAAAAGGGTGTACGTTAAGAATAGTGCAGACAAATGGTTTTGGCATCTGTGGAGCACAAGTACACAAAGACCAGGCTTGGAGGGTCAATCGGGCGATCTGTGCTGTCATCGTGAGGAATCCTACATTGGGCCTTTGGGTTTGAGTGAATTAACGACGAAAGCCATTATATTCTAAAGGACGGAGATTATTTAATAAAAGAAAGGGTAGAATCGTAATTTTAAAAATTTGCACAACGTGCCGATCTATAGTTGGATGATACAGTATCTCCAACAAATCGTCTGGTGTGCCTCGAGCCTCTGCTCCATGCGCTGCAATTGCAATCCTTTATGATTTAGTGTTTTCTTTTCCAAAAATGTAAAAGTTTTCTCATTTGATTTAGTATCTGCTTGGATCAATTTTTATCAATGGAATTTTTGTCAATAAAATTTTTATGAGTAGAGTTTTTTTGAGAAGAGCTTTTCTATAAAATTAATTGACTGTTTAGCTATCATTTAAAAAAGAACTTTTTTAAAAAAGTTTTATACAATATACTGTTTGGTAACATAAAAATAAAAAGTACTTTTAATTTTAAGTATATTTTATTTTGTAATAAAAATTATTTATACATATAAATATTATTTAAAATATATTAAACAATATGCAAAACATAATATATTAGCTATTATATAATTTTAAATCATATGAAACATAAATAAAAATATATCTAATCATATTTTTATCATGGATTATAACATAAGTAAAACTAATATAAAAATAAATATTAAAACATATAAAAAAAGTCAAATAATATTATATAAATCTCAAAATAAACGTGAAGATGTATTTGTGGGTATTGTGAAAATTATGTGTAAAACATAAGGATAAAAGGGACTAAAAAATAAGCTCATTAATTGATTTGAAAAATCTACCTGAAAAAGTGCTTTTTTTAGAAGTTCCAAATTTGAGCTTCTTAAAAAGTTGTATTTTAGCTGCCAAAAAATTTATATCTACTAAAAAAGTGCTTTTTTATTACAGTGAAGCACTCATTTTTTTTAAAAATAGCTTTTACGGTAGAAAAAAAGTACTTATTTACTCTCCAAAAGCTTAACCAAACAGGCACTTAGCACTTGTTTGGTTAAGCTTTTGGAGAGTGGAAAAGTAATTTTTTCTACCACAAAAGTTATTTTTAAGAAAAATGAGTGTTTAGCTGTAAAATTCAAAAGCACTTTTTAAATTGGAATAGCTTTTTTAGAAGCTCAAATTTGAAGTTTAAAAAAAAAAGCTCCTTATTTTAGTTTTTTCGAATAGACTTTACATTATAATTTGCGTCATTTACGTTTATAACATCCGATGCTTGAAAACTCTTTGGAAACCAAAATTCATTCCTTTCTTCTTTATGCCTCTGCTCTGATCTTATCCATTCTCTCTTTTCTCTGCCTCTGCTCTGCGATCTGCGCTCGTGTGCCTTAACAAACAGGTTCCATTTCATTCACGTTTGTTCTTTCTTTACTTCTGTACGTGCATAAAGTTTATTACGAGTTCTTACTTTTAGGTGTTTATAATTTACAAGTTCTTTGATTATGCTTCGATTACGAGTTCTTTATTATATTGCAGATCTAGAACTGAGAATAGAATATTGACTAAATAAAGAACTTAAAATTCATCGAAAATGATTCAACTTTAGCTCAGACATTAAGCAAACCGAAAACTAGTTTCAAACATCGTCCTACTGCAATCTTAAAAGTAGGCAAACATTACAAGTTTATCACTCATCTATCATACCTACAGTGCTTCAATATGATTCTCATTTCTTCAACTTCCGCCATCTAGTAATCGATGAACAGAGGGAAAATCATCACTGATGCTTGTAGGTGGGAGAGAGACTATAGACAGATTTTGAGTGTTTATAATATTACGAGTTCTATATATTACAAGTTCTTTGATTTTGGGTGTTTATAATAACTAATTGCTTGTCAGCCTCATCCGCCAGTTGTTTCTTCATGGCATCAACAGGGTCACGGTGTCCACCCTTCAAATTCTGAAGTAGTTATTAAAAAGTTAGTGATGGAGTTTATTTGGTTTTTAAGGATAAGAAGCTTTCAGTGAAGAATTGTCTACTTGATAAGTCTACTAAAAGTTTGATTAGCGACAGATGCCAACTTCTCTAGTTTTGAAATGTTATTTTTGTTGATGGAATATTTCCTAAAAGATTCAAATGGCCCAAGAAATATTCACTAGAGTAGTGCAATTGGCATACTTCTTCCCAGACATCACCTTCTGTATATCAACATGTCAGTAGAATTCTAAACAATAATGATGATAACTTTGAATCTCAAAATTAAGACAAGTGAAGTTTTGTTCTGTTCGGCTTGACCACCTATAAGAACTTTCTTATAATATCCCAAGCCACATACCTACCTCTGACTTGTATCTCTGTTCCTCTTCTCTATATGCACCAATGCATCTCTCGTCTTTATCTTTTCCTTTCCACTGCTCATTCTCCTACTTTTCTAGCAAAACATCCAAATTCGTTACTGTTCTTGCACATAAATCATGGGCACTTTCTTTTTCTTTTTCTTTTTCTTCTTCTTTATATACCAGTTAACTATATGCATTAAAGATTGCTTGTTCATACATCATATAAGGAGATAATGATTTGCAAATTTCAACTGTTCATTGCCTCATGCAAAATTGACATCTCAATGGGTACCATATGTATAATTTATGTGGATTCAGTGAGTGTCTTGAATCAGTAAATATATTCCCTTGATCCCTTCTTAATGAATCAATGCAGCTACATATGTGAGGAGT
>JAOTJB010000004.1:13683931-13709285 GCA_027123815.1 Erythroxylum minutifolium | reverse complement strand
GTCCTCGATAAACCCATAATGAAATCCATTGTGATCCTCTCCCTTTTCCACTCTGAAATAGGTAATGACTATAACTTTCCAACTGGAGCCTAATGCTCTACCTTAACTTATTGGCATATCAAACATTTAGCAACATACTCGGCCACTTGCTTCATCATCCCTGGCCATCAAAAATGTTGTTTCAAAATACTGTACATCTTGGTAGTATTAGGATGCATAGTATGAGCTACAATGTGAGCTTTCTTCAAAATTTCTTTCCTTAAATCATCAACATCAGGTACACACAATCTCTGCTTCAACCATAATGCTATCTCTCAACTCAAACTCAGAAACCAAGTTTTATTTTAGCTTCTTAAATAACTTCACTAATTCCGGATCCTTGCTTTGAGCTTTTCTAATCCTTTTATGTAATATCGGTCTAAGCTTCAACGTAGCTAACAATGTTTTATTCTGCCCCAAACTTAGCTCAACATTCAATGCTCTCAGTTGAACTAGGTTTGGTAACCTCGATGTTTGAATTAGTGCTACACTGTTTTTAGAGTTCCTACTTAATGAATCAGCCACTACATTAGCTTTATTTGGATGGTATTCAATTGTACAATCATAATCCTTAAGTAGTTCAATCCATTGTCGTTGTCTCATATTTAGCTCCTTCTGACTCAACAAATATTTCAAACTTTTATGATTTGTAAATATCTTAAATGTTCATATAAATAATGTCTCTAAATCTTCAAAGCAGACACCACTGCAGCAATCTCTAAATCATGAACTGGAGAGTTAAACTAATGAGACATTAACTGTTTTGATGCATATGCAATCATTCTACCATACTGCATTAGAGCACATCCAAATCCCTGGTTTGAAGCATCACTATACGCAACATATCCTACAGATCTAGATGGAATAGCTAACACTGATGTCGTGGTTAATCGATATTTTAATTCCTCAAAACTCCTTTGGCATTCATTAGTCCATTAAAAAGATACACTCTTCTTCAAAAGCTTTGTCAAAGGGGCTAAAATCAATGAAAAATCCTTGATAAACCTCCTATAATAACCTGCTAGTCCAAGAAAACTCCTAATCTTAGATACATTTCTAAGGGCTTCCCACTTCATCACTGCCTCAACTTTCTTTGGGTCTACCTATATGCCTTGTCCAGATACTATATGACCCAAGAACTGTAACATCCCATTATCCCATGATTAGGGTTAGAACCCTAAGATACTATATATGAGAGTTTATTGAGAATGTAGAAGTACATTTCATACATTATATGGCATAAACATGCATGTGAATAATGTTATCGCTCATAAAAATAATTGGACATGCATTCATTGACATTTTCTGAGTATAAATGATTTTTAATGTGATTAAAGAGTGAATTATGGATTAATTGTCTTAAAAATTGAATTGGTGTGTATTAGAATTAATTTTGTATTTTTTGGAGACATTTCAGGTATTTTGGAAAATTTTAAATATTTGGAGTATTTTAGACTAAGAAAAATATAGAAATAAAAGACAAATAGAAGTGTGACAAATGGACTAGTGAATGTGTGACAATTGGACAAATTACTATGTGACAAGTGGAGCAATAGCTAAATGGCATTTGGTAGCTTCATATGATGACAAGTGTAGGACATGCATTGGAGACATGTGTGAAGACACAAATGAGGCACCAAGTCATGTTCGTTTTGTTAGGCAAGGAAGGTTTTTAGAGCCCCTTTCTTTTCTTTCATCGAAATCATACCTTCCTTCTTGCTTTGCCATCATCGAAACACTATCTTTACTTATTTTTGTGCTATTGGCTTATCCATGTTACATCTTGCAAAGACTTTAACGCATATTTTGTTCTGCTTTTCTCTACTCTTGTCTTTGTTTCATCCACCGAAGCCTCTCATTTACTCTCCCTATTTATGGAATTTTACTGAAGAGATTGAAGCTCAAGACAAGTAAGTTATGCTTTAAGTTTTACAGTAGCGTAAATAAATTTTTGATGAGAATTTCATGTTTGAAAATGGATGCATGCGTGAATGGTGTAGCAAGATGAATGGATGTATATGTGAGTGGTGTAGGAAGAAGCAATTTTTGAGATATAAGTAAAGTGATGAAGGAGTTAAACCAGTAGAAAATGTGCAGAAAGTGTATAAAGGATTATGATAATTGAAGTTAAATGAAGATTATTGTAGTGCAGAAAATGTGAGATGTATAAGTATGAATTAGGTTCTATTTTTTGTGTGTTGTGATTATTCATGAACTTTTGAATTGCGTATAGAGGTTACTGAACTGAAAAATGAGGTATAACTGAATCATTAACATGAAAGGATAGAGAAATAATAGAAAAGTAATAGAAGTTTGGCAATGAATTGTGTTGAAGTATGTTATATGCAGTGTTTTACTAAACATATATATGTATTTTGGCCATAACTTGATATGTGAATATCCAAATTAGATGAATTTTGATCTAGACTAAACTAGAGACAGATGGATACATTTTTTGTGAAGTAATTGAATTTGAATTCTATCCTAAAGAGTCTTGAAATTTGGATTGAAGTTGGGAATTGAGTTTTGTCAAGGTATGAGAGTAGCATATAGTATTTTGATTATAACTTGCATGATTCTGAACCAAAATGTATGAATTTGAAGTCATTAGAAATAGAGGAACATTTCATTAGAAGAAAGTGTTGCCTTAAAACTTCTTTTAGGTAAAAAATGGCAAAAAATGAGGAAGAAAAAGAAAAATGCAGCAGGGCACAATCGTGCATCTGCAAGATCGCGATTGCTGAGAACGAAGGAAGTCGCGATCGTGCACCTGCATGATCATGTCTGTCCTAAAAGATGAGGAAAGTCACGATCATGTAACCCGAGAGGTTATATGAAAGGGTGTTTATTTGGATGTTTTTCAACCTAATTCAAGTAAGGATGTTACCATATGAGGTATGTAGGTTTAAATGAGTTCTTAAATGAATGTAGTTGATATTGAATAATGGGATTAAAGTGAGTAAAGAGTATTAGAGATTAAAGAATATTTGGAAGGTGTTGAAATTGCTTATAAAGTTTATTAAGGAAACATACTCGAAAAATTGTCATTGAATATGCATAATACATGATACATTCATGAATGTGCTTATGATTGACTATTTATTTAAATGTGTCAATTTTGTAATTTGCATAATTGCAATGGAATGACGATTGAGATGAAAATTGAGATGATGTGAAATATGTGATGACATAAATTGTTTGTTGCATGACAAAAGTGAATCATTGAGGATGGTTGCTCAACTGAGTTCGAAAAACTCAACCAAATTGTAACGTTGATATTTTTAGGTTTGAGAGAGCGACGACCTAGCTTTTAGGACTGCTTAGAAGAGATTTTGCACAACTGTTGGATAGAGGACATGGCTCAAAGGTCAGTCAGCTGGGATTGAGGGATTAGTTTAACTTTTGTTTAATTGCTCATATATGTAACATACTTTGTAGATAGAACTGTGACTCTGATAGGCTGATGTTATACAAACATGGATGATGGTTTTAATGCTACATTTTAAATATAGTTTAGGAAATGATATGAAGAAATTTTTGGGTTTTAAACATTGTGTTATTTATGATGTAGTTATGATGTCATGCTATATAGTGAAAGTGTAATAATTAGCACACCATTTCTGTCAGGTACGTGCATATGCATCCGAAGGGCGTATGGACATGTGTCGGACAGGGGTGGGGTGCCATAAGAGCACCACTTAATCATGCCAAACTTCACACTTACTGAACTTGGTGTACAATTGCTTCTCTCTCATGATCCGTAAGACTAACCTCAAATGCTCAAAATGTTCATCTATACTATTTGAGTATATCAAAATATCATTTATGAATACAATCATAAAGTGATCTAAGTAAGGCTGAAATATCTTGTTCATCAACGCCATAAAGGCTATCGGAGGATTTGTCAACCCAAAAGACATTACCAAAAACTCAAAGTACCCATATCCGATTATGAATAAACTTTTTGGTACAACAACTTCTACTATCTTCAATTGAAATACCTTGACCTCAAATCCAATTTGTCACTCAATCTCTAAGCTATTTGTCACTTAATTATTTATGCCAAATTTCACTCAATTCTACTGTCATGTGTAACTTCTTTTATATGCTTAGTCATCCTAAATTTTCATGTGTCAATTTGACATTTTTCCTAAACTAAATGCATTTACATATATTGCTAGCCGTATACAGTTTTTTTTTTTTTTGAGTCTGCTTGTTTGGTGTTATTTGTTTTGATCTTATCTTAGCCGGGGGTCTATAAGGAAACAGTCTCTGTATCTCTATCGGAGATGCGGGCATGACTGCGTACATCTTACCCTCCCCATACCCTGCTTAGGCGGGAATTTGGGTCTGTTTGGTTTGGTTTTTTAAATGCATATTTTAATTCATCAATTTTTCAGTTGTAACAATTAATTCCAAATTTACTAATTATAATCCACCAAACCAACATTCAAGACATAAATAATACACAGTTCAGATCACGATCATTTTAAACCTTTCATACCCTGGAATATGTCAATTGAGTACGTATACAATCTCTATAATGTTTTCTAAATCATGATTCATCTGTGTATGCAAATATTATGCATGTGAATGAAATTCATTTCATAAGTTCTCAAGTGATATGACTCATATGCAATAATCTAAGGCTCAAACCCTTGGTACGGAAACTGGCTATTAGAGTATCATATTTCTATCCTTCTCCTATTTATTATTTTTATTGCTTGTTATTTTAATTTCTTTTACTCTCAATGTTTGTCCTTGTTTGTGTTATTTTATGTCTTAGATCCCTCTTTTATTTTCTTATCACATTAGGAATAGTGTGATATTTAAGTGGGGGGAGTAGTATTTAATTAGAAAAATTTTGATTTTGATTTTGTATTGTGTGTTTGTTTTTCCACTTAACAATTAGAGATGCATGGTCATGAAATAAACTCGATCGGGATTAGAAATGCATAATATGAGTGAATGAGTATACTTGCATACTTAGACTGATTAACTTGGATTTTGATTAAAAGGACATTAGTCTATTGTGATAGATGAATGTCACATTTCTTTGGTAAGAATTTGAGCCTTTTGAAATATTTAACACCAAATTCAAGTATTCTTTGCTAAGAGTGTTCTTTCATGATTAAAGAACTCTATAACTTGCTTGCAAATACTAGTTGAGATCACACAATCTTGAGTAAACGTTGAAATGATGATGGCAATTAGGATTTACCGCTTTTGCTTAAAAAGCCACTATAATGTTACCCTTAGTGAGTCCCTTTAAGCTTAACATGAAACCTTTTCTTTCTTTAAACCCAAAAAATGAGCCTTTATCTTGATTATTTATCCCCTTTGATGTACCTACCATAAGGCAAATTGTGCATTTGAAATGGCATTCCTATGTTTAGGAAGTAATTGCTTGAATAAGTGTGGAGGGGAAAATAAGATATCGTTGGCTATTCTGTTAAGAATGAATATGGTTATAGCAAATTTTATTTCTCCTCTATATTTTTCTTCTCATAATTTTATTTTAAACTAATAAATAAAAGAAAAAGAAAAAAGAGAAGAAAAGAAACAAAAGAAACTAAAGAAAAAGAAAAGAAACAAAAGGAAGAGAAGACAACCAGAAAATGAAAATAAAAAGGAGAGACATAAAAAGGGGAGTGCTAACCTTGTTAAATGAGAGGAAAGAATTAAGTGTTTCATGCTTCATTGTTCTGTACTATTTTAAATATTTAACTTATTATATGGTTTTAAACTATGTTTTCTCTTTTTCCTATCCTTAGCCTGGATCCATTACAACTAAAATAAAGACCTTCGGATCGATGTTTGTGTTTGATATAAGTTGCTGAGATTGAATTAGTAAACAATTAAGCATATGGTAGATGCTATACATGAAATGAATGATGAGTGAATATATCCTACCTTTAAATGCATCAGACGATGGAGAGTGGAGTGAGTATCTATCACACCTGTTAATGGTCTTTGCGTTGAAGTACTTGTTAATTTTGGCTAAGCATGTGGAGAATAGTTTGTTCATAGAGTATTATGAGTTTTAAGTTTTCAGGTTATGTTTATTGAAATGATCATTGATATCTTAGACTATTATTTGAGAAAATTGTTGTCTTCATCGTTTGTTCTTGTATAGTCTAGTATTCTTTATTTTGCTTAGGGACAAGCATAGTTTAAGTGTGGGGGAATTGTTGTGACTAACTTTTATGGACTTTGCAAGCTTTGATCTTTTGATCGTGGTTACAAATTTTTATGTTTTAAATCCAAATTTGAATGAATTAAGTGAAAATGGTTGTCAATTTTGCATAAAAGGAAAGGAATAGGCAGGAGATCCACTACCAACTTCCTTATCCGAGATTTCATTTATGTTTATTTATTCTTATTTCGTCTCTGCTATTGTTATTGAACTCCTTTATCTTTTGTCTGTTTAATATGTTTTCCTATGTAGAGTTTGATAGTTCATTTCGGTTTACTCACTCTATTTATTGCCTAAATACTTCTCTGTTACTATTATCTATAGGATTGAAGTAAATGAATACGATGAACTGCGTTTATTCCATAATGAGCTGCTTTCTTGTTTTTGATAATTAATGTAGCTAATTTAGTCGATTATGCATGATGAAGGTACTTTTTTATTGTCTTATTATTTAATATATTTTCTAAGCTATTGGATGTAATAGCATGGCCATCCTTCACATCATTTGGTAATAAACAAAGGATCGAGGGAACACGTTTAATATTAGATTAAGAAACTATAGACGCCTAGGTTATGAATTAAAAATATATTAACTTAAGTGGGAAATTATTAGTTGGGTTTACATAATTGATTTGGATGATAAACTTTTCAAATACAAAAGTTAGATTTAATTTATTATTTAAATTGATTTTAGAACCCAATTGGTACTTTTAGTAAGACAATTATCTAATTAATTCCCCTTATTCATGCATATGAGATTAAATTAGTGAATTTAATTCATTAAGAGTTTTTCACATTGGTTTATCAAATCATTTTTGCTTTTAGTTAAACCAATTTTCTTTTTAGTCTAATTGCATAAATTTCTTTAAAATCTTTACTCAAAAAATCGGGATAGAATGTTTAGGATTGTATTTATTTTTATTTTTAGTCAAAGTTAATGTGAGTGAACCAATTTCACCTACTTGAGAAGAAGACCCTGGGTATTTAATTACAATTACCTCGTATACTTACGAGTAGGATAGCCTAGGTTTTTAGAGCATATTTTGGCACAACATCAATCCCCATTGCTTATAAACAAAAGGTAATATATTCTTGAGGAATTTTATAAAGGATTTAAGGGATTATAATAAAAAGTTAGGATTTATAGATTTAGAATACAAAAGTTTCTTCTTCACATAGAGTAAGAAGTAGAAACTAAGATGGAATATCCAAAAAGAAGTTTAATAAAGCCCTACTAAATGATGAATGGTTAGTAAGATCCAATGAGAGTAAAACCATGTTCATAAATTCCTTCTTTTATATCATTATCTTGTGGTCATGTAGAGTATGTTTTTAAAAGGTAGGAAGAAATGCTCTTTTAGGTTTAACAACTTCCTCACAAAAGGAGATGGGTTTATAGAGGCCCTACATAAGGAGTTCCGCCATCTTATATATAGGCATTTACATTTGTTTCAAAAAAAAAAGACTTATCTAGAGGAACTTAAGAAGCTAAGTGTCATAGGAATGTAGGAATTTATATAAAGTTCTATGATACTAAAGTGAAATTAGTTAAGGTTCTAGAGGAAGTATACAAACATTTTATTCACTAGGGCAGTATGTAGTTTAAACTCTATGATTAAATAAAAATCTAGGATTCTACTAGCTTCTTCCATAAAGATATAAGAGAAAGAAGGAATGTGGACATAATATATTCCCTAAAAATGCATAATGGAGGAGTAGCTATTTCATAATAGGAACTAAAGAATGAAGCTTATGCTTACGTCAAGAAATTCTCAAGAATATTAGCAGTTACAAGATCCTCAATACAAATCCTTAGCTCTTTTATTTTTGATTAAGTCTCTGTTGAGGAATTTAAAATGCTAAGTTATCCCTTTAATGATCATGATATAAAAGAGTAGGTTTTGAAATGAATTTAAAAAAGTCCAAGGTCCTAATTGCCTTAATGAATGCTTTTATTAAAAGACTTGGAGTTTGACTAAGGATCTAGTTAATGATGTAATTTTTTATTTTTTATTTAAAAAAGGAGAGATGTTTAAGAATGTAAACAAGACATTTATATATCCTATACATAAAACCCTGAATCCTAGATCCCTTAATGAATATAAACCAATCTCATTTTGCAACTTCTTTTATAAGATGATTTCTAAATTTTTCAAGGTTAAAGATAGTGTTAAAGCCTTGAATAAGTGATACTCAAGGAGCTTTTTTGGGAATAGGCTGATAGGTGATGATTGGTTCTCAATCAGGAGTTGGTCAAAGGGTATACTAAAAAACATCTCCTATAAACTACTCCAAAAAAGTGGATTTCTACAAGGTGTATGACTCTATTAGTTGGGAGTTTATCCTTAATGTCCTTGAGTTGTTTAAATTTCTAGTAAACTTTACGAACTAAATCAATCCACATATATCAAATACATCATTCGAAGTGTTAAATAATAAAGAACTAACTATTCTAAGAGTTAACTAATAAGGAACTAACTACATTGTTCAATGGTGTAGAGGCTTAAGGCAATGAGATTTATTATCCCTATACCTATTTATTTTATATACAGAAGCCTTAAAAAGAATAATGAAGCACAATATTTTGAGGTATCATAACTTTAAGTATTAGAGTAAATGTAAGAGGCTTGGACTATTTTACCTCTCCTATGTTGATGAGTTGCTCTTTTTCTCTAAAACTCATAAAAATCTATCAATAACCTAAAGACATTCCTTTATGCTTTTAATTCACTCTCTAGATTGGGTATCAATGTAAATAAAAGTCATATATTTCCATCCACTGGAGCTCAAAATATTATAAATTGGCTTTCAACTATTTTTGGTATCTAAATCAAACAACCCTTTTATCTACAATGGATTACTTGTTGATAAGTTTTACAATAAAAACTTTCAATACCACAAGTATGTGGATTGTAACTTGTAGTACAAAAGGTATCATTCCTATAAGGACTAATAGATACCTAAAAACTTGATAAAACTCCATCTCAGGTAATAAAGATTTATTTGAATTAAAATAAATAACTGAAATTGAAATAAATAATGAAAATAAACAAGTAAATAATTAATTTTTGATATGTGCTTAATTGGTTATACATTTACTCTATAGCAATTAGTGATTAATGCTATGAAAAGTTTAAGGAACTAATTTTGGTTCATATTTGGTTATAGGTACAATTTGGAAGTTCAAGAGCTAAAGTGAGTTAAAAACATATTCTTTGAACCATCCTATTTTCATTGTTGAACAAGAATGAGAAGGATTACGATGAAGATGGCACAAAAAAATCCAAGGAAATGAAGTTTTCAAGATGATCTAGAAGATACATAATGTGTTTATACATATACGGTCATGCATACATTCAAAAAAATATTTTTGGACTTTTATGGTTGTATACACTACCAACTATGTATTTTCACAAGGTTCATTATTTTTTGACTTATAGTCATGTTCCAAACCGTGTATATGCCTAAAAACCTAATTTTTCATATAAATAGAACATTTTGATAGTAAATAAAACATCAATCGCTTTTAGAGAAAAAGGGGCAACAAAACTCCCACTCTTTGGAGCCCCGAAGAGGGCTAGGCTACTCCATTCTAGTTCCGAGGAAATCAAAGAGGAAGACACATTTTAGGCATCTCCCCATTATGCATTGTTTTCTTTCTCTCTCAGGATTGTTTATGTTATCCTATGCTTATTTCATTGGGTGTTGTGTAAGAATGATCTTAATGCTCTATTGGATTGTTTTTATGTAAACCCATTGCTAGAATCTTAAATACAATATATAATAGCTATGTTTGGATTCATTTGTCGTAATTAATGGTTTTGAGTCATTAGGGGTAATGTAACCTTGGTTAAATGACTCAAGCTTATGTAGTTGTTAACTTGATTAATCTATTTTCCTAACTGGTAATGCAGTTGTCCTATTATATCTAGAGAGCTTATTCTAGGTTATTTAATAGCTAGGTTTAGTTAAAGAGTTTGTTTTAACTAAACATGACTTAAGGAAAAAATTGGAGTTAACTGAGCTTATTGTTAACTTACGATTAATTGTTACTAGGACTGGTATGAGAATAACATGACATTGAAGTATGCTTATTCGTGTGTAAGCCAAGATTGAACTGAGGACCAGATTCCAAATCCATTCATCAATTTTATAACTTTTTTATTGTTTACTTTAATTTGGTTTCATTAGTAATTTCACTTTATTTTGTAATTCAAATCTAAAACTACCAAAACCCCTTTTTTTAATCTTAAACATCAATTATTTTCATTGAAAAAATTACACATACATCCAATATGGATACGATACCTGCTCATTGCTACTACAAATTTTTAGTGTGTAGATTTAGGTTTAATTTGTGGTGCACTTGACACACACGACCAATTTCAGTGCCGTTGTCGGAGAGTGTGTGCTTTAGTTTTCATTCTTAAATTTAATTGGTGTTTTCTATATATTTGTTTATAATTAGTCTTTTTACATTTATTTCTTGATCTTTTCATGTTTTTGTTTAGTGTTTGTGTGTAAAAAGGATGTATGGAAGGTAGCATGTCACTACTAGATATTATCTGCTTTTAGTGGAAAATTTTCCAATAACTCATATTCCCAGTCCTATAACCAAGGTTGGAGTGATCATACTAACTTTAGCTATGGAGGGGATAGTTAGCAATACTACTTTCTAAATGAGCTGCAGGATGCACAACAATTCCCATATGGACCACAAGCCTCTTATTACAACTCAGGTACATCTTTGGAAGACTTAGTTAATGTTATTGCTGCTAATATTTTGCATTTCTAGTAGGATGTTAGAAAATTTTTACAAGACATAAGGACTAGAGTCCAAAATTTGGAGAGCCAGCAAAACTCAGGTACATCTTTGGAATAATTAGGGCTATTACTGCTAACAATTGACAATTTCAGTAGGATGTGAAACAATTCCAGCAAGATGCAATGTTTATTTTCTAACCTTAGTAAGCCAAATGGATCAGATGACAGGAATTATCAACCACCTGGAATCAAAAATTCAATAGAAGTAGCCATCTCAACCTGAGGTATACCGAAGGAGAACTATCAACCACCTAGAATCACAAAATGAAAAGAAGCACCCATCTTAACCTAAGGCATACCCAAGGAATGTTAACACAGAAACCTTACAGCACAGAAAGGATCTTAAGAATCTTAAGAGGACTACCCAAGGGATTGCTTATGAAGAAGAAGTTAAGAAGGAGTTTGAAGGAGAAAAGGATATATCATTTAGCTCAAAGGTAAATATCGAGTTCGTAATTCTTGCTAATAATAACCCTTCACCTTTAACTAACAAATTGGAGAATTTAAACGAGGAGAAAAATGGTGAAGAGATATTCAAAATATTCTAAAAGTGTAGGGACTTAGTATAGACTAAGATTTTGAAGATGGGGACGACACTAAATATTGATATGTGCTTAATTAGTTATCAATTTATTCTATAACACTTAGCGTTTATTGATATGAAATGCTTAAGGCATTGACTTTAGTTCATATTTGGTTTTAGGTATAATTTGGAAGTGAAGGAGCTAAAGTAAGTCGAAAGCACTATATTTGAGTCATTTTTTGAAGATTCACACTCACTTGTCTTCATGAAACAAAAACAAGAAGGATTAGAATGAAGATGACACAAGAAAGCATTAAAAAGAATGAAGAATAGCTTTGTCATAGCATGACATCTATCTCACAACCATGAAAAATAAGTCAAGGTTGTGAGAGTGCTCTCACACCCATGAAAAATTTTTCATAGGTGCGAGAGTGTTGTCATGCCCATGAAAAATATGTTAAAGGCATGACACACTAAGTCACACCTATGATATGATGATAACTTACCTAAAAAAACCCTAGTTTTTGGTATAAAAACATTGTTTTGGTAGTAAAAACCTTATGTTTCATTTTTGGGTTTTAATTTTAAGGTTATAAGCTCTCGATTTTGAAGAAGAGAAAGGAAAAAGCTCCAATCCTTTAGAGTTCCATGGAGGGCTAGCTTCTCGATGCCAGTTCGGAGGTGATATCGATGCCGAAGAACCCAGTTAAGTATTTTTCTCATTTTTTGTTGTTCTTTCTCTTAAGGATTGAATATTTTATCCTATGTTTAATGTTTGGGTACTGTATGAGAATGATTTGCTGCTCTATTTGATTTTTTTGTGTAAGAAACCATTGCTATAATCTTTAATATAATCCATAATTATTATGTTGAGATTTGTTTGTGTCAACTAATTGTTTTTAACCATTAGGGGTAACATAACCTAGGTTAAATGACCGAAGATTGTGTGAATGTAGCCTTGATTAACCTATTTTCCTAACTCGTAATGCGACTGTCTAATTAAATCTAGAGAGCTTGTTCTAGGTTGTTCGATAACTATGTTTAATTAACAAGCTCTTCTTAATTAAATAAGACCTAAAGGAAAATAGAGGCTAACAGAACTTGTTGTTAACTTAAGATTAATAATTACTTGGAGAGATATAAGAATAGCAAGTCAATGAAAAATGTTTAACTGTATGTAGGTCGAGATTGAACTGATTATCGGTTCCCTAATGGATTCATCACTTTTCAATGTTTTTTTTAATTTGTTTTCATTAGTTTAGTTTCATTTTATTTTCTTATTTAAAAACCAAACAAAACGCCCCCTCCAATAAGTTAAACACCGATTGATTTCATTTCGAAAGTGTTACACACACTCTCTGTGGGATTGTCCTAGACTCACAACTGCTATAATTGTAGGTATAGTTATTTTGAGTAGTGTTATAACATGCTATATCAAATTTAGTGTCGTTGTCGGGGATTGTGGAAGTTTAGTTTTTGTTCGTGATTTTAAATGGTGTTTTGTACATAATTATAATTAGTTTCCTTTTAGTTATTTCTTGATCTTTTCACTTTTTTTAGTTTTTGTGAAAAAAATATCACAGACGGAAGTAATTTTTCCTATAACTCATATTCATAATCTTATAACCATTTTTGGAATGATTATACAAAATTTAGTTATAGACAGGATAACTAATAAAATTACTTCCATTATAGTTTGCAGGATGCACAATAATCCCCATATAGACTAGAACCTTTTTATTACAAGTCATGTCCATCTCTAAAAAACTAGTTAATGTTATCACTACTAACACTTTACAATTTCAACAAGAGGAAAGAAAATTTTTGGTCTAGCTTCTAAGATTTAGAGCGGAAGCAAAACTTAGGTACATCTCTAAAAGAATCAGTTAATGTTTGTGTTGGTAATATTTTGCAAGTTCAGTAGGATATGATACAATTCTAGTAAGAAACAAGTTCTAAAATCCAAAACTTGGCAAGCCAGATGGGTAGCAAGTAGAAGCTATTAATCTCCTAGCATCACAATAGGAAGAGATACAAACACCTTAACCTGATATGTACCCAAATGGTATTAGTACAAAGGCCTTATAGAGTGTAAAGGAGCTTGAGAATCTTAAGAATACTACTTAAAGAATTGTTTGTGTGGAAGAAATGGAGGAGTTTGAAGCAAAAAATGATACATCACTCAAATCGAAGGTAAATACTGAGTTCCTAATTATTATTAAAACTGACTCTTTACCTTTACCTAGCAAGTTAGAGGAATTGAATGAAGAAGAAAAAGATGAAGAGACATTCAAGATCTTTCAAAGTGCATGGACTTAGTAGAGATTATGAACTTAAAGATAAGGAAGATGCTGGAGTTGAATGATCATTAACTTAGGCCCTATCCTGAACAACATCACGTGGAGGAAGCGCAAATTGTAACACCCGAAGGTCATAATTTTTTCACATAAGGAGAAAACAAGGAGTCAAGCCAGTGATACTAAACAAAGGCGATTCTTGAGAGGCAACCCAAGGGAAGTTATTTTCTTTTCTTTACATTTTTCCATTTTTTTCAACAAAAAGATAGAGAACCAAACAAAAATGCTAACATTTTCTCTTTTCTTATTTCTTCTAAGATTATATATTCATGATTAGAGTGTGAATTGACTAGAAGAACCCATGGAAAAGTTAACATGTACTTTTACTCTTATGATTGGTTAATTTGCAATATTTTTAGAAGAGTAGTAACTAGTGGTAAACAAAAGCTAGTGAGAATTTGATATATGATGAATTGATGATGAATTTATTCAATAACACTTAGTAAATATTGCTAGAAAAATGCTTAAGATACTCACTTTGACTCATATGTCATTTTAGGCACAATTCAGAAGCATCTTCCCTATCATAAGATACTCACTTTGACTCATATGCTGGAGTTGAATGAGTCATTTTTTGAAGATTCACAATCCTTTTTTTTGGGAGCAAGAAGAAGAAGATTAAAGTAAAAAGAAGACAAGAAAATGAAAAGAAATGAAGAATGAATCATTAAAACATCTTATGCCTATGGGAAAGTTACATAGCCGTGAGTGTGAGTGTCACGGCTGTACAACCTGTTACATAGGCATGAGTTATTCCTCATGTCCATGAAATTTGAATTTATAGACAAAAGGAAATGAAGAACACCACCAAAGGAAAGAAAACCAAGACATGCATCATGTGGAAGCAAATGGAAGACAAAATGCAGCAACTAGTAGGGTAGCAAATGGGGAGCACCCCAAGGCAAAAACTACGTAGCAGTGTAATGCAGGCAACACATGCAAGAGCACCAAATGCAGTGCACGCCAAAACAAAACACAATCCACACCAAAAACTCAAGCATCTAAGAAAAGAAGGAGCAAAATGCATAGCCTAAAGGATAACTAAGACAAAACATAAACATTGGAGACATGGGTTGAAGAAAAGAGTTGGCAAAAAGGGTTTTAGGGGTATTGTGTTTTTAAAAATAGAAGAGAGGGCATCATGTATAGCCGCGCATAGGTGTGTCACACTTGTGACACACTAAGTCACGGATGTGACCATTGACAGCTCATCGAAGCCTATTTTTTTGGTATAAAATCTTCATTGATGTGACAGTTGGGAGATATG
Organism: Erythroxylum minutifolium; assembly: GCA_027123815.1. Taxonomy (NCBI): domain Eukaryota; kingdom Viridiplantae; phylum Streptophyta; class Magnoliopsida; order Malpighiales; family Erythroxylaceae; genus Erythroxylum; species Erythroxylum minutifolium. The sequence goes on along the minus strand of JAOTJB010000004.1, from coordinate 13,694,079 downwards.
AAAGAGTAAAGGTGTTTCGACTGAGAGGAAAGAATAAAAGGTGTTTTTAGTTGTGGAACTTTAGGAGCTTTGGGAGAGCATAAAGAGTACAGTAAGCTCTCCACCATAAGAAGACCCATGGAGGGGTAGCTTCTCGACGCCCATTTATACGTGATATCAACACCGACAGCCTGCTTAAGCATTTTCTGCAATATTATATTTCTTTAAAATTATTGTAGTTTAGTACGACCTTAGAATTTAGGACTAGTTTAGCCCTCCTTGTGGGATCGATACCTTAGGTACTATAACCTTAGGATCGATACCAAGGTTATAAATATTAAGACTTAGCGCATGTAACCTTGCGTTCAAGTTTTTGGTGCCATTGTTAGGGAAGGTTATTTAGTCTTATAGTTTAAAGCGTTAGAGTAGTTTTTATTTTTTTCGTTTTTCATTCATTTTAAGAAGCGTTCTCTCGCATGAACACAAGAGTCACAAGAAGTTAGAGTTGTGTAGTTGAGATAATAGATTTAGACATCACGCGATTAGAACAAACCTTTAGGAAAGCTCAGCGAGAGGAAGAAGAAGAGAAAGAAAAGTTGACAATGGTTGAGGAATTTCAGAGGCACATGGATTAGGAAGTGAACCCTGGACGACAACAACAGACTCTCATGGACTTCATGAGGCTATGGTTTGACCCATCAAACCAAGAAGTGGCTAGATTGCCTGTTCAAGTAGCCTCATTCAAAATTAAGCCAATTTTATAGATTGACGAATGAGGATCCAAACGCAAATATCGTAAATTTTCTCAAGATTTTTGATACTTTTTGGTATCACCAGATGTTGGAGAACACTGTTAGAATTAAACTGTTCCCTTTTACATTTAAAGATAGAGCGAAGACTTGGTATCATTCACTGAGCCCCGCTAACATTACAACTTGGGAGAATTATGTGCTTGCCTTCCTAGACAAGTACTTCCCATTGATGAAGACTACAAAGATAATAAAGAAAATAATCAATTTCCAACAAAGTAATAGGGAGTCAATTTACAAAGCATGGGAGAGATATAAGGACCTACAGAGGAAGTGCCCACACCATAACCTACCCAAGGAGTTCCTTTTGCAGACTTTTTACAATGGAGTAAACCCACCTACTAGAGGCATCATCGATGCAGCATCAAGAGGATCTTTAATGCGGAAGATGGTCGATCAAGTAGAAGAGTTGATCGAAGAGATGGCCAGTAATAGCTGCCTATGGATGAGTGAGAAAGGTAGGTAGCCTACAACATTTAGAGAGAAAAAGGGAATCATCGCGATCGATCAAATGATGGAGATGCAAGCAAAGATCGACAATTTGACGCGACAACTTAATGATATGAAGGTGTTGTACTAGGCTCAAGTTAAAGCCATACAAGTGAAGTGTGAGCTCTGTGGTCAGACAGACCAAGACACTGTAGACTATTACCTGATGAGAGAGGATAACCAGGAGTAAATGAACTATATGGGAGTATAATTTGGACGAGGAGGGGAAACAATCCCTACTCCAACTCATACAACTCCAAGGAGAAGAATCACCCTAACTTTTCCTAGTCAAACAGAAACAATAGAGGACAGTTCAGGCCTCAAGGGTAATCGAGCTTTCAGTAGGATAAAACAAGCTCGATGGATTCAAAGTTGGACAAAATTTTGGATAAGATCAGAGGCGAGGAGGAAGCACATAGGAGACTTGAGACTAAATTTGAGTAAGTAACAAAGAATTATGCCTCCTCTATACACAATTTAGAAGTCCAAGTGGGCCAGTTAGTGGAGGCCAGGTCAACTTAGAATGTTGGAACTCTTCTAAGCAACACTAAGTCAAATCCAAAGGAACATATCATGGTTCTAAGTCAGACCCAAGACTAGGAATTGGGAAAGGTGGAAGATAAAGAAGAAGGTAAAGTGGTCAAAGAGGCCTTTTCGACTGAGCCCCTGATCGAATCTCTTAATGTCACTCGGCGTGTATTTCTATTCCCTATTGCGCAATAATAAGAGTTATATGCAAACAGGGAAGCAGAAAATTACGACAGATTGAGCAAAATAAGGTTGAGGAAGTGAGAAGACTAGTACAGAAAAAGCTCAATTTACAAGATTCTGTCAAGAAGAAGGTTAAGGAGCAACCACTAGAAAATGACCCAACATCGCTAAGAAGAAAGAAAACCTAATGTACTTTTTCATCCCTTATAGTATCAACAGGATTATCATGGACAGGGCATTTATGGATTTAGTCACAAGTATAAATATGGTGCCCTACAAGTTTAGTCTAAACTTGGGGTTAAGAGAGTTAGTGCCCACTAATTTTTTGGTTAAAACGGTCGATAGAACATCACATAGACCGTTGGGAATTATACAAGTGTGCCATTAAAGATGGGTTAATTCATCTTTCCCGTGGATTTCTATATTTTGAAAATCAGTGAAGATGGGGACACCCTAATAATTCTTGTATGCTCATTCTTGGCCACTGCGCGCTCAATTATTGATGTTGATAGGGGCGAATTAACTCTGTGAATAGAGGAGAAATTGACATTTAAGGTAACTACAAAAGAGTACAGACCTCTTTCATCTTAGTGGATCTCATAGAACCCAAACCCCGAGGTGAATGGGAGGAAATAGAAGATCTAGGGAATGCTTTTAGGAAGAAGCGCTTGCGAAGCAGAAGGCGAGGAAAGGAAAATTATAAGGACGATGGTAACTGCAGTATGGTAGCTATAGTGCAAACATTGAGATTAATAACAACACTACCATCAAACTATTCATTCCAACCACCGTGAGCTTAAAGGAGTGTCAAGCTAGTGATGTTAAAAAAAGCGCTGCATAGAAGGCAACCCATGGAAAAATAGTTATTTGTTCATTTTATTCGAACGTTTGAAATTTTATAGTTAGAATTAGTTTGTTTTTGAATAAAATTATAAAAGGAGTAGGAATTTGGAATTATGTGGATGATCGTGCAAGCTTGAAAAGAGACATCAAAAAGGGTGAGAAAAGAATCAAGTAGTGGAAGTGAAAAGAGTGAAGAAAGAACAAAAAGGAACAAATTAGGAGTGGTAGTATGCTGCTGGCCATGACCGTGGCCTGCAATTAAGTGGGCGTTATATAGTAAACTATGCCATGATCGCGGCCTGGGACTATGCAGAAAAGGGAAAGGTGCGAAAAAGTTAAAACAACTTTACCGTTTTACCCTTTTTACCACCTATATATTCTGTTCTAACTTCACTTTCACTTTCACTTTCATTTTCATTTTATCTCTCTACAATTCAACCATTCAAGCACTGTCCCTTCTCTTTAGAATTTTCTAACCTCTAAATGTTTCCAATTTCTATCAAACCATGTCACACATTAATCAATCAGCCTGTCGGGAACCATATGGACGACAACAAGTTATGGGACAGGGACGACTAAACTGAGCAACAGACTTCAGAGCACCCTTCCCAATTTATACTGAGGAGGAAGTTACTCATTTTTGTTCCCTTCGCTCTAGACAAATTGTAGTTCCCAAATACTTTGACTTTGACACACCAGATAGGCTAAAATTACGTAAGTGAGTAGAACACCTAGCCGAGAGGATCCAGTGGGCTTAATTTATTTGATTTCAATTCCCTATTTATGAGAAGCTTACACTGGAATTTTTCACAACCCTAACCTTTGACCCCAAGAACATAAAAGAATTGTGATTTAGATTAAAAGGACGAGCATTTGAACTAAATGTTGAAATCATGTGCGAGTTGTGTGGATTCCCCGAATCCACCATCATCGATCAACATGATGACTTCCATCCTTCTCAATACTGGTAGAAGCTTACTGAAATTGAGTGATTCTATGCAAAGAATGCTCATAACAACATCATATAGTCCCATGAAGACTTGTTGCTACATAAATTTATATATCAGCTAGTCTTTGACAATACCGAAACTAACAAGTGTTCTACTGATGAACTCTTTATACTGTGATGCATGGACCATAATATTCCAGTTTGCACGTCCACCCATGTTCTCAATGCCCTTGCTACAACTCTACGAAAGTAGAGAAACTATCTTGGAATGGGATACATAGCGTCTGCCATTGTAGAACATTTGGTGTGGATGGGATTAGTGGTTCACCTCCCCGACTTCCTTAATCACCGTCATTTATTCCAAGATGAGATCATCCATTCCACAAACATGACATTTAGGGACATCAGCCAAACAATGCATGTTCAGATTAGGGCATGTTGGGTGAGCTCGAGCTCGACACCACCTCGACAGGCATAAGAAGAATCCACAAGTGAAGAATCCAAGGATGAAGAGGAAAAAAGAACAAGGTTGGAAGAAAGTGTTGGCTACAATCATAGAGACCAACAAGACACTTGCAGAGATGGCGCGAATAAGACACTTATAGAGATGTCGAGATATCAGATGGATCCATCAGTATTTCGAGTCTCAAGGTGTTCAATTACTGCCTCCAACACCATCACCACCTCTATCTCCTTAGGATTTATACCTAGCCTAATTTTTCTTTTCCAAATTAGTCTTCAGTTTTATTTTATTTTTCTTTTATTTTTATTTTTATTTGTTTACTGTCACTTTAATTTCTATTTTGTCTTTACTTATCTTATATGATGTGTGCCTCCTTCTCACAATAAGGATAATGTGTTGTTGAAGTGTGGGGAGGGATTCTGTGTTTTTGCTTTTGAATGTGATTTTGCATATTGTATGTTAGTTATTAGGTTGCATTATGTGAACTATTTGAATGTGTCAATGGCTTAGATTAGTGAAATTTTTTTAATTTTGATCATAGTCTAGTAGGTTGTGAATGATCATTAGCTTGCAAAATTAGTGAATTATGGATTTTGGATAAATATATAGCTTAATTAGGACTTAGTGTAAATTTAGCACCCTCTAGGTTATCACATTCATTCATAATTTGAGGCCCTTTAACTTAAGTAGCTTAACTAGTATTTTTTTTCATGAAAACGAATAGCTACAAACAACAACGTAAAAAAATTGCTAATAAATTACTATTTCACTGAACTTCGAGTTATGAATAGAGCTAGTAGCCAGTTAAAAATGTGATAATAGCTGAGTAACCAGATTAACACGCATCACAAATGTATGCCTTCGTGTAAAAAGGCTATAATGACGTTTCAACCAAGCTGTTAATGAATGACTTAGTCGAGTAACCGGATCGACATTCTTCACCAATGTTTGCCTCCAAGTAAATATATATATATATATTTATGTGTGTGTTTGTAACAAAAACCTACCAGAATTGTAATCAGCTTGAATTTTCATGATTTTGCAGGTTAATGATTAGATATAACTTGTCAGATTATGTTCAAGATTAAATTTATTTCATGAAGTTGTAGTCATTGTCTCATTTTTATATTATGTGCTTCGTGTTTATTATGTTTGTTATTTTGTTTTCTTGTTATTTAAGTGTGAGGATGCTGATAGTTCTCATTTGCATTATGTTTTAGGATTTAATTTGTTATGTATTTAGTATGAATTTGAGTGTTGAGTGTGTATTTAGGTTTTAATTATGTTAGTTTGTACGTTTAAGTGCTTTTATGGGTTAGTTGAGTTTCTGAGCTTAATTGTTATATTTTTGAGGTACTTTGATATGTTTATTAGTGTTTCAGGGTAAACGATGAAGAACGGAGAAGTTGCAAAGAATTTTGGGGTAAAAACATAGCCCATGATCGTGCACAATAAGCCACGATCGTGATATAAAGGGACAAGCTAGGGCAGCCAGGCCACGATTGTGCACTTTGGCCACAGTCGTGACAGAGAGCTAAGATCCAAGCCACGATTATGCACTCTAATCCATGATTGTGACAGAAAGGTTTAGGCATTGGCCACGATCGTGCACTTTGGGCCACAATTATGGCCTGCATTTGGCAGAAGCACTAACTTGAGTTTCGCAAGAATTTTTGGACAGTTTCGATCCCGACTTTAACTTAGAGTGTCAAAAGTATAAATACATCATTATGAGACAGATGCAACAGTGGTGGAGAGTCTGAAAAGGAGAGCCTTTATGTTAGCCAATTCTAGAAAAACCTAGAGAGAAATCGAGAGATTAAGGTGGGAGACAAAGGAAGAGAAACACAGAGAAGAAGCTTGACGCGAAGTACTTCCTAGAACAAGTGGTTTCCCACTGTCGCTACCTCCACAATTTCGTTCTTGACGTATTTTTGGTTATTTTAATTTTATTCATGTATAGAATTGAAATAGTCGTAGAGAATAGGATGTGTTGAATGTTGAGTTTTTATTTATACTCACCTTTGGGATTTTGATTTTTGAGATTAATAAAGTTTGATTGATTGTGTTTTTTTATTGATTTAATTGTGATTTAATTCTGTTCTTAATAACTTGGCAATAGACTGAGAAGGTGAGTTAAGTGAAAATAATCAAATTGGGATAATAAGAGTTAGATGATTTGATAGGTAAAGAATCGGATCAAACTGATAGAATCGTGTAATGAGAGATCGAGCATAAGTTCCAAGTAGGTTATTAGAAAATTTAGAACTAATTTAAGTTTTGGGTTAACTGTGAATTGAGAGATCACAATATAACTCGAGAGAGAGTAATTCACCCTAGGACCGTCTAGACCCATTAATTCAATAATTGCACAGTTGATTATGTTTTCGTTAATTTTAAATTAAAACCCCTTTCTCTCACTTAATAGTTTATAGGTTAGTTTTGGGATTGGTTTGTGTGACTTATTATCTTGTTTAGATTTCTGCAATTCAATTCTTGAAATTAATTATTTGATTGGTTTATTTTCTACATTGGTTATTTATTTTGAATTAATGTAGTTTAGTACGACCTTAGATTTTAGGACTAGCTTAGCCTTCCTCATGGAATCGATATCTTAGGGACTACGCGATCCTTGCGCTTACGAAATTTACCAAGGTTAATAAATATTAAAACTTAGCGTGTGTAACCTTGCGACCAATGCTCCAGATATCTATTACCTTGATGTCCCAACAATGTTTGGATACAGTCGCTCTATTGGCGCTTCTATATCATGCAATGCACATTTACATATATTACAACTATGCACAATTACATAAGTACTCATTTATGCGCATATGTATATATGTTAGCTACAATGCATGCTCAATGACAATACCAGGTATATTTCATTAATACACATCTTATAATCATAATAACATCTTCCAATAATTTTTTAACACCTAATACACTTCATTCACTTTAATCACCTAATTCATCATTAAATAGGGTCATTCAAGATCTCATTCAAGCCTAAATACATCATAAGAAAGTATCTTAACATTAGTTGGTTCAAACATCACTCAAAAGATAACCTTTCTACTTCATATGTCTGCTCACGATCATGGTGTCCCTACCACGATCGTGACAGAAACTTGTTAGACTAGCAATGATCGTGAAGGTTTTGCCATGATCACGACAGAACCATATTTTTCTAGGCCATGATCATAAGGTGAGGGCCACAATCGTGCCCTATAATTTCTTCCTCCCTTCACTCGAATTCAACATATATACTGACAAAATTTTCACTTTATTTATGAAAGTTCATTACATGCCAATTCAACCACCAAATTAGTTACATTAAAATCCACGAAACTCAACTCATTTGATTCATCATCTTTTACTTAATCTCATTCATTAATGAAATCCTATCTTAAATGCATTTCTAACTTTCTCCTTACTATATTCAAGGCATCTTATGTAAAGTCAATCATGTCTACTTCAGTTCCCTTTTATTCTTTCCTCATTTCTATCTCAATATCAAGCATAAAGCGATTTGTAACTTAAGGTTCACCAATAATATATAAAATAGAACATATCATCATCATTTTCTAGTTTATAAAATCCTTACTCCTTCCCATTCTAAGAGCATTATTAAACACCTTTCTTACACCCTTAATTCGCAACCTAATTAATCCATAATTTAGCCTATGCTCATAATTTTCATATTCTCAAAACAAGAACATAACATATACATTCATTCATCAACTTCCTACCTTCATTATTAACACAAAAATAGAACATAATCACATCTCTTCATTTTTCAACTTTCAACACTCATTTGACCACCACTTTCATTATTAATCATCTCAAAATCACCTCTAGGATAACTCATACTTTATCACTCATCATTACACAAAAATAAGACATAACCCTTCTTACTTCCTCATCCATGTATCATCATATTTCAACTTCTTTTTCATAATTATTCATCCCTTAAACTATCATCATAACATAAACCTCTTTATTTTTACACCCACATTAAAGCATATATGAAGCTCCATGATCATGGTCATCAAATCTCAAATCATTTATCATATTTGATTCATTTGCAACTAACCGATCATCAACATGGAGGTAGAGTAGGTTAGGTTTTCTTGTGGTAAGAGGATGAAGATAATAAAATGGAAGTAGCAAGTGAAAAATGAGGACAAGGTTTAATGTTGATGGAGGTGTGTAAGTGTCGTGGAAGTGAAGAAGATTGAAGAAGATGAAGAAGATCACAAAGAGAAGAAGAAAGCAAGAAACAAAACAATTAAAATGGTCTTTCAATATTAAAAGAATCGTGGGTGAGTGTGGCAAGGCAAGTGACACTTGTCACTTACCACTTGTCACCCCATGGTTCCAATTGGTTCTCCTTAATAGCTAGTTCATTTGCCTCCAATTTCTAATCTAATTGTCTCCCAATTTTCTATGAAATTGGTCATTAAATTGTAAAGTCATTTATTAAAATTTCTACTGCCATTTGAATCTTATTTTACTACCTTTTGTCAATTGACATTCTTCCTAGTCCCAAAAATACTCAAAATTTCATAAATTTCTAAATTTCCACTAAAAATTCTAAATCAACATTTATACTCACCAAATAGATTTTCAAGACATAAAATCCACAATTTATATCATAATCACATTAAAATCAATTATACCCAGAAAATGTCAAATAAATGCATGCATAATCATTATAATGTATGCAAACATTAACATTCACATGTGTGTGTATACTATATTATGCATGAGCATGAAATGTACTTTCTAACTTCTCAATAATGTCTCTCATATACAATATTCTAGGGTTCTATCCCATAACATGAGAAATTGGGATGTTACATCTTCAATGTTCAAATAAGAAAACAAATTTGTTTTTGGTTTTCTAAGTTTAAGTATACTTAGGTTTCCAAACTAATTTTTTTGCTAAATCACCCTCAAACTTTTAAGAAAGTAGTGTTTAAATTTTATTTTTCATCACCAATTACAAGTGACCAATACGTACCTTCTATTAGTTTATAATCTCTGTAAAAATGGTTGTTGGATGGACAATTTAGTGGTGGTACATATTATAATCATTAAACTAGTAAAAGCTTCAAACATTATAATATGCTTCTCATTAGAAAATAGATATTGGATGGACATTTTGGTGATGGTACATATTATAATCGTTAAACTAGTAAAAGCTTCAAACACCATAGTATGCTTCTCATTAGAAATCATGGTTGAAAACTAGCTTAAAGGAGTCTTGTGAATTTGATACAACTTGGAGGAGTTAAATTTAACCTAATTTTCTTTGGTAGTCTTACAGAATTTAAAACATTTTTAGAGCTTATGCACTTTCATTCATAAGGTTGAAACTTTGGAGTCTTTAGTAGCAACATTGAAGCTAGGTAATTGATTGCAGTGATTAAATTTTCAGTTTCACAAGGTTGAAGAATTTCATCAAAGGTTTCAAAATATTAGCGTTTAATCATTATTCTATTTTAGTAAAATTTGATGCATTCATCTAGATTTTGTAAATAGGTTTGCTTTTATAAAATGTTATTTAACAAAATCCTCTATACATTTCATTAAATTCATCACATTCATGTTATTGATGAACTATTAAGTTGAAAAATAATTTTGAATTCTTATTTAAAGTCCATTCTCATCTCTTATTTTATATGTATTTTTGTGTATTATATACTATTATGTCGTAGAATCGCTTATATTGGATAATTGGTTAGTATATCTATTTGATAAAAATAATAGATAGTAAATCTTTTAAATCAATAGAAGCAGGCGTAGTCAAAATGTAACACCCCATTACCCTAGAGTACGTACCGGAACGCCCGTGGGTCATTCCGACACATAACCTAAGATAATGGAGCGCTACGTGAAA
>JAOTJB010000004.1:13640062-13660987 GCA_027123815.1 Erythroxylum minutifolium | reverse complement strand
CCGAAGATCTACCTAGATAGGGAGATGAAAGAATTCATAGATATGAAGTAGGGAAGTCTCTCTGTAGCTAAATATGATATAAGATTCAATAAGTTAATAGAGTATGGAACTGCATTGATTCCGACTGAGAAGGAAAAGTGTAGGAGATTTGAAGATGAGTTGAATGTGGAGATAAGGACGAGGTTAGCCATCACTAATTTGAGCAGCTTTATTGAGTTAAGAGTTGCCTCGATCCAGATAGAACAATTACTGAAAGACGGATGAGGAGAGTATAGACAAGGGTTTAGAATGAAGAGACCTAGTGAGTCTCAAGTTGATTCTAGAAGAAGATTTAGTAAATTCCATAATAGATCTTTTCGGTCACCGACTAGATTAAGATAGTTAGGATTTAAATAGAGGGATAGTTTTGTATAGACTGGCAGTGGAAGAGGTCCAGTATCTAGACAAATGCCTAACTGTGAACATTGCATAAAGAAGCATAGTGGGGAATGATGGAAGTTATTGGGGGCTTGTCTTCATTGTGGTTCCTTCAAACCTATATCAGAGATTGTCTCACAGGAATGAGAGGAGGATCAGTAACTAAGAAAATTACCCAATAGAGCAGAGCTAGTGGATCTGGACAGAAAGGTAGAGATAGAGGCAGAGTCAGTTCAACTAGTCCTATTGTCAGGATTGAGGTGCGGAGTAATCAGCCTCAGTCTTAGGCCAGGATTTATGCCATCACCAGACAGGAGCCTCAGAACTCCCTAGATGTTATAGTGGATATGTTAAAGGTTTTTTAATTTGAAGCATTTGCATTAATAAATCCAGGATCTACACATTCTTTTATCACACCACATATGGCATCTAAACTGCATTGTGAGAGAGTTATTGGAATGTGGCTTATAAGTGATTACACCAGTAGGTAGTAATATAATTATTGGTAAAGTTTGTAAAGGATGTATGATTCAGGTTGATCAGACAAAATTGAAAGTAGATCTGATAGTATTACATTTAAAAGAGATAGACCTTATCTTAGGTATGGATTGGTTGACTGCTTATAGGGTTGTAATGAACTGCTACACTAAGGAGATAATTCTTGAATCTCCTATATTTCGAGATATTAGTCAAGCAGTGTTAGCCAGAATGATCTCGTCCGTGAATGATTTTAGATTGATTCAAGGTGGATTTGAGGCTTACCTAGCCTATATAGTTAATACCTATATTGAGCAGATAATACATGATATTCCTATTGTTAGGGATTTCCTAGATGTGTTTCCATCTGAGTTATCTAGTTTACCCCCAGATAGGGAGACAAAGTTTATAATTGACCTAGTTCCAGGTACTGCTCCTATATCTATTCGTTCATATAGGATGGCACCTATAGAACTTAAAGAACTTAAGGTTCAATTACATAAGTTATTGGATAAGGGTTTTATCAGACCCAGTGTGTCACCATGGGGAGCTCCAGTTTTATTTGTGAAGAAGAAAAATGGAAATTTAAGGTTATGCATTGATTATAGATAGTTGAATTGGGTGACAATTAAGAATAAGTATCCTTTGCCGAGGATAGAGGATATACTTGAGCAGTTACAAGGAGCTCAGGTATTCACTAAACTAGATTTGAGATCAAGGTACTATCAGTTGAAGATAGCAGAAGCTTATGTACCGAAGAGTGCATTCAGAACTAGATATAAGCACTTTGATTTTATGGTGATGCCTTTTGGATTAACAAATGCTCTAGCTACTTTTATAGCCCTGATGAATAAGGTATTCCAACCTTATTTATATTTTTTCGTGTTTGTATTCATAGATGACATTTTTGTGTATTTAAGGAGTAGAGAGGAACATTTTGAGCATTTGAGGTTAGTCTTAAAAATAATAAGAGAGAAGCAATTGTATGCCAAATTTAGTAAATGTGAAAGTATTCTTGGGTCATATAATGTTTGGACAAGGCATACAAGGGACCCAAAGAAAGCCGAAGCAGTAATGAAGTGGGAAGCTCTGAGAAATGTATCTGAGATCCGAAGTTTCCTTAAATTAACCGGCTATTACAAGAGATTTATCAAAGAGTTCTTACTAATCTCAGTCCCTTTGATAAAACTTATGAGGAAGAATGTACCTTTCAGATGGAATGATGAATGCAAAAGGAGTTTTGAGGAATTAAAGCATCGGTAAACTGTAACACTGGTATTAACTATTCCATCTGGATTTGGTAGATATGTGGTGTGTGGTGATGCTTCACACCAGGGATTAGGATATGTTATGATGCAGTATGGCAGAGTGATTGCATATGCATCGAGACAGTTAAGGTCTCACAAGTTCAATTACCTAGTTCATGATCTAGAACCTGCTGTAGTGGTATTTGTTCTAAAAATTTGGAGACACTATTTATATGGAGAAACATTTCAGATATTCACTGAACATAAAAGTTTAAGGTATTTATTGAGTCAGAAGGAGTTGAATATGAGACAATAGCGATGGATAGAATTGCTGAAAGATTATGGTTACACGATAGAGTATCATCCTGGTAAAGCTAATATGGTAGCTGATGCATTAAGTAGAAAATCCAATAGCAGTGTGACTTAAGTATAGTTATCGAGGTTACCAAACCTAGTGCAATTGAGAGCATTGAATGTTAAGTTGAATTTTTGGTAGAATGAGGCATTGTTAGCTACATTGAAACTTAGGCTGATGTTACTTGAACAGATCAGAAAAGTCCAAAGTAAGGATCCAAAATTTGTGAATCTTATTGAGAAGTTGAAAGTGAATCTAAATTTTGAGTTTGAATTGAGAACTGAGACATTGTGGGTGAAGCAGAGGTTATGTTTACCTTATGCGGATGATTTAAGAAAGAAGATTTTGGAGGAAGCACATATAGTCGTCTATGTTATGCATCTTGGTACTACAAAGATGTATAATATGTTGAAACAACATTTTTGGTGGCCAAAGATGAAGAAGCAAGTGGTTGAATGTGTGGCTAAATGTTTGACTTGCCAACAAATTAAGGCAAAGTATTAGGCTCTAGTTAGGAAGTTACGGTCATTGCCTATTCCGAAGTAAAAATGGGAGAGAATTACTATGGATTTTATTATGGGTTTGCCAAGGACTTCAAGGCAACATAATTCCATATGGATCATTGTTGACCGATTGACAAAGTCAGCCCATTCCTTACCAATGTGGGAAAATAATACACTGAGTAAGTTAGCCCGGAGGTATGTGAATGAAGAAGTGAGATCACACGGGGTCTCGATATCCATTGTATTAGATAGAGATCTTAGATTTAGCTCAAGATTTTGGAGAAGTTTACAAACAGCTTTGGGTATGAAGTTGAACTTTAGCACAATATTTCATCTTCAGACAGAATGGCAGAGTGCGAGAACAATTAAGACTGTTGAGGATATGCTCAGAGCTTGTGTTTTGGAGTTTCAAAGAGCATAAGATCAGTATGTGGCTCTGATTGAATTCTCTTATAATAATCATGATCACAGTAGTAGCAGTATGGCTCCATATAAGGTGTTATACGAGAGAAAGTGTCGTTCGCCTTTGTATTGAGATGAAGAGGGTCTAAGAATTATCAAAGGCCTAAAACTGATTCAAGATACTATTGATAAAGTAAAATTGATCCGTAATATAATTAAAGCAGCGCAAGATAGACAGAAGAGTTATGTAGATTAGCACCGGAGAGATATAGAGTACCGAGTAGGAGATAAAGTGTTTCTGAGAGTAGTGCCTTGGTGAGGAGTGCTAAGATTATTGAGAGAGTTGGACCATTAGCTTATAAGTTAGCCTTACCAATTGAGACGTCTCATATTCACAATGTGTTTCATGTGAGTATGTTTAAGAGATATTGATCTGATCTAACACATATGTTACCGACTCAAGAGATTGAAATTTCTAGTAATCTGAGTTATATAGAGAAACCGGTCAAAATAGTGTGTTATCAGAATAAGAAGTTGAGAAATCAAGTGATTCCATTGGTGAAAGTTCTTTGGAGAAATCATTCAAATGAAGAAGCTACTTAGGAAACAAAGGAGAACATGAGGAATCAGTACCCCCCATCTGTTTGAACAATCATGTAAGAATTTCAAAGATGCAATTTCTTAAGGGGGAGAATTGTTATATCCCATTTTTCCATTTTAAGGGTTAGGACATAGGATCCAATACCATGATACATAAGAAATAGTATTGAGAAGTTAGGAAAGGCATTTCATACTCATGTATAACATTAGCATATACACACGTGAATTATGATTTTTGTACACATTATAGAGACTATTTATGCACTTAATTAACACATTCCAAGTATAAAGGTTTAATATGATCATAATGTGAATTATGAATTTTTGATCTGATGGTTTCAATTATTAATTTCGAAATAATTTGTCAAAATTGGGAGACTTATGAATTTATGTGTATTTTTGGACTAAGAAAAATGCCAAGTGACAAGACAAATCGATAATTGGCAGTAGAAATGAGTGACACATGGCAATAGAAATAAATGACAAGTGGTATTAGGATTATTTGACAAGTGGCATAGAAAATTGGGTGACAATTGGTATAGAAATTGGGAAATAAATGGACTAATTATTAAAAGAGCCAAGTGGAACTATAGGAAGGTGACAAGTGGCAAATGACAAGTGTCAGAATACTTACCACTCACCACTCATCACCTACGACACTTACATTAAAAGACGACTATTTTCATCTTTCATTTTTCTTTCACTCTTGTTACATGCTTTCATCTTCTTCATCTTATTCACTCACAATACTCACTCTCACCCTCACGATCTTTGATTTTTTAGAAACTCCAACACTTGCCACTCCAAGACCGTTGTTATCTTCTTCATCTTGTTACTAAAAAACCTAATCTTTCCTTCTTGAAAGATGATCACTGCGACAACTAGTTATCTTCACCTCGTTGATGAAAACCTAGCCTATTCTACCTTAAAAGTTAATGATCATGTAGCATGGAAGAAGTTAGGTTTACGTGATGTTTTGAAGAGCTTTGGAGTTTAACAAGTAAGTACATTATTCATCTTCATGGTTTGTTTTAAATGAAACATATATGATGATCTTTCGTGATGATTGATAGTGAAAATGGTGTTGAATGATGAGGTTGTGTTTTGATTATATATAGATGGTGAACCATAGTTTATGAGTTGTTATATGGATGTTTTTATGATGGAATTGAGGTGAGAATGAAGTGTTTTCAAATATGGAAAAGTTAGGATTGCATGTATGATAGTATAAAGTGAATGATAACGAAGTAAATGAGTAGATTTTTGTGGGATTTAATGCAACCAATATAGTAGTTAGATTAGCATGAAATGAGGTGGCATAAATGAACATGAATTCTGGATATTTGAAGTGTTAGTGATGTTTTTAAGTAGGTAAAATTCGTGGAAAATTGGGGAAAGGAGGACAGGGCATGATCATGGCACTCAACTCACGACTGTGGTCAGTTACATTAGCTTCTGTCACGATCGTGGGAAGGTCCACCACGATCGTGGGCAAACCTTGAATTGAAAATTTCTATTTGTGTACATGTTGAACCAAATAAGTTTAAATTGGTGTATTTAGACTTGATTGAAGCTTAAAATGAACCTAGTTTGTGGTTGAATAACTTGATAAAGTGTTTGATATGTTTAGGTTGTTAATTGATGATTATATCTTAATGAATGGATTGATTTTATCATGTATCCAAATCTGGAAATTTAGAGATGATTAAGGATATAAAAGTGTTCGTAGAAATGTAAATGTGATCCAAAGGATATGAGTAAGGTATATTAGGTATGAATGAATGAGAATTTGGGTATTGTCTAATCATATAATACTAGAATAACATTGGTGAATGATTGATTGATGAAATGAGAATAATCAAATATATTTGAGGTATAAGCCTAAGTGCAAGCTAGACTTATACAAGTTATAAGGTTTGAATGATCAGGAATACCCGAAAATGCAATTGAGCATGCATTATATATAACACATAAACATATGTGTATGAATGAATACTTATGTGATTAACTAACTTAGTAATCTATATAAATCTGCGTATTGAATGGTTTAGATGTACAAGTCGAACGCTAGCATCTAGAAATTTCCTATCCATCAAGGTAATAACTATATGGAGCTTACTATGAGTAACCTAGATGTTTCTTACTAAGATTTATTGTAATTGCTTAAATTTCAATTATTGAACTGGTACTTATGTGAATATGATAATTATGGACATTGATGGTTCGAAGAGTTCGATAATTGGGAATGTATTGGAAATGTTCTGATTGTATATGAATCTGACAGAAATATATGTTCTCATTCTCAATAAAAATGTTGAATGCCGGACTTATGTCCAATGAATATGAAAATTGATTGTTTCTGAAATGAAGGAAAATTGTTGAGAATGTAATATGTGATTTGATGCATTTCATTATATGATATGCATGATGAGTCAAATTAGAAATTATAAACTCTTTAGGTTTAGGGCTTTACATCTTTAAATATGTGGTTATCGTCCTCAATTGTATATCAAGCTATTAGGTTTCTTTTAATATCCACATCACTAGAGAATATCACAAAACAGGAGCTGATGCATCAACTTAGAAGATCATAATTTAGAATTTCAACTCAACAATTCATGACAATGGATTCAGATATGCTTCCTCTTTTATGTATTGATGATTTAACATGAGATTGTGATCCGGCCAATGTTCAGTATAGATTAAGGTTTAATACAACATTATCTTCCTTGATCATTTAACAGAAAAACTACAAGCCACAAGTTGCATCGGGCAATGGGTCCAGTGACCAAAATTAACAGGTAAAATGGAGCAAGATTAGCATTTGATCATTATTCTTTGTTGAACTTCAGTTTGAGAGGCTTCCATTGCTTTTGGGGAGTATGACCATAAGAAAGGCTTGCACGTTTAATAACATGTTCACAGAAATCTAAAGGTTGGTCACTTTTTTTGTGGTTTTCCAAGTCCAATCGAATTTATAAGTTCTCAAACAAGAATTGAATTGTTAACCGAAACAATTGTCAATTTTCCGTATATGAAATGAAGGCGAATCCTGTTAGAGACAGCATGTAGGAGGAGAGTCGATGCCTTAAAAGAAGGCTCACATGTAGACCATAATATGAACTAATGGAGAAACTCTGTTGATCACTAGATACAGTGGAGTATGTTAGGACCTCTCAGTTTTAGGAGTAACGTTCTGTTCAAGAATTGCTCTCTTGCCAAGGGCCTCAATTGCTTCAAGTACACATCAATACTCACCACTCCCCGCTCGAGTGCCTCGTACAGTGCATCTATCACATCCTCAATGCCCCTCTCTGTAGCCAAGCAATCAATTTCCGTTTTCGATTCTTCATCAGTACCTTGAAAAACATTCTCTATTTCATCTCTGCACCTGCTCAACTCTGGTTTTGCATCATTCACTCGCAACCAGTTAATCAGTACATCAGATTCATTCGTTAAGGCCATCACGCTTTCTTTCAAATTCATGTTCTCATGGTCAAGTCCTATAATCATTGCTGTGATGATATCATCTCGCTTGACCATTTCTTCATTCAACTTAGAAAGTTGCTCCATTTCTTCTTCGTGTTTCGCTTGTAGCACCATCATATCATAGTGAAGCATACCCGAAAGTCGGTCTAAAGCTTCCATCCTTGAAGCAAGCGAGGGGTGCGTGAAATTTGCAGATGGCAAGTAAGCAAAGGGATGATCATGGGAGAAGATTTTAACAAGGTTATGCACGAGTTCACTGAGATTCCGTTTTGGGAATAACCAAGTTTGGAGATACGGAGAAGTAACGACACCTGACGAAGCGTCAACAAAAGGGTGACATTCATGAATCGGAGACATGGAATTTGATGAGGCATACACTAAAGGAGCCTTGTAAGGGTAGTTTTCGTGGAGCCAAATGGTGAGCGTTATAAGAGGTGTGTGGTTTGAGATGTGGAGATCACCGTTAACATATAAGAGGTTGACGATGGTGCCATCGTTATGGAAGAATGTGTCCGTGGAAGGAGTGAAAGTGGGATGGTCTTGGATCAGTGAAAGGAGGTGCTTTCTTATGAGCCACTTCTGTTTAGGATCAGGATAGGACAGTGCAGAAAAGCCGGTGCGAGAAAGTGCAGTGTCAATGAAATGAGTAGTGAATGTTGGGGCCATATTTGCCGTTCAAAAGCAGAGAGCTTGATTAATTGAATTTCACCAACTAGGTGTGATCTTTGCTAGTACTTGAAACCAAAAGAAAGACGAGAGAACCTATAGAACTATTCCGACTTTTGCGGGCGTTGGTGCGTTTCTAATAGTAGAGTCCTACTATGACTTTATTTTAATCACAATTAACCACCAAAATGATATTTGTTTTTTCCATTAATGTTTCGATATATATTTTTCTTTTTTATAGTCAAAACGTGTTTTATCAAATCTAATCTGCAATTAGATTAGTCAACCAACGAACCAGTTCCAGTGTTTGATCAGCAATTACTAAGAAGTTTCATTCCTAGTTGTAAACTGCTGTCGCCTATGATGTTATGTTTTCTCCTAATTGCATATTATATGCCCAACTGATATTTTACGCAGAAACAAGCGCTTCACTTCAATTAACCTATTGACTTCATTTGATTTATTGATGTACACTAAACAATACTTTATCTTCAAGCATATAAATAAAAGTTAGGTAACTGTATTAAATTGTAATAGTTGAAGGATAGTGAGGAAAGTATTCTTTTAAGCATTAGGTGAGGTGGATACATTTTTTTTACCGGTGAGACCGAATCTGGAGCAGACAAACGTAGACTAGGAACGATCATACGTTGGGCTGTTAAACTGGACATTTAAGGCTCATACTATAGCAAGGTGCAAGGGAAGAATTAGCAATTGAACGGAAATATAGGGCAGATACTATCTGTTTGATGGAATTGGCTTCAAGTGTCAAATATTGACTTCTGAATAACAGGCTTAACGAATTTTTTATTGTTGGAAATTTTTAATTGAAAGAGAGGAGTGGTAGATGGTTGGACATAGGTTGTTTTGCCAAATTTTGCATTATTTCAACATTTATTACTGAAGTAATATTTGAAAAATAAATCTGGCCAATATTGATATAATTAACGCCTAATTTTATGATCAAAATTGATTTTACATACATCAAATTTGGGGTTAGCATTTGGTTCTAGGTTCAACTCAATCTAGTTCATATTTTGCGTCTAAAACCTATGTTGATCGAGTTTGATCCTAGAAGGATTAGGTCAACCCAGTCTAACTCGGTCCAAAACGACGCTATTTTGTTTAATAATTGAAGAATTAATTGATTAAAATAATATTATCTTTTTTGAAATTCGGTTCAAAGAAAATCAAGTCAAACTTGAGTTTGTTGTCAATCCTACTAGAATTTCCAATTTCTATTAGTAAACATAAAGAAAAAGTCTTAATACCTAACAATAATTTCCATAGACAAGCACCATAAAAAACATATTTAATGCTTGTTCATCAATTTCAACAGTGAAGATCACACATTGAATAGAAATTCATTTTAAATTTGGAATACATGCAAGGCAAATCATTGGAAAATTTATAACCAAGGTCCAAAATGCAGAAATTACATCCATTTTATACAAAGATGGATATAGCCATAATTCATTCGACCCAAATAAGTTGGATATAAACAATTAACCCTCTAAAAGAAGTGTACCAAAAACAATTCTACTACGAAATGTCATTTACATTCTATTGACTTCAATTTTAAAGTTAGTTGCTTATTAATTGGAATTTTTAATAACCTTGTGCTTTCAAACTTTGCTCTTGCAATTAGCATGATGTGATACTTAGGATACCCTTCTACATATGCCTCATTGGCTAGAATGAAGTTGAATATTATTTAGATCAACCGACCCAAAAATTATCTTCATCATCAATGTTGAAGTTAAGGCAAATAGCTATGATTATGAGTAACTGGTTAGATCTCCAGCTGATGACTAAGGTTATCTTTTGGAAATTAATCTATAGGGTCAAGAAGAAATTGTTGTTGTTATTGGATCTCATATAGTTGCACTGGACTATCTAGTATTCATATAATATTGATAATGAATTCATGAAATAAAGACATATAGAAAATTTAATCATTGATAACAATCTAAATTTTAACTTGAATAAAAGGAAGTGGACTTTTTCTACACTTTTGCATTCTCTTTTATTGTGACCAAAATTTTCACATCTTTCACACAATTGAAATTGACCCTTTTATGATAATCTTTAAGGAGTCTTCACTTCCTTTGTTTCATTTTTTCTCTAGTTTGTCTGCATTATTATGCATTGCTCTTTCTGCTGGAGGATGAATTTCTTCATAAATGTTAGGTAGATAGAGTTTTTATCCTTTAATTGGTTGCAAAAGATTTTCATAAACTTCCATAAACCTATCTTTATAGTAACATCGATCCACATAAGCCTATGGTTGTTACTTGGTATAGAATATCATTAATGAAATGAGTGTAAGGGTATCAATAGAGTTCTCACTCCCTACAACTGCATGTGCTTTTCCTTAACAATTGGACTATATGTATATCATGTCTATTTGTAACTTGATATGTCATATTTCCATTTCAAATGACTCTCTATTTCGTTACATTCAATTTATTTTTATTCAAATTCTTCACCACTTCAGGTGTAATTTTTTCCTTCCATATTTTAACTTGTTCCTTTATATTTGAATGTCACTTTATTATCGTTGTCCTAATAGTCTCCAAAATACCGATGATAAGATAATCTTTGATCACCAAAATCTGAGAGGAGAATTTCTCATTTTTATTCTTACACATAATTTTACATTTGAACTTAATACTTTAGAAAGGTGATCAATGCTAATTAGGTTATGTTTATAGCTTAATTTTAAGAGAATTCTGCTTGAAGTTTGATGATGATGATATATATATATATATATATATAAGAATGTTTGTTAACATAGACTCTTGTTCATAACACAGGTCAAATATGGACCAGTGTTTTGACTTGTATTAGTCCCTAATCTATTCTACTTCTTCAATAATTTGGCATATGAATAAATATATCTTAAATATGGGCACATGTTTATGGCCTTTAGACTATGTTCTTAAGATGAACCCTTGAATGTGAGATAAAGGAGTTACTAAGCTAAAATAGGTGTAATACTAACCTGTGTTTGTGACCCATATTGATGGTGAAGAACAAGGGAAAAATACGAGTTTATGTTGGAGATGTATAGCTCGAGATTTTTTTGATTTTTAAGGTTTTGTGAGAATGAAAGGAGCCTTGGTTTATTAAAAAAAGGGGAGAAAAAAGCAATCATAAGGAGTTGAATAAGAGCATCTTAATACAAGAATGAAGGAACTTTGGAGCAAATGTGAGGATCCCATCAAGATTTAACCATAGAACATCAAGGTTTCAAGATTTATCGAATACTTTCTTTTATTTTATTTTCTTTCTTGATTATTGATTGTTTCTTTTACCTTAATATGGACTAAATTAGAATGTATATCTAGATAAGATGAACCTAGAACTATTTCATTGGATTGATTTTTAATTTAATGAAAGATTCTAGTTTTATTGCGAATTTGTTTATGATTACTATTCGTGATTGAATTGAAATATGCTAGTGCTTTAATTTAACTTCATATTTCACATCTAGGGATTGAGGAATCATATTTAAGAATAGATCATTGTATGAATGATAATAGTTGCATGGAATCCTAGATTTAAGACTATATAAATCTTTTGGGTTAGAATCAAATCTATCAAGAAAATTTATAAAAAATTAATATGTTCTTAGAAGTTTTGATCAAAAAGATATTTTAATAAATTAACTTAAGGATATGGGTTTCTTTTCCCTTCCTTTCCTAACCTAGTCATGATATATATATACCTTACACATGTCTTATGTGCAATAGAAGACAATATAACATTTTTTCTACTCTCATAAGCCACTAAAAATTTTAAAAAAAATTGTTAGAAAATTCATAACATCAATTGTACAAACTTTAAGCAATTGGAAAAAATAATTTTTACATATCATATATCTTTATGATTCCAATCCCATCTACAAACTCTAAGTTAATGGTGAATTACTCAATTAACCGTGTTTAATTATCAGTATTCTCTACCTCACCAATTGTCTATGCAATGGGATATATGTCATAGTTATGATTAATTCCTATGGGACTTAAAATTAGTCCATAGGTCTTGGTCCTTAAGAAACAATCATTCATGCCAATTATAGAACTTAATTTTTCACTCCTTTTCCATAGCATCAAAACATACAGACATCCTTCTAAATTCCAATCTATCTTCTTGTTCATTTTTCCCAAACTGAAGCTTGATTATAGAACATGGATTCATATCTTTCAAATCACTTACATAATTATAAAGTTTTCATTGGCATCTTTTTTAGGGACTAGAATATTAGGAAGTTATATTCTTAATAATAAGCTAATTATTTTTCTTTTTTATTTTGTATTTATTTATTTTATAAATTTCTTTCTTAAACTTATGTTTTTTATCTGAGTTTTAGGATTTAGTTACTTTGGTTTATGATCAGAAGTACTGTAAACTTCCATTTAAGCTAAATTTAGAAATTATAAGGAATTTATTTGGGAATTTATGGGAGACAAACCTAGAAATTTTGAGATTCCTACAATTATACATAATGGCATTACTAGGAGAACATCGCATTATAGGGGATTATGCTAGACCATCGCTTATATAGACTAAATCTAGTATTATTAGGCTACAAGTGGTGGCTAAAAATTTTGCAATCAAGTCTAACATAATGGTTCAACAACTTGTACAATTTAATAGCTGCTAGATGAGGATCCAAATGTGTTTTTTTTTTGAAGATTTGTGACACATTCAGTAATTAAAAGGTAAGAAGTTGTATGAGAGATCGAAGAGATGAAACGAATTATTAGGAAAGTGCCCTTATTTTGGACTCAATTAAGGATTATAGACAGAAACATTTCACTTGGGTTTGAGTTATTTATCCTAGCAATTGATCAATGCACTTTTGGTTGGGACTATTAGCTTTAAAACTCTTGAAAAATTTAAAAGCTTATTAAAGATATCGTTATAATTACCAGTGGAAGAATTTAAGATTGAAGAAAAAATTCAATTGGAATTTATAATATCAATATGATGACAACATTATAGGCAAAATTAGAAGCTTTAAGAAAGAAGATTGATAATATAAATTTGGCAGATCAATCAACATAAGTTACAAATTATGATATTTATAGTAGAAGACATTACAATCATGAATGTCAAGCACTTAACAACATGAGACAATCAACCAAGCTAGTATATTTTATAAGAAATCAGTCTCAATATCAACCCTATAATAATAATATAATCTGGGGTGAAGAAGTCATCCTAACTTTTTATGGAATAATGAACCTCCACTTGAATTTTAGTAGTTACATTAGTAGGAAAGGAATCCAAGTCTCAAAGAACTCGTTAAAAAATTTATTACTACATTTAAGGATTGTTTATAAAGTATTGTAGCCTTCCTTCAAAATCAATAAGCCTTCCACAACTTGGAAAACTAGATTAGATATGTTGCCTAGCAACATTGAGAAAATCTAAAGGAATAAGTAAATGTAATGACTTTAAAAAGTGGAAAGGAGAAAAAGTTGAAGAGAAAAAGACTAATGTATAAGAAAAGAATGATAAGGTGAAGAAAAAAGAGAATGATTAGAAGCCAAAGGACAAAATGGCCAAAGAGTATCCTTTGGGAACTTTATACTTAAGTAGGCTTAAGATAAATATAAAGCAAGATCAATTTGGTAAATTTTATACTTTCTTTAAAAAATTACATATTAATATACCCTTTGTTGACACTCTTTCGTAGATGCCAAAATATGTCAAGTAGTTAAAAGATCTCCTTTTTAACATAAAGAGACATGAGGAATTATTGATAGTGACATTAACTGAGTTATGCTCTATCATCTTATAGAACATGTTACCCTAGAAACTCAAGGATCTAAAGAGTTTTACTATCCTTTATAATACTGTTAGTTTTTCAATTGTAAGACATTATCAGATCTAGGAGCTGGTATTAATTTGATACATTATGATATATTTAAAAGATTAGGATTACATGAACCTAAACCAACCAGGATGAGTATTCAATTAATAGATAGGTTAATTAGGTTTCCTAGCAATAATATAAAAGATATCTTGGTTAAGGTTAACAAATTTCTATCCCTTGTTGTAAAGAATGATGTAAAGGTTCCCTTGATCTTAAGATGACCTTTCCTAACTGCTACTAAGATTATGATAGATATGCATGATGGGAACTTCATCCTAAGGGTAAGGGATGAAGAAGCAACTTTTAGAATATTTAATTCCATAAAACATACCCTTGATAAAAAGATATGCTTATTTCTCTGTAGATGTGATTGATACTAAAATTTCTCATGTTTTACAGGAAATAGTTACAAAATATCCATTGGAGTCTTATATCATGCAAGAAGAAGAAACAGAGATGGATATCCTTATTCTAATAGAGCATATGGCATATTTGGACACTAATAAGCTATTGAGCAGGAGAAGGAACAATGAAGAGATTAAGAGATGAAAGAAGAGAAGAATCAAGCGTTCATTTGAGGAGCCACCAAGGTGAAGAACGTAAGTAAGGGGTCTAAATAAAAGACTTATAAAAGAGTACTTGTTGGGAGGTATCCTAAAGATTTAGGTGTTTTTATTTCAATAACTTTAAATAGCTTTAAGAATCTTTAACATTAGTTTTAAATATATTTTTGCATGATTTGATTTCTGTTATGTATGCTTGATGTCAAAAGCAATTTAAAGTCATGGATTTAAGCTTGCTTTGATGTTCTTTCATTGTTGGATCATAATACATAGTGTTAGCTCTTACTTCTTCTATAGCAATTATAGACCCTTTTATTACTAGAAAAGTATCAACCCAAATATAAGGGAGGAAATTATTATTATGCTTATTAATTTTGTTATAACTAGTTTAATAGAATATATTCTAAGAAAAATTTTAACTTTGAAATAATATTGATCGAGATAATTCATAATAAATTTTGGTTATTATTGTGATTAGATTTATTTAGACAAATATTCATGAGCATCGATGGTTAAGTTGATTTTAATTTGCTTCATTAATTACAAAAATAGATGTTTAATTTTTATCAAGATAATTTTTGTATACTTTGGACATACAATTAATTAAAAGTGAATTTTATTTAAGCATTTTCAATATCCCATAAAAAAGAGAAAAAATGTGTACTAATAAATGAGCATTAAATAAATTTAGGTAAAAATATTTAAGTGAAAGGGTAGTGCTAGTATTTATTTGAAATGGTGACCTAATTAAGTAACTTCAAGTATTTATGACAAAGTTTTTACTCTCACATTATAAGGCTACGTGACTTTTCAAACCAGCCTCTAAATACTCCTACGTTGATTTAAATTCATCGTTTTTCTTTTCTTTCAATAATGGTTATAAAAAATTTAAAGCATCATTTCCATATATATTTGATTTATACATTAGGTTGAATTTTGTGGATTAAGCTAAAGTTTGAGGGATGATGGAGTTTAACTAAATTTATAATTTGATATGAGTAACTAAATGCCTGTCTATTTGATGAAATTTACAATTGAATAAATAATGAAGAGTCTTTATTGGTTGATAGATTTGTCTTTTTTTTCTTAAAATTACCACATATTTAAGTTAAGAATGATGAAATTGATTTGCTTAAGAATAAGCAAAAGCTTAAGTGTAGGGGAATCTCATAAATGCTAAATAGTTTATTTTTTAGTATGATTAAATAGTATTTTGTTTAAACTTTAATGATTTTTATATGATTTAGTACTTTATATTGCATATATTTTGTTTACAAGCCTTATTTTTGGCTCATCATTAAAGAAGGGAAATTTCGGGTAAATTAGAGCCAAATTAGAGAAATTTTGGTATGATCTTGGATGAAAATGAGTTGAACATGGATTTATGTTCAAAACAATATAAAAATATGGACCAGGGATCTAAAACTATATTATTCCCTGATCCGTTTTGGTTTTTTGATAACCTCGCATATAAAGGAACATATCCTAAGCATAGATCTGTGTCTATTACCTTCAGACCCATATTCATAAGATGAACCCTCAAATGCATGATAGAGGAGTTATTAAGCCTACAAAGGTGTAATAGGGACTTATGTTTGCAACTTGTATTGACAATAATTTTTAAACAAATCAGTGTTATTTACTTTAGCAAAGAACATGAAACAAATATGAGTTCATATTAGATGAGACTTTTTGGAATTTTAAAGTTCATGCGAATAAAAAGAAGTTTAGGAATTAAAGAAGAGGAGAGAAAAGAGCAATCACAAGTAGCCAAATTAGAGTGTCTTAGGTAGAGATGAAAATGGGCTAAGTTGAGACAAACCAATTGCTAGCTTGACCATTAGGGCACAACCCAAACTCAGTCCAAAAAGGGAATAGGTTTTTTAGAATAAACCCCTAAACTTGAGCCAAGCCCAAATCTTAGTTTGACCAGGTCAAGCGCGTTAACTTTTGGTTATGCTTTAAACCTCCTACCATCCCTAGTCTTAGGACAAAAATGAAGTAACTTTAGACCAAAGGAGGGGCTTCTATCAAAATTCATCCAAAGAGCATCCAAATTTCAACATCCATAACAATACTTTCTTTATCTTTTTTTCTGTTTTATTATTGTTGGTTTCTTTTACCTTAATATGTATTAAATTACGATATATGTCTAGATATGAACCCTGGAACTATTGCTTTATATTGATTATTTGATTTAATGAAAGAACTAAGTTTTATTTTGAATTGTTCATAGTTAGCTTTGGAGCAACTGGTAATCTTACTCCTTTGTGACTAAAAAGGTCACAGGTTCAAGTCATGGAAACAACAATTTTATAAATGCAAAGGGAAGGCTACATACAATTGATGTCCCTCCCCTAATCCTCATAAAGTAGGGAGCCTTGTGCATTGGGGTGGTTGTTATTATTGTTATTATTTTCATGGTTACTACTTGTGATTAAATTCAAATATGCTAGAGCTTTGATTCAATTTTGGATTTCATATATAGGGATTGAGAATTTATATGTATGAATAGATCATAACATGAATAATAAGAGTTGTAGGGAATCTTAAAGATAAGAATATATAGATGTTCTAGGTTAGAGTCAAATCTACTAAAGAGATTCATCGAACAAGTTAATGTGTTTTTAGGAGTTTTGATTATAAAGAGATTTCAGTCAATTAACTTAAGGATAGGTGTTGCATTCTTGAGAAAGAATATGGTCAGAATTTTTGGAATTTATACCAATCTAAGAAACTAAGGTTAATCATTAAATCAAGATAAATATAAGAATAAGAAGGTTTTATAGGGAATTCTTTTCTAGATCTTGTTTATCTGGTTACTTCAGTCTTTTTTCATTACTTTGGTTTGTTATTTTAGGTTAGTTCAGCTAATTATTTCTTTTAATTCATTTTTTCTTTTTGTAGATTATATAATAAAAAGATAGTGCAAGTACTTGTAGTCTTTATAGGATTGACACTTATATTCACACTAACTACACTATAAGAATGATAAGTACCCTTACACATTAATTTTTGGCATAGTTTTGATAGGATACAACCTAGACATCACAATTAAAAGCCCTACTCTAAGTTTCCTTAAGATATTCAAGTAAATCTTGTACACAAACAGGTGTAAGTTGATTTAGTTTGAAGAATTTTTTTGGGACTATTGCCTAAGCATAATTCTATAATGTTCTTTTGAGGTTTTGTCCCTTCCATTTCCTAAACCAGTTATAATATATATGCCTTGCACACACTTACACGCATCAAAATACAACATTTTTAACTCTCACGAGTCCCTAAAAAGTTAAAACAATTAGCTAGAAATTTCATAGCATCAATTATACAAAGTTTAACAAGTTGAATATTATACTTTTCACATATATGATTTTGTATTGCAATCTTATCTCAAAGCTCTAAGTTAGTGACTAAATGCCTAATTATTTATATTTATTTATTAGTATCTTTAACCTTAATAATTGCTATGCCATAATTGACATCAATTCTTGTGGCATTTAAAACTTATCCCTAATACTTGACCTACGAGAAACAATCATCTATGATAATTATAGGTCCTAAATTTCTCACTCTTTTTTCATAGCATTAAAATTTTTTCACTCCTTTTTCATAGCGCCAAAACACATATGCATCCTTCTGAACACCAATTTATCTTTGTTCATGCCTTCTAATTTATAGCTCAATTTTACAACATGGATTCATTTCCTTCGATTCATTAATATAACCATAAAGTTTTCATATTCATCATGTTGCTCCTTTGAATTTGATTTAGAACCTTCCTCTTTATATACCTACATATACTAGAATTGACTAAAAAATTTGGCTTCTCAATACATTCTTCCACCATTTCTTGATTTTAATGTTTGGCTTATCAAATAAATTTTCCTTGAAATGTCTTATAATGTAATTGGAAGTAACTAACCTTGGCTTATTGGTTGGATCACATATATGATTTGACTTTTACATTTTAAGCTTAAGGTATCTACCTTTCTTGTCAAATGAAGCACATTGTTCAGATGGACATTCTTTGATGTAAGAATACCTATTTCTTTTGGGTTCTCCTTTTAAAATTAAATTAAATATTGTTGCTATTTTATAGTCAACAATGTTGGAGTTATGTCTACATGTAACTTTATCTTCTTCAGTTACAGTTTTGTAATGAAAATATTTATTATTAGTAAAATAAAAGAGTTTGGTTTTATTTGTGTAAGCATTATATATCTGGTCAAAAGGTACAAAGATTCTTTTGTAAGTAATATACATATACATAGAGATGTATGGGAAACATGTATATTATTAGAATCTAAATTAATTGATTCACAGTTGAATAACCAAGTTGGTCGCTTGATTATGGTTTTAGACTGTAGTGTTGTGATTTATCTCCATATAAGTAAAGGAGTTTACTTCAACGGAATGATGAGTTTCATATCATGATAGTAGTTGACTATCGATAATGGCACTATTAAATGAATCTAGAATCATGTATGTTTTAATGAATAAAGTAGGTCATTACTTTAATCTTAAAACATACACTTAAGCATTCGTTTATTATAGACAACAATCTTGATGAGTGGTGAACTTATACATATTTCATTATAATTCTTGATATGATCCGAATAGATTTTTACAGAGTATCAATCTAGTGTCTGAATGTTTGAATTATTAATAGAAGCATGTATCAGGGAACATTCACTCAAATAAAGAGTTTATAGTGATATCATCACTTCTAGATGTTCTATAGAGATTGGTGATTAAACTGGCGCCAATACATTGATGGACTAGCTACCCATCAAGTCTTCACACTAAGATGAGATCTTGTGTGTTAATCACCATATAGAGTAAAACTGGAGATCTAGAAGGAAAATCAATATAGGGGTAAAATGGTAATTTTACCCTTTATTGTGCAGATGGCTATAATATGGTTCATATTATAGTTTGCAATTAGACATCTTATTTGAAACATGTGTTCTCATGATATTTAGTATAATTCAAGAGTTCAACTAATTGTCTTTAATGTAATGACATTTAGTTAATAAGCTGGAATTAATTCTAATGAGATTGAATTAATTCCTGGCTTATTGGAGCTTGAATTATAAAAGTCCAATTGCATTCCCCATTTGGCTTCTAGAAAGGTTATCAAGAAAAGTAAGAAATACAAATATAGATTTTAAAGCCAATGATTGAATGTTGAGCTTAATTTAATTAAAAGCCCAAATGAACATTTAGAAATGGGCTAGAGTTTGGTTTAATTTGATTAATTATATTAATTAAATTAAATCAAAGTTATTAAAGATAAAATGAGGTGGATTTTCGATTTTAATGGGCTAAATGTGCTGCTACACATTTAGCATTGGTTTGCTACATTTAAGATGGTTTTTTACATGCTTTATCATCAATAAATGGAGTTATAACCTTATCATTAAATGTTTTAAGGGTTGTATTTTAATGATAGCGTGTAACCATTTAGCATTTATTTGATTAAAGAAGACAGAGGTGCACTTGATGGACCCTCTTCCTTCTGTCATCACAAAACTGAAAATGAGATGTATCATTTAGGTTATTGGTCTTTTCATGTAGCCATCTTAAAACAAATGAGAAGAGTCTCATTTATTAGATTCTTTATGATCGATTAAGGAAGGATGTGATGCATTGGATGCACTTCACTTCTTTCATTAAGGCTTAACTGAAATTGAGAGAAAGATAAGGGGGTTGTTAAATTTTTATCTCTCTCTCTCCTTTCTTACATGAGATAGCCGAAATTTGCATGAGAGGTGTCTCATCTTTAGCTTCCTTTTCTAAGACAAAATCTCTTCAAGTTTTCTTCTCTTTTCTCACCAAAGGATCTTGTTAACCAAGTTATCCAAGGAGAGCAAGTGGTAGATGATACAATAACAAGAAGAGGATACATCACCGAGGAAAGGATACATTGTAAAGGATAGGATAGGACAACAAGGAGTTAGTATAATTCTACCATCTTGTTCTCATGTTAAATTTTTTCCTTGTACCGTATCATATATGGTTTGGCATGTTTATTTAGTTATATTGCTTCCTCTGAAATTTGATTTATAAAAAAAATGGTTTTGAAATCTACTGTTTTATCCAAATTTTGCATGCTTAAGTTTTTGATCTAACAATTGGTATCAAAAGCCTAGTTCTTATACATGATTTCAATTCCTATATGTGATGCATGGGTTAGAAAATTTTGTATGCTGCATATTTTTATATGATAGAAATATATATGGTGTATGTTTTGCTCTTTTGGTTGTCTATAGATTATAAAGTTACCTTGTAAGTTTTCTTCATTTGGTTTGTAACAAGG
>JAOTJB010000004.1:13598546-13609807 GCA_027123815.1 Erythroxylum minutifolium | reverse complement strand
CTAAAAAGGAAAAATAAAAATTTGTTTTACATCAAAATTTAATATATTCTAAGTAATAATATTTAATTCTAATATATTCTAATTAATGATATTTAATTATGTTGGTTTTCTCAAAAAGGAAAAAATAAAATTAATTCAATTTTTATATGAAATTTTAATATATCTAATTAATTATATTTAATTTTAATATATTTAATTAATTATGTTATTTTGATAAAAATAAAAATTAATTAAAATTTTATTTACATCAAATTTTAATATTTTCTAATTAATTATATTTAATTTTAATATATTCTAATTAATGATATTTAATTAATTATATAGTTTTGCTAAAAAAGGGGAAATAAAATTTGACAAATTTTTATATCAAAATTTCACATATTCTAATTAATTATATTTAATTTTAATGTATTCTAATATATTTAACATATTGTAATTAATTATATTTATTATATATTCTAATTAATTATATTTAGAATATATTTTAATTAATTATATTTATTATATTCTAATTAATTATACTTAGAATATATTTAATTTTAATTAATTATATTTAATATATTCTAATTAATTATATTATTTTACTAAAAAAAGGAATGAATGACTTTCATTCCTCACATATTTGGGAGATATGGAGTAATCCCCAAAATTTAGATATCAAAAAACTGTTTATGCAATGATAATATATAACCAACCAATATTTTTCATTCTCATACTTATTGATCTTTCAAACCCATAAATCAAGCACTCCTTTAGTAACAGTGATTGAATTAAGACTTGGTTAGTACTTGGAAGTGGTTGAATACCTCATAGTATTTTGAATGTAGACTCTTTACAAGTGACCGCAACTGACTGGAAGGTGGGATCCCTTCAAAATATTACTCTTCCAATAGGCAAGTTGATAGCAACAAAAATTGTTATTCCGAAAGAGAATAATTTTTAGGAACCCAACAAAGATAGTGAGAGAAAACCCTAAACTGGAAATAAGATTTTCAAGCGAGTGAATTTGACAATCATGCGCACTTATTGGTTAACAGAAAGATATATTGAGATCAAAGTAATTAACTTCAAAATGGGACATACAGAGAGCTAGGAATCTCACTTTAAATTCTACTAGCCCATTTCCACATAAACCCTAGGAGAGAGATCATGTAAAGGGAAAGATAGATTACCTTTATGTGCTACGTCTAACAATTACCGACTGAACTACTCATGATTTGAATATGTCATAAGTAGTATTAAAATACAACAATCTCTATACAAAATAACTTTGAAGATCTCAAGTTAAATAATCACTTATATAATTATTACAATAAGAATTTTCATAGATATATAATTAATGTTCCAAATGAATTTTTCATATGGGTCAGTTTAGTGAACTTATTCTCTAGCAAACACGTATACGTTTATTTAAGTATTTACTTCCTTCGTAAGAAAAAAAATTTGCTAATTTTTTTTACGTTCTATTAATGTTTAGTCTTAATAAAACGATGACTAGGATCAATTTAGGGATAAAACATAAATGTAATATAAATTTCATAATTATAGTTTAATTATAATTTTATTTAAAATATGTAATTATTTCATGAACTTTGTCACATACATTAAATGTATATAAGATAAAAAATATCTATAAATATTTTATCACTAAACTATAACTAAACCGATTAGCCGTAGGGTACAAACCAACACAAACAAAACAAATGATTTAAAAAGGACCAAAACTTTTGCAAATAGGGAGGAAGGAACAAAAATAGCGAATGAAGGTATCTCTTACGATTTTCATTTTTAGCAAATTTTTGGGTCACGGGAGTTCCCTGTTCCTGTCAAAGGAAGCTAGAA
This sequence comes from Erythroxylum minutifolium, assembly GCA_027123815.1. Classification (NCBI taxonomy): domain Eukaryota; kingdom Viridiplantae; phylum Streptophyta; class Magnoliopsida; order Malpighiales; family Erythroxylaceae; genus Erythroxylum; species Erythroxylum minutifolium. The sequence goes on along the minus strand of JAOTJB010000004.1, from coordinate 13,607,965 downwards.
AAATAGTGAAGCTTCTTGTTAAATCACTGAAATTTAACATAAATCAATGATAAGTATCTGGATTCATTCCTAATGTTGAAAGCTAGTAAGTTATAGAACTTAATTGTTTTTATTTTCTTTAGACGAAGTATATATAATGTTCTTTCTATGTGGACACAATTTGTGGTAGTGGATGAAGGATCCAATCTAAAAGAAAACAAGCATTTCAGAATGCCCTCTCATATTCTCGCGTCGAGCACTGCTACACGATCCTTGAAGGAATGTAGGTGAAAGTAAATTATCAGAGTCTATGGAAGCAAAAAAGGTGACAAGAACTGTTGGAAAATTGGAAGGCTACATTAGACTAGACCATTATGATCCACACTTTTTCAAACTTGTCACTGTTCCTTCAAAATATTGAAGTTGAATCCCTTTGGCATTCCATGTAATTTAGGTGACTTTATAGAAAAGAAAGGGTCAATGAATTATTAGCTTCATCTTTTCTATTTTTCTTTTAGGGTTTACTATGAAGGATAAATTCACCAAAATTGGGTGCCTGGCTTCTTTTGTTAAGCTAAGTATTACGAAAATGGGTGGCACTAGATGATAGAAAAGAAAACTGTTGGTATCTTATGCGTATACATTTTAAATGGACAAGTTAGAAGTACAAAAGTATCTTATGTTCACTAAATCAAAGCCTGATGTTATTAGTTGCAACTTTCAGGCCATTGTTTATGTTGGTTATCAATAAGACTTTCTTTTAGTTTTTATTTCTTTTAAAAATTATTCTTCTTATTTTAAGTTTCTACCAAAGAATTCTATAATATTAAATATTTTAAGAAAGATCTTATATTAAATTTAATATAAATTATTATGTAATTAATTGCTTGTAAATATAACAATATTTTAAAATAATATTAAATGTATAGTAATTAATTATATAATAATTTATATTGATATTAACAAAAATGTAGTATTTTATTTTTCTTAATTTTTATATTTTAGCCTATGTCATAATACACCATTTGGAATTGATGATTTTGAAAACCCGGCGGAAGAGAACTATTTAAGGAAAAAAAGTCTTTATCGTTAGCTTAAAAATTAAAATACATCGTGGTGAAAAGAGGGAAAAGAAGTAAAGGAAGATCAATATATCTTTTGATGGCAGTTTCAAATGAAAGCAAGGCAAAAGAATAGCGCAATGGGTCTTCTTTCCTTTTTGTCTTTTACTATTCGTTTTACATCTATTGCCGTGTTGTGTTGTGACGCAAAAGTACTAATGTTGTTAAGTTTCAACTGATGCAAAGCTTCTGGCCAAATTTGTAGTGGTAAAAGAACGAATCTAAGTGACATAACATTCTGAATACAAGGATCTTAAAAGCTTAGAAGGCCGGCGTATATGTTAGTCAATAAAGTACAACTCTGTAGCCACATTGTCGTGTCACCCACCGGCCAATGTGAAATTCCTTCCATTGTTCATTTTTTTATCTTCCAAGTTCTAACGCGTTTTCAGTCATCTGTGTCCCACTCTACTTTACTTATGTCAACATAGTTTCTGTCCCAATCCAGTCCCTTTGTTATTTCCGTTCAAAATTTCCTGCGATTTGTAATTCTATAATAAATACAGTAAACTAAGGTAATATAACATTAAAATCAAGCAAAATACTTAACAAAAAATATACCTAAGTTATGTCATATAAATATACTTATAATTAGGTGTAACTTTTTAAATAACATATCCCTTAACCTTTCATATTCCTCTCTTAGAAAATCGTTACTTAGTCCCGTATAAAATAGGGAATAAAGGGACACGATTTATCTCTTTCAAACCCTGCCAAACAATACATGTCAATACGTGACTTTTGCAAAAATTGATGTTAGCTATTAAAGAAGGTGCATGTTTGGCTCATAATTTACTTTTGATTTAAGGATGACAAATATTGTCCGATCAGTCGGGGTTGACTAGAATACAGGCCTAGATAGCTTGGTTTGACTGAGCCACGGATCAGTCAGCTTGTGTTTGAGCCAAGTCACAGGCCCAATAGCTCCCAATCTATTGAGCTAGGCTATAGACTAGTCCACTCAATGGCCTGACCTGACGCATTGCCATCTCTACTCTGATCCTTACCATATATTATTATCTAGTTTGTTAGGTATTATCCCCATGTGATATTCCTCTGCTTCCTTTTCTTATTGCAAGAATAAAAAGTCTTGTATTGTGTTGATTCATTTTTAATTTGTTCCATTTTGATTTGTTGAATTTTAAGATTTATCATTAATTAATCTAATATGCAAGTGCATATAATCAACTGTAGCAAATTATAATTTGGAGTTTTCTAAAGTATTTACTCACAAAAACTATAACTACTAAGTTTTATTAATCCAAACTAAATAATAGAATTAAGAAAATAAATCAATAAAACAAACCCTAGGATTTTAGGGCTTTACTTACTTGGAATTTCAATTATCATGTAAGAATAATTATTAAAGTTGAAATAGCAATTAATCTAAAGTATCTATGTCCTCTTTCAAAATACACATAAATATCCTATTAAGAAAATAACACCCCTTAATGTGCAACACCGAATTGAACTCATTAAATAGAGCTAATCTATCAATTATCACCTTTGTTTAGGATACCACTGCCTTTAGATCTAAATGCTTATTCACCTAGTGTATAAATTATACTTTAAACCTCTTGGTCCTTCATATAGTCCTTAAGATTGAATCTATAACAGCCAAACATAAAATATCGATTAAAATCAAAGAAAGTAAATTCAACCAAGGCAATAATCTATCATGCATTAATAATTAAATAACTCATATACACTAGATCCCTAACCCTAACTAGATATTTTGTTACTAAACATTGTAAAAACAAAATAATCTTCACATCAAATAAACTAGAAAAGAAAGAGATAGAAAAACATGTCCCTAATTGCGTCTAAGTCAGGTGGATCTCCTCCATTCTTGCTCTCAATCTTTCCTTGATGTTGAGAAATCTTAAAACTGTGAACTAATGAAAAGTGGTAACTAAAAGCCTATCACCAAGCATATGCTCCTCTAAAAGTTCCTCTAATGAACCCTAATAAAATTATTTATAGGCTAGGGTTACATAGTAGAGTTCTAAGGTAATTGAATTTGTAATTCTGTGCATCTTTGGATTCTGAATCACGAGTTCGATGCCTATATAGCTCTTACCTAGCGTCAGTTGCAACTAGTGTCTGACTCAATATTGAAACCAATGTCAGTTTTTTGTTGTTTCTTAATTCTTCTCCAATTTTTGATATCTTTAAGTTTGAGATGATTTTTGATGTGTTCTTCAAAGTTGTTATTCAACATGCTAACTTCCAATTAATTTTAATGGAACCTTGATCGGACAACCATAAAGAAAATGCACTTAAATATATGTTTTTTCTTCAAATTATCACCTACAAAAATGAATCAAACATAGGAAAACATCATATAATATCATACAAAGTGTGTTATAAAAATGCTACATTACAAACTAATTTAACCCTTATAAACATGTTAAATAAGGACATTATACTCTTCTACACTGAACTCAGTAAGCAACTGACAACTATAAAACCTAACTATCTAAACTAACTACAATAAGAAATAATTCTTTTGTAGATGTACAAAAGCATTTAGCATATGATGTCCCTAATAGAGGAGTTATAGTCTCCTAAGGATATACCATAATGCCACAAACATTGACCTACACATATTAGTTAGCTTAGTAGTTAATAATATAATATATAAATATTCAAGCCTTTAATTGAATTGTAAAAGTTAAATACTTAACAATTCTGAAATAAATTATTATACAATCAACATAATGCAAACACTATTCTTCCTCCTTCATTAAACTTAAATACTTCAAATTGACATGTTCCTCACAAGGTATCACTGATTTGCACTAGTATTTGAATTTTTAGTGAGGTATACTTATAATTTTTTATAAAATTAAACTTCTTATAGGCTTGAAAATTTTATGATTTCCACTACTTCAATAGATATTTGCAAACACAAATTAAAAGGCCTTTGAATTTGGTTGTAATAGGGCTAACGGAAAAAGTAGGTTAACAAAGGAAAGGAATATGGAAAAGTAAAAATATTCAAAATTAGTAGCGCAAATAAATTAATAAATTGATCAACAATTTACATCAATAACTTATACCTTTACAAAAATCTCCTCTTCCTTTCATCCTTTTCAAGTCAAGAAAACCATGCAAATTGATTTTCAACAATATATATTTTTATTTTTATTTGAATTTACATGAATTACCAATTTTCTTTTTTATATTACCACCTCATATATCTCCCCCAAACCTAATTATTTACACACCACACCTAACAACATCATATCACAACTAAAAATTGTACTAATCATAAATTAGGCTGAAATTACTTATTTTTCATTTAAGCTCAAGGTTCTTGAGAAAGGTAATAACGAAAATGCTAAAATTTTATATAAAACTTAAAGGCTCACCAATGGTTCAATGTACAAAAGGGCTAAACACTTTGGCTCAAACGTAAATTTTAAATGTCTTTATCATTTTAATGTTAATGAAATTCAAGTTATAAAAGTCCATAGTCAAAGAAGATATCTAAATTCAAAAAAAAAAAAAAGTGCATGTTGGTTGTATTTCTCACGTAGTAATTCAAGTCAAATCAAAGTATCATTATGAATTTGGTTTACCATCCTTCATAAAGTCAAATTTTACATAGTAACCACTTAATCTTTTTATGTGCCTAATTTTTAACAACTAATTTTAACTAATAATTATGTATAAACTCATTCTATCAAATTAAAATAATTAATGATATCATAAACATAAAAAAAGAAAGTTAATAATTTAAGCCCACAACACACAAAATACATAACTAGAAAATATTAGTTAGAAAATAAAAAAGATAAATTTAAACCTAAAGCACAAAAAATATACAATTAAAAATGTTAGTTAGAATATGAAAATGAAAATAAAATTTTTAGAAATTTAATTACACATTTAAGCATGACATTGTCCTCAATGTTAGACAAGTAAGATAATAAAAATAATTATGATATACAATTGAGGTAGATAAGTCTCTTATAAAACTATACAAGGTTGGTGAGGTATAATATAAGAAATTTTGACAAAAGTTACTTATAAAAGAAATAAAAATATGAGTAGAATACTAAAACTAATAAACTAAAAGAAAAGAAAAGAAAAGTTAAATTGTAGGCTTGCCTCGCAACAAGCTCTTTTCTATTGTTTATAGTTCGACATAATTACTAAGCCCTTCAGCTCAACAGCTCAACAGCTCCCCAAAATTATTCTTAATAACCTAATGCTCGTTAGCCTCTATACATAACTTCTCTTCCTACTTAGAATTTAAAGAAGAATAAAGAATAATAAGACAGGTACTAATTCCTTTTCAATATGTAAGACATAAATAAGCACGCAATCTCCTCAAATTAAGCCTAGATGCTTCATTGTTAAATGGTAGGGGTTTAGATGTTTTATCTTCTAAATCCTTGAAAATATGAGAACATCAAGGTTTATTTTCTTATCCTTCCAACCTAAAATCATAGATCCTCTATTTTTTTCCTTTAAGTCCTAAAATTATACATGCCTCTAAAGGGATCATTATAAGTAACATCAGGTAAGTCCTTACATATAATGAAATTAATATTGTCCATTCTACAACACTTTTCATAAAGGGTAGGTCCTTTCAAAGCTTTGAAGATGTTAGACTCCACCTTCTCCTTACTCAACCTAAGTGTCAACTTTACCTCAATCACACAATTGGTGCCTTTTTGGTGCCTAAAAATAGATCTTCCTAAGATGACCAGACCCCAATGGGCCACTCCCATTACAAGAAGCTTGTAAGAAAAATTAATTTTCCTATTTTAACCAGTAGGTCTTTTATGAACCTAATTGGGTACATAAAGGACTTATCAGCTAGTTGAAGTAACATATTATTTATCTTAAGTTATCTTATTCTAAGATTCCTAAATGAGATAAAAACATTAGGTTAATACCATTACCTAAATCTTATAAATAGTATGAACACTAGAAGTACCAAAATGGTATAGGATAATAGAACTTCCTAAATCTTTTAAATTCGAAGGGAATTTATTTTTCAGGATCATACTACACTTCTAGGTTAAAGGTACCATTGCAAATTCCTCAATTTTTTTTATAGATGATCTCATTTAAAAACTTTACATATGTTGACATATGGGTAATGCTTCGACGTAGGGCATTATTAATGTGTAACTGCTCAAAGATATCTAGGAACTTTTAAAATTGTCTTCATCCTTCCTCTTTTTCAACCTATAAAGGTATGGAATGAGTGGTATATAAGGTTTGACAGAGGATTATAGCTTTAGCTAGTGGCCAACTTAGTTAGGGGTGAGACTGACATCAATTTGCTTATGTTCACTTCCTCCTCATTTTCATGTTTGTCTTAGTTTTACATTTCCTCTTTATGAAAAACTTCAACATCAAGTATTTTTCCACTCCTAAATGTAATGGAGATCGAACTACTGAATCGAAAAAATTGGGTGTTGTTGTATAGCTTTATACTGGCTTAGTTCACAATCTAGAGATAAGTAGCTAACATTTGATCTCTAGGGCTCACCTTGATATTATTAAGAGGCTTGCCTTAATATCTTTTGTTCACTACCTTAGCTAAATATCTCACTTGCACCTCTAAGTTATGAACAGATGCACAATTAGATTGCATCACCATTTTCACCCTGCCCACTTAAGATTTAAGTTTTTGTAATTTATTTAATTTTGCATTAATAGAAGACATGTATTGTTTGAGCATCTCTTCCATCTTTTTTTTTTTACAGTGGTGGTTGTGAAACTGAGGAACCTAAGTGGTCCAATAGGTTTTCCCACTCTAACTCTTTACTCTTTCCATAAGAAATTTGAGTGATTCTTCTCTTTAGATTGTAATTATTGGAGAATGGGTCATCCTTGACGACTTATTTTCTTCCATAGGAAATTATGTAATTAGCCTCTGTTGGGAAACCAAGCACGATCAAGTTACTGATGCAGTAAGTTTTTACAATTTCTTAATTATATCTAAATAATTGAATAACTTGACAAACATGAATCATAAAATAAAAGAATCATATTCGATTCAAATTCCTGTTGAAACCTTTTCTAAATCCTTTTCAATGTATCAAGCGTGAGTTGTTCAAACATCCAACCTCTAACGGCATCCACATAGAAGGAAAAAAACTCAACTTTTTAAGAGGAAAAAAATAGAAGTGTTAGCTCCCTTACACATTTTTCTCATAAATAGAACAAAAACATTAGAGTTTTGTTTTATTAAAATTATATATTCTAATTATAATTAAAGTCAAACTCTAATTATAATTTAATTTAATTTAGTAAAATCAAATATTTCATCTTTGACCCCTAAAATTTCTCAAATTTCACAATTAATTCCAACTTAATTGAATTATTTTTTAAATCTTTTAAACTACTCTTTCATGTGTGAATAATTCTAATTCATAATTAGAATTATCTTTAACTATCTAATTAAACAGTTTATAATCATAGATCAAGATTGATGTCTACAATATTTCATGACATTCAAATTTTAGAAATGTCACAGTAGTTCGACTTAACTTGTCTATGTATAATTTAATCCTTTGATCATTCAATGTTCCAACTGGACATAAAGTATGAATATAATGTTTACTCTTTTTGAATCCAATCATGTTCATTCTTACTAATTAGTAATTGATTTATAATTGATAGTTGAAAACAACTTTTCAAATTTCAATTCATTATGGCTAGAAAATTCTTTAAATTACTAATTAAGAATAGTGGATACATTCTCTCTAATTAACTTAGAGTGATAGATTCTTTATTAACTTAATTATCTCTATACGGTTTATACTATGTCTGAGTATTACCTAATGAACTACCTTAAATGGGATAGGTTATAAGTAACATCCGAACACTATAATTCCCACAAAAGATACCTTGGCAAACTCAAGTATAAGAATCAATTATACAACCATCATAATAAGGAAATCCCCAGACACATAAATAATATTCCATTTAGGATGCTCAAAATTAGAGTGAACTTATTTTCTAATAAGCACCCACATGTTTATTTAAGTATCTCTGTACTTAATTTATAAAATTAATTACTTTCTTCATAAGAAAGAACAATTATGTGTGCTAGTTTTGATATTTAATCGATATCTCGTCTAGATGAAACTAAAACTAGGAATAATCAAGGAATAATATGTAAATACAAATTGAATCTCATAATTATGATCTCTTCATAATTTTAATTACACAGTGAGTATTTCAGGGACCTTATCTTTAGTAATAAGACATCAAATGTAATTAAAAAATACATAAAGATAAAGAATGCCTTTATTAATTAAAATAATGTTATACGTAAAATTGCAACCAAATGATTGGTTGCAAGGGTATAAATTAACAATCTCCTTATAGTAATTTAAGGTCGATTTTATGTTCATGCATGTATGAGATGAATGTCTATACATGCCACATTGATATCATGCATCCTTATTTACCATATCTCTGTTCAACAAAACCTTCATTTGGTTCGAAAGATCAACTACTTGTGATTTCAAGTTTGGAGATGCTTAAACCTCATAAAAGGAAGTTTTTTTTCTTTTCCCTTATAGTTTTAGTTAACATTTTTTAGCCAAGGTTTCAATGATCACCTTGATCTCCTCAACAATTTTTATATATTCAGTCTCTTATGTAGTAGTATTATCCAAGGTATAATATATAGTGAGGCATTTATAGAAGAATTGCATAAACAATTATAATGAATATTGACAGTATAGACATTGGCTGAGCAAAGCTCTATATCTCTCCCAAATTTTATAGAATGTTTCTCCCTATTTTTATGCAAAACTTTAAATTTCCATTCTTAGCTTAGTGGTCATATATGGAGGACAGAATCTCAGTATAAAAATGTCATGCACTTGGTCCTACTCCTTAAAAGAGTCTATCTTATTCAAAAGCAACTGCGTCTTTACTCGACTTTTATGTAGTATAAAAAGCATCACATTTGAAGGTCATCTTATGCAAGGCCACTCATTGGAAGTTTTTGGATTACATAATAGAATTCGTTAATAAAGGTGATGGTGTCTTCCCTATGTAATCTACTAAGAGTCAGGAATAAGTGATGATGAACTTGCTTAAGCTAGTATTTCTGTTGAATGTTGGGCAAGCTTTACAATTTATAGCCCTCCAATACTCCAACAGCACGGGTCATGATTTGTAGCATATGAAGGGTCGATCCCATAAGGAAGGTGAACTAATCTAATCTTAGGTTATCTAAGGCTGAGGAAATTAATAAAATGAAAATAAAATTGCACAGAAAAGTAAATACAAGAAAGTGATTATTAAGAAATTAATTCGCAAGTTTAAAATAAAAAG